>CACRXP010000251.1:200673-220141 GCA_902702965.1 Spirometra erinaceieuropaei | reverse complement strand
TCGACAAACCAACACAATTAATGTGAGGTTGTGGCGGTCAAGGATGTGAGATCAACTTAAACCACGCACAATAAGTTCGTTTCGTCTACTGTCAGAAGTCAGAGAGCTGTGAGGACTAGTTTATTCTGTACACAGGGCAGGCTGCCGTAAGTTGGCTGTTTGCCTGCAACAGAGATAAGCGTCCGTTCACGGAGAGCGTCAGTCGCGGTGTGTAGTTTACGCGGGAGTGAAGGTCTGTGTCAGTAGGTGGGGGTGACTGGTTGGATGCTGGTCATGAGATTGGACTTATTAGGGGAGGATTGAGGGGAAGCATAATTACAGGGGCTCACGGGTATCAAGCCAGGTCGTCCGACGCGCATGAGGTGATAATAGTTTGTGGGGGCAGCCGGGGGTCACTGCAGCTGGACAGGATGGGGGGTCCAGTTATAATCGGCGGGGGTGGTTGTGTGTCAGCGGCCTGGCAACGATTGTCGCGGCCATCGACCGACAAAACGGAGCCGGAGAAAAGGGGGACTGGAGCGGCTGCCACAAGGTCCTGCTATTTTTGTGACAGCTAACTTTGAGATGCAGGTTTTTATCATGTAGAACTCTTCGGAAGTGTCTTATTCTACCGTTCCGCTAGACCTCGCGTTTCCTCTCAAAGTAACAAAATGTTGCGGTTGCATATTGCATACTTGTATAGTCCCGTAACTGGACATACGAATTCAGGATTTACCAACGAAGGCAGACTGCGGCATGCATGAGAGCGATGAGATGTCAGAAGGATTAGTGCAATAATGGTTCCGAGGTTTGGGTCTGAAGGCGGTAGGGCTCGGAAACGCTGTCCTGCTTGCTGAAAAGTTGTCACTTTCGTATTGCTATCGATTTCAGGATGTGGTCAAAATTTATCACTTTCGAACTTTTATTGACTTCATTAGGCGCAGTACTACTTGCGGATACTTTCAGTTTGAAGTGCTTTGCAGACTGCTGCGATAATAATTCGCAGTTACGTTCGGGCTCGGCTTTTGTGGTTAGTTTTTGAGCATTAGGGTTAGAGTTGGGAGTTAGGGTTAGGGTTTAGGGTTAAGGTTTATGGTTAGGAAATCACCTGGCACCCACTTCCTACAACTTCTGTCTGCGGCTTACGTCTGACTGTTTACATTCTTCAGTGGTTCAGTTTTAATGACCTTGACGGGCCAATCACCTTTCTTCCTCATGGAATTGGTTTTACTGGTTACCTGCGGTGAATTTTTGCATTGCCTGCTTCTCACACTGAGATTTCATGCCCACTAAAACAAACTAGCATTTTTATCTATAATACTCTTTAGTTTTCGCACATTATTCCCTGTTTTCCCGCACCCCCAACCGTAAAGGTCCTTTTACCACGTTTCGCATTCTGGACGCGCCTGGGTTTCCCCATTTCCCAGCAGGACCACGTTTCCGAACCGTTATCAAGACGTTCGCATTCTGCCAAATAATTATTTCAACAAATTCTTGTAAGTATTTTGGCCACGGTCATCGGAGGGAATCATCGATAAGCATTTCGATTCAAAATACTTACACTGATCTCTCTCAAAAATTACATAATTCGGTGCCGATGTAGGAGATGTCTTCAGTACGCAATAATAAAATTCCCGGACAATTCGCTACAGAGCCCTATTTAGCTTCAGTTTTCCGCTGACTGCCACTGGGCGAAACTTCTGCTCGGATAAACCTAACAAATCAGTCAGATTTTCACTTGTAATCCTGCGTTGAAAAGTTACGCGACCTCGCTAATGCCAAACCCCGTGGGGCACAACGAAGGAACAACGATTTTCTAGCTTGCGCGCAACCCCGCGTGTTACCAGGTCGCGAAGTCACCTGGTGCGGCCACGTGACAATTGTTTTCACATGTACGAGCAATCCACCAATGAGACTGCCTCACGCCAACTCTGATTGGTCGACAGCATTCAAATTCAAACCTTTCTCATTGCAATGGGAAGGAACGTGCGCACCCAGACCGCGCATGCGCGCGCCTCACCTCTTGGTCGCCATATAAATAAGGCAGAGCTGCTGACTGCTTCGTCTTACACGCCTTCTCCAAATCACCGTCTACCTCCGGACAAAACACTCACCCGAAATGGCTGGTTGCTGCAAGGACTGCAAAGACGACTGCGTCTGCTGTGATGGCTGCAAGACTGGCAAGGGCTGCAGCTGTTCCCCGGACAACTGTCCCTGCAAGAAGTGTCCCTGTTGCAAATCGGAATGCTGCTAGAATCATGCCGGAACTGTCATTTTAATCTCATAAGTGATAATCATTTTTATTTATACATATATTAACAACAAAGCATTTTCCTTCCCTCTCTTCCCTCTTTCGGTATTTGTATCAGAGGCTGGTTAGGTGGGATGTGGTAAGTGTCGTTAGGTTTGGCGTGCCAACCATATTTCTGTAGAGAGAAGGTGAGCGGCGGATGGCAGGTGGTGACTCTTGTGCTCGCAAACGCGGTACTGATGTGCCTTTGAATGGTCGTTCTTTAGCGCTGGAGTTACAGGCGGCAATGTGAACATTAATTCTGTCGAATGATGGGATTGCGGATGCAAAATGAACTCAGGTTGGAGAGGAAGATCCCGTGGGGTCTCGTTTGTCAGAGGTATACACAGGTCCCTCTCCGCAATCACTCCTGTGACCTCGTTTACCCAAACAGTAATATCGTTGGGGAGTTTCAGTGCCACGCTATGGAAATGAATTGAAATAGAAGTGGGTGCATCGATCCGAGGCGGGGATCGCCTTCGTGTCCACAACCGTCGTTTGGAGCTGGACGCTACCAGACTGGGCTGCAGTTGTGTTATTTGACGATGACGGACCTCTTTGTTATTCAAGTCAATAAATCCGGCATTCGAATAGACTGGAAGAAGATACTGGCATCTGAGATCACAATTCCCAGTGAAAATCCCTGGTGATTCTACCACAAAATCCTTCGCCTCTGAATGCTAAATCAGATGGTCTTGTGATCATTTCTTGCTCAACACCGACGCCGATTTTCCAATAACGCTAACGTAAAAGGACAGGTTGTTTTATCCTGCGCCTGTTTTCATGAATATTAAGCTGATCCCGCATCAGGGTATTTTGAGTCGGAAGCGTGATCAGTGAAATCCACGTCCTTTTGGAATATTGCCGATGAGGAAACCTAGTGATCATCAAAGACTGTAATCGCCGCACTGCTCAACTTACCTACACCAGTTCATCCCTATGACGCCTGATCATATTTGTGGAATCAATCAAACTTCATTTCGTTGAAGAATTTTTCGTCAAGCCTGTACGGCGGCATTAGTCACGGGATTGGATTCATTTAGGAAGATGTGGAGAAGAGACTGAGATATGTCAGCTGAGGGGTTTGCATGAATGCCTTCTGCGAGCAAATGGCTGAGGTGGTCACACGCATTACCACTGCCTCGCAAGTACTCGCTGCTATAGGAATTTCGACTGTCTGGCTAGCGCTCTGTGGATGACTCGCAATTCTTGAGGTCGACGTCTGCCATGTGGCCGCGCTACCAATGGACTCGATTAGGCAAAACAGAATCGTGCTCTCGCATTCACGTGGATAGGTGCCTAGTCGTTCTACCAATATGACATTTCGAATGTTGTTGCCGACGATGTCACCGTATGTTCCCCACGGCGGCATGTGCGTGAAGTAAATTATGCTGGTAGCAGACTTGTGCAGCATATATCGCACTCTCTCCTCCCGTCCCGACTGAGCTCGGTATCAAGACATAGTCAAGAAGACTGGAGACGGGAGAGGGCCCAGTTAGCTGGCACGGCCCGACGCGCATCTAGATATACCATCACACCCCCTGGTGCACAACAAACACTTGATCAGGATGACAAAAATCGCTGGGCAACCATACACATCACCTGTATAACCAGTGGAAGCGCAAGCGCATCTAACGGCAGTGAACCAGGTGCCAGAGAGCCGCCGGCGGACACCAGGCTACGAAGGCCATGGTTAACTGAATCATGACATGGTAGGCGCATACAATAGTTAAAGCCTCGAGGGGTGAGATGTCCTACCAAAATAACCTGCTACATACGAGAGCATTGATACTGGCTAGCCCGAATGTTATTACCGACAAAGACATGCAGACTGGAATGGCCATTTCTGACTTTCTAGCCGTCGTCAGCCAGTCTGTCCAACCCTGAAGTGTGAAACAGCTGGGGCTCGATCCGCGACCTGTTAGCCAGAAGTCCAGCGCCACTAACCACTGAGCCACGGGCTCGTTGTCTTGTCAGTTACGGTCGGGAATGGTAGAGGGGCGCTCACCGATCGTTTCTACGGAACTCACTCGTCCCGTTGTGCCTTACGGATTCTCCCTCTCAAGCCCAACCAGCAGCCGCACAGCGGCTCATGATATAGACAGAATGTTATTACCAAGCCCGTGGCTCTGTGGTTAGAGGCATTGGACTTCTAACTGACAGTTCGCGAGTTCGAGCCCCAAGTGTTCCACACTTCGAGGTTGGGTATGAATGGCTGACGACAACCAATAAGCCAGAAGTGGCCATTCCAGCCTCCCTTGTCTTTGTCAGTAGTAACATACTGCCTATATCACGCGCCGCTGTGTGGCTGCTGGTTGGGCTCAAGAGAGAGAGGGTCCGTGAGGCCCAACGGGACGAGTGAGTCCCGTAAAAGCGATCGGTGAGCGCCCCTCTACCATTGGCTAGTCAGCTGGGTGCGAATGCAAAGTGTCATAGTTCGGTTGGTGTATTAGTAATTCACTGGCCCTGTACTCTAGAACCAGCAATGCGACGAATAGTTCGAACTCCACGATGGTCGACAGATCCATTTTTGGCGGGCTTTTTTCCGTACATCTGTGTAAGTGTCATTTTCTCGCCGTGTGCCTCGTTTGAAGCCGAATTGGTTCTCCTGTCTATCTGGAGAGCATAATCTCCTATCTCAGTTAGGCAGCAGATCAAGTTTGGATTCTGGCTTGGAAAAGCGAACCTGTAAAGATGTGTGCACTGCTCTCTCCTGGTTTTCTTGTAGCATACACTCCTACGAATTGTTCTATCAAGCGTTCTACCAAGTAGGACGTCGCGAAAAGGAAGGCACTATCATCTATCTTTCTCCAAAGTTGGTGTTAACGGTAGGTAGACTTAATCCACATTTTATCCAGCAGGTTGTACAAGTAGGGGTTCTGATTTGCTATTGCACAAATGTTGTCCACATGCCGGACATAGGAGTAAAGGTCCTCCGTAAGCGAATATAGTTGATTATCTTCCGGTTTCCCCAGGATGGCATTTGGCATTTGACATTTAAGGGACGATCTCATGACTGCGCCGTCGATATGGCGGCAAATTTATCACGGAATTTTAACTGAACATTCAGTATGCATTGAAGCACCGGCCTCTATAGAGCTAGGACTTGAATGCCAACTGGGAAATCCTGCTCACATAAATATCCGGCAGGATCTTATTTCTTAGCCATACCTGTTATGGGTTAGGGTTTAGAGTTAGGGGTTGGGTGTTTGGCTGGGGCTGTTCTATTGCAGGTACGACTACGAAATAAGATCCTATCGTTTCTGTGAGAAGAATACCAACGGACAAGGACGAGACAGCTATGGATAACGCCGTTTCCCACCAAGGTCATCAACATCAAAGCTGTTAGGATGTCCTGGCAGTTCGAAGCCACGACTAATTAACTGTAATGAGGCGTAGACGCACCGCATGCAAGACATTCAGTACTGAGTCCGTGACTGTAAGCCAAACTAATTCACCAACGTATTGCCAAACGACATCATTCTCACCTTGTTGCCTAGACGTCAATTCGTCCACAAGGGTCCTGCCGAAAGTCAGCTTACCAGCAATCGGTCATATCACTTCTGGCGAGATTTCTGAACATGCAACAAGACCCAGGGGATGTCCTGCCCAACCAGCAATCCCATCATTCGACCGAAATGGTGTTCACATTGCCGCCTACTGCTGTTTCTTTCTACAGAACACTTCTCGTTTGTATTCCAGTCAGGGTCCATTCTGCCTCAGAACCCACAGCGGGCGTCCGCTGTGGCAGTAGTCTTCAGTACACTAAATTAATCTGCAATTCATCAATGTTCCCCACGATCCTAGCCGAGGTCGATTGATGAACACTCAATACCCACCTACTGTGACTGATGCAACAACGGCTGGGATGAAACTACTATCTCAGTCAGGTTTTCTGAAGATGTCCTCCGGCGTATAAAAACGCGCACGATCTTTCTTAAGTTAAGCGCCTACGGGGTACAAGCACAGTCCAAAGAAGCAACGATTTTCAGCTCGCGCGCATCCACGCGCGTTACCAGCCCGCTGTGTCGCCTCACACGGGGACGTGATGCTTGCTTTCACATGTACAAGCAGTCCACCAGTACGCCTGCCTCACCGCCAACTCTGATTGGTCGACTGCATTCAAATTCAAATCTTTCACATTGCAATGGGAAAGAGCGCGCGCACCCAGTCCGCGCACGCACGCACGCAACTCACCTCTTGGCCGTCATATAAATAAGACAGAGCTGCTGACTGCTTCGTCTCATACTCCTCCTGTTCCAACTCGCCGTCTACCTCCGGACATAAAATCCCGTACCCGAAATGGCTGGCTGCTGCGAGGACTGCAAAGACGGCTGCGCCTGCTGTGATGGCTGCAAGACTGGCAAGGGTTGCAGCTGTTCGCCGGACAACTGTCCCTGCAAGAAGTGCCCCTGTTGTAAATCGGAATGCTGCTAGAATCATGCCCAGATCTGTCATTTTGAACTCATAAGTGATAATCATTTTTATCTTTATATATATCATCAACAAAGCGCTTTCATTCTCCCTCTTTGTGTCTTTCTGCATGTGGTACTTGTGTCAGAGGCTGGTCGGGGGAGAGGTGGTAGGTATCATTGGGATTGGCGTGCTAGCCAGACTTCCGTAGAAAGAAGGTGGACACAACACACCTGTGGGGGCCTCGTATTTCGGCCATGCCCACGCTGAACGGTGCCATGTTCAGGGAGGTGGGTGGGGGGCGGGGGGGGTCCTATGCTGATAGCCCTCCAGCCATCGGCTATGCGATCGCTTTCATTTCGACTTGAATGTTGCAGGGGAGTTCTATTGCCATGCTTTAGAATTTCCTTCTCAGGAACGAACTTCTGGAATATTTGTGAGTTAAATTGTTTGTGTGGAGGACTGAATGCGGCGTCGGGCGTCGCGCTGTCATTTGGCTGTGTAATTTGACGATGATGTCCCTCTATGCGAATTCAAACCAAGGCATCCATCATTCGTATGGGATGGAATAATTTTCAGATTCCTAGCATCACACGTAAAAATACAATGTTCTGGATTTCATACCTTTCAGTTCCTTTCATCGAAATTTTGGACTCAAGTTTTTAAGCTCGACCTCTGTCTTCCCTAAGGACGGATTTTGCCGATCTGGCATTCATGATAACTCAGGTGATTTAAGCGTGTTCTTGCTTTTTAAAATTTGAAATAGACCTTCATCAATACTTCGATTTGTCACATGATATTTCGAGTCAGAATCTAGAAAAACAAAGCCGTCGCCCGTTTCATATGCTTTAAATATTTAAACCTATTACTATCCTATTTAATTTAGACAGTGGCTGGAAGCAATATGCTGGTGGAAAAATTGGCCTCATCCCTTTGCAGCGAGGATATAACTCTCTGTATATCCCTTCACTTAACTTACCTAATTGAGATCAAATTTGAGGCCTTAGATGAACTTCATTTCAAGATAGATAGGCGCTCATCGATCAGGTTGCAAAACGTGCTCCTTACGTTGTGCCTTGGGGCTCATAAGAGAACACTCGCAGGCAGTTGAACAGTTACTAGTAGTAGATGTAGATGAGATGGGAGACCGGAACGGCACAGCGGAACAGGCACGATCCTTAACCTGATCGGTGAGCGCCCATCTGTTATGATTGATATTCCCATTCACAACCGACAGGACAGCGGGCCGGTGACTCAGTGGTAGAGTGTCCAACTCCATGACCAAAGATCACGGGTTCGAATCGCAATTCGTCCACACTTCGGGGTTGGGCATGACTGGCCGATAGGCCAGAAATGGCCATTCCGGTCTCCCTTGTCTTTGTCGGTACCCTGTTATTAAAATCCACTTCATTTGTGGCGGTTAGGAAGCAAAGCGGGAGCTTGAGACTGCATGTTGACTATTCGACGGTATTAAACGATGTCTTGGAGGATGACCACCATCGTCTACCGACGGTGGACAAAAAATGTTGCCACGTTAAATGGTGGAAGGTCATTCGCACGAATTGATCTTTCAGAAGACTGTTTACAAGTACAAGTGGAGGAGAGGTGGCGGCAGCTACTGACGATCAACATGCATTTTCCAGCAGGTTATGGATACCATGATTACAGATGCGGTGGGAGCGGTTGCGTACTTAGACGACATTCTAGTAGTTGGTGGCTTGAAAGAGGAATTTCTAGAAAGACTGGACAACGTCATGAACAATCTCATCCATTATGGATTTAAAGTTAATATGGAGAAAAGTGAATTTTGCGGAAGGAAATTCACTATCTCGGATTCAAAGTAAACGCAGACGGAAGAGCACAGGACCCTGAAAGAAAGTGCTTGCATTTCAGAGCATAAGACCCCACGGAATTTAAAGGAATTACGTTTCTTTATGGGATTTTTCAGTTACTATGGACCGTTCGTAGAGGACTTTATAACCTAAAGGGGTCTCTATACCAATTTTTGTGGAAGTATACGCTAATTGTCTGGTGCGAGGAGTGCCAAGAAGCTTTCGTGGGGATAAAGGCTAAAATAAGTCACTCGACAATTCTCCCCCATTTCGAGTGGAGAAATGAAACGATCGTCCAGACTGGGCGCAGTCTTACTCCAAAGGAATGTGGACGGAAAAATTCAGCCTCTAAGGCATTCCGCGAGGTCGGTGACGAAAGCAGAAAGAAATTACAGTCACATAGGAAAAGAGGCTTCGGTTATAATTCTTGATGTTAAACGATTCTACCAGTCCATATATGGCAGACGTTTCATTTTACACACGGATCATCAGCCCTTGATGTTTCTTTTTGGGACGAACGCTGGCATACCGCAGAATGTGACGAGACGGATTCAGCGATGGCCAACAATTCTCTTGAATTATGGCTTTGAACTTCAGCACATACCACGCATAAATGTGGAGCCCCAGTCGCGTTGTCGATGTTAAGCGAAGACACGGTAAGTTCAGAATACGTCGTGGTAGCATAAAACCTAGTTCATCCGACAACTTCTCATCACAGGTGAGCACATCAGAGCTGCGGCAACGGATGACTCACTACTACGGCAGGTCAAATAACTTATGCTGAATGGCTGGCCCGAAGGAGTCAGAGCTCATGCATCTATGAAGGATTTTAAGAATCGAAAGGGTCAGTTGTATATCGTACAGGACTGCATAATGTACGATGGCCAAGTAATTGTGCCAGCTACATATGGGGCGCAAGTATTGCGGGAGCTGCATGCTGGACAACTGGGTATTATGCGCATGAAACAGCTAGCAAGGAAGTATGTTTACGGACCCTGAATTGACGAAAACATTGAAACTTACATCCGTAGTTGTAGCCCGTACGGAGGACTTGCAAAGAACTCCCGAAAATCCCACCAGCGCCGTGGCCGGAAGCCTCGAAGTGCTGGAGTAGAAACCACATGGACTACACGTGTCTCTTTAACGACAAGATCTTCCCAATCTTGGTTGACCCGTGGTCGAAATGGCTGGAGGTTTTCGATGTTTCGGTAATCAGGGCGGAAATCACAGTGAGGAAAACTGAGTTGATTTTGAGACACGGAATCCCAACAGAGATTACGACCAATGATGGGACCCAGTTTACTTCAAGCATATTTCAGCAAGTGTACGAAAAGTGGGGGGATCAAACACATACTGTCGGCGCCCCTACATCCTCAATCAAATGGCCAGGACGAAGGGTTTGTTGGCACTTTCAAAGGAACAATGAGGAAGATTGGAACTCAGACATCAGGATGGAGCACCTAACCACATTCCCGTTGACCTATCGAATGAAGCCGAACACCCGATGTGCATCGGCAGTACCTGAAACCTGTGATTCGAGAGGTTCGGCCGCGAAAATCCCGTTTCATGGAGGAGGAGGAGGAGGAGGAGGAGGAGGAGGAGGCATATATGGATATACACTCCAGGTGGAGAAGCCTGGATAGAGGCATATGGTGTAGTTTTTGAAGTCGAGACAAGTCGTGTGAGAAGACACGCGAACCAGCTGACGCACCGAATGAGACCAGACAACCAGTTGACACTGGACCTACTTTGAGACACTTTCAGGATCCCGATTCCCAAGTTCGAGTTTCCAGATGTGTCCCAGGCCCCCAGGAGGTCCTGCAGAACTAGACGCTTCCTGAACAGACTTATACTTCACCCAAATTGTCGAATGTACGAGGTCCACTCTTTAACAGCGGGGTGTGTTAGGACAACGCAGAACATGACGCACCGTTCCTGTCATCCGCCCGCAGATCAGTTTCGTCAGGCCAGCCCGCGTGCAATTCGGCAATTAGCACACCGCCGAGTTACGTGCGACCTTCCGGAGTCAACAACACACGAGGGTCTGCCCATGCGGGCGCTCAGGACTGGACCAGCAGGAACACGCAAACCAGACAAGGGCGGAAGCCTTAAATAAGAATCCACTGACAGAAGGATGGAGGTAGATGTACACAGAGGGACTGTCACAGTAAAACCTGCTCTCTGACATCCTGCATGTCTTCTGTTTCGTACAGAAGTGGAGTCACACTCTCGGGGAATATAACACCACTGAAAAAGTCGAATTAGGCCAACGCATTTTTTCGATAGTTCGTCCTGAAGCACTATATGTCATGGTGGGGCAGAGCAAGGTTAAAAGCAATCAATGAGCGGCTGTGGTTCCGGACGAGGATCAACTCCATCCTGGCATGTCAAGCGAAGAGCAAGACAGGAATTACGATCAAATTCTCTCATTAGCGGAAACGAGGAGAGTGAAAGCGTGTTGCGTTTGAGTCTTTTAGCCACAACGCGACACGAATACATGGTTCTCAACTTGAGTCAGTGTAGCTGCAGGGCTTGAACGAACGCCTGTCGTACGCGCAAAGTTGGGCTAGAGCCTTCCCCTGTCATCCAGCCTGCTATCATAAGTAGTCACTGATTCGGACATTTAGACTGACTGGTCGGCTACTTTGTGGATGACTCGAAATGCTTGGACGACATCTACCCGGTTGTCGCTGCCAACCAAGAGGGCTAGGATTGCGCTGGGTACGAATGTGGCCAATCATAAACACCTAGTCGCAGCATGTGAGAGCGTAAATGAACGCTGAAGAGGACTGAAAGGACAGTCTGTGCTTCCCGTCGACGTGAACAATGTGAGTGCTCGAAAAGAATGTCTTTAGAGTGGTCATTGGGTGGGTGAGTTAAACAGCAGACTTTGAGGGTGTAACAGCTGACACATCCTTTGCTGATAAACGTTCTTTCATGTTCCCTCTGACAAGCGTTTCGGAAAACCGTTCTCTCGCAAAGTGTCTCCACTTGGACGAATTCGCCCTCGAGGGAATGCTGAGAGCATATTCTCCTACTTTGAATAGTCAGGCACTTGATAAGGCTGCGTTACTGACTTAGAGTCGACAAATCCACAGAGGTTTGTGTATAGCCTTGTGCATGTGTGTGTGGCTGGGGTGTGGGAGTGGGAAGGGAGAGTGAGGTCGACGACTCAGCGCACTTTCTCCTCACTATAAACAATCTGACGCGCTTGAAGCTATCACGGTGCGCTAAAAGCCGTGGCTTGGAAGGTTGCCAACTGACGGGATAACTTGGACCACCAGCTGCAATGATGTTGGGCTGAGAGTCGGGCTGCAATGGCTCCTTCTTAATGTGGCCTTTATGGCACTCTCACCACAGTGTGGAGTCCGAGTCAGGTGTTGGCGTCACGCCTAGGTGCGGCTGCTTCGACCGTGCCAGCCTCCAAATCTCTGTTGTGTTGGTGAATGTCCTGGTCATTTGTTGTGTGGACCAGGGGGTTTGGTGGGACGCCAAGGTGAGGAACCATCCGAACCACTCATCTACGGCCTCCCTCGTCTCCGGTCTTCTTGACTCTGTCTTGACACCGGAATCAGGTGGGGGAGGAGGAGAGAGTGTAGGTAGATGCAGCGAAAGTCTACTGGCACTATAAACCCCTGCGTAAGTCACCGTCCCTGCTCCTACCGCTGCTGCTGTGGGGCACACGGTGGACATCATGAAAATCGATGGTCGAATAATCGCATGTTTGCGAACTGCACCGATGGATCACACCATTCTGATCGTGTTCCATGGATAAACTATCAAGTCCAGCCTCATCTCGGATGAAAACTTCACCACAGTCAGGATTATCGGGGATGTTTTCCAGTGTGTAATAATTACGTGAAGCCCCTCATAGTAAGTCCCTGGGGCACAAGCACAGACCGGAAATGCCACGACTTTCTAGCTCGCACTCGACCTGATCTCGTTATCAAGGCTGCTACGTCATCTCACGCGGCGAAGTGATGCTTGCTTTCACATGCACACACAATCTACCAATGCGACTGCTTCACCGTCAACTCTGATTGTTCAACAGCATTCAAATTCAAATCTTTCACATTGCGATGGGAAGGAACGCGCGCACCCGGTCCGCGCATGCGCGCGCCTCACCTCTTGGTCGCCATATATAAATAAGACAGGGCTGCTGACTGCCTCGTCTTACACGACTTCGTCCTCTCACCGTCTAACTCCGGACAAAACCCACCCGAAATGGCTGGCTGCTGCAAGGACTGCAAAGACGACTGCGTCTGCTGTGATGGCTGCAAGACTGGCAAGGGCTGCACCTGTTCGCCGGAAAACTGTCCCTGCAAGAAGTGTCCCTGTTGCAAATCGGAATGCTGCTAGAATCATGCCCAAACCCGTCATTTTGAACTCATAAGTGATAATCATTTTCATCTTTATATATATATATCATCAACAAAGCACTTTCATTCTCCCTCTCTGTGTCTCTATTTCTGCGTGTGGTACTTGTGTCAGAGACTGGTTAGGTTGGAGGTGATAGGCGTGGTGGGGCTTGATGTGCTAACCAGAGGTCTGTAGAGAGATGGTGGGCGGTGGATTACATGTGGTGACTCTTGTGCTCGTTTGCGATTGGCCGATATTTGAGGCCGTTCGTTAGGTCTGGAGTTGCGGGCGGCATTGTTAATAACCTTTCGGTCAGAGGATGGATTGCGACGGGAATTTACACTGGGCCTTGTTTTTCGGCTGGACCCACGTCGAACCGTGTCAAATTTAGGAGTTCGACCGCTGATGCGAATATCAGCTGTCCGCCATCATCTCGACTTGAATTTTACTCTATAAATATCTTAGTGAGAGAGAACTCCTGATGTGTTTGTGAGTTCAATGGTTCCGGGGCAGGCTTTGAAGGGAATTTCTTGTCCTCCAGCGGCGGATAGATTTAGGTATCAGCCAGAACTGGCAGCCATTTAGCAGTGTGATATCTACGGTGATGTTTCTCCAAACGAAGTACTCTGTCATTCAGACAGGATGGAATAAGTATCTGATTCCTAGAAGCCCATTTATAACATACGAAGTCCTTGATTTCGTGCCATTCAGCTTCTTCTATCGTAATATCAAACTCCATTCTTCAACGTCCATTTCGCGCTCATCACCGACCTCTTTTTCCCTAAAGCGGATGCTTTAAATGTGTCCTTATTTTAGAGTTGTGAATACCCCCACTGATAAATTCAAAAGGCAATTTGGCTAGCATACGTCTGCTTTCGCTTAATTGTCGATATGGCTATTGCAAAAATGAATCAAAAGATACGGGCAAGCAGATAATTATGCAGCAGCTCAGGTTTTTTTTTGGGGGGGGGGAGTGAATCAAAATTCCAGTCAGCGCTGAGGAGAAGGTGGGCTCCGGAAAAGGTAATTACATGCTGGTGGCTGGATTGGCGGCCATGAGCCGTGGCAACTGTGGGACCTATGTAAAGTTCTTCTGTGCGCATAGGACCGGTTCTCGTAGCCTAATTGCAGCCGCTTTTGCCGTAACCAGTAGGCGCTGCCCAAGTTGGGTTTCCTGGGTATGTTATCTAGTGCATAATAATTATGCGATAACTCTCATGGTAAGTCCCCAGGGGACAAGTACAGACCGAGGGTGTGCCGCCCGCTCGCGTTACTAGCTCGCGAAGTCACCTAGCGCGGTCACGTGACGCTTGTTTTCACATGTACAAGCAGTCCACCTATGCGACTGCTTCATCGCCAACTCTGATTGGTCAACAGCATTCAAATTCAAATCTTTCTCATTGCAATGGGAAGCAACGCCGACACCCAGTCCGCTCGTGCGCACCTCACCTACTGGTCGTCATATAAATAAGACAGAGCTGCTGACTGCTTCGTCATACACACCAACTCGTCGTCTACCTCCGGACAGAAAAAACCCGCACCCGATATGGCTGGCTGCTGCGAGGACTGCAAAGACGGCTGCGCCTGCTGTGATGGCTGCAAAACGGGCAAGGGCTGCACCTGTTCGCCGGAAAACTGTCCCTGCAAGAAGTGTCCCTGTTGCAAATCGGAATGCTGCTAGAATCATGCCCAGATCTGTCATTTTAAATTCATAAGTGATAATCATTTCTATCTTTATATATGTATCTACAACAAAGCACTTTCCTTCTCTCTCTCTGTGCCTCTCTTTCTGTGTGTGGTACTTGTGTCAGAGGCTCGTTAGATGGGAGGTAGTGGGTGGGGTGGTGATCGATATGCTAGCCAGAGTTCTGAAGAGAGAAGGTGGATGGCATGTGGGGACTATTGTGCTCGCAAACTCCGTGTTAATATGCGTCTGACCGCGTCTTCAAATCGTCTGACATTGATGAACTCGCTGACGAAACCTCGCGTGATATGTCGGTCAGAGAATGGGATTTGGGATAGAATATGCAATCAGCCTGGCAGATGACGTTTCCTTGGTGATTGATTTTTTGGCTTTCTATATGAATTTATCCCTTAAGCGCTTGTATGTCCTCGTTTATTCATTGGTTATTATCATGTGGAATTTTTGGAGTCGCACGACAGTAACTTCCGAGCGAGAATGAAGTTAGGAGGTTGGGCGGGGATATCAGATTCGCTTGGTATTATCGCACCAGCTTGGAATTTTGTCTGTAGGGCCTGCCTTTGTAAGTTGACGATGATGTGTCACTTTGTGTATTCATGCAATTGTATCCAGCATTCGGATAGAACACAAGAACTGTTTGAAGACCTCTGATTTGCCTTCGGTTACATCTTTCGTCTTTTCATTATTGCTGAACTTTTAGGCGATATGAGATGGCATTTGGTGCACAATATGCACTTAGATTGAAAGAGGACGTTCCGTTGGATGCCTCTTTTTTCGGCTGAGTCCACGCTGAATCGCGCCTTGTACGGGGTCTGGGTGGTCTATCCTAATATCCTCCTGGCATCGATTATGCGGTGGCTTTCTGTCCGGCTTGAAGTTGGCTGGTGAATTCTGATGTCATGCTTCAAAATTGTGTTAGTATAAACGAACTCCTGAGAGGTTTGTGGGTTCATGGGTTTGGACGTCTGCCCGTGAGTTTGTCCATTAGTTACAATGAGTGACCGATCTCATGAAGTGTTTTGTCAAAATTTCGAAATACGTTTTCGGTTAGAAAGGATTACTTAGGTGGAGCTGTAACACTGACTATCATGCGGCACCTAAGTAATCCGCCAAACCTACTGCAACGTCTAGAATCCACCAAATCTAATACAGTGAGCTGACGTTCCAAGCGGGATTTCATAAGTTATCCATCCAGAATCCGCCAGATGACTACCAGGCTCACGTAGTAAATAGGTGTTTTGGCAAATTTTGAATAATTCATTTTGGCCCAACTGTGAAAATCTGGGCCCATGGGTCATTCAAGGTCATTCACCCCTTTGCAATAAGCTGTTCCAGATGTGCTGACCTGATGTTACACGAATGATAGCTCGGGCATACCTATGTCCGCACAGCCGCAGCTACCATGCGCCACCCCAGTAACCAGAAAAACAAGCCACTGGGACACCACCCCTCGACAAATGCAACACACACTGACTGGACACCACTTCAGCGTGGCCCACGAGCCTACAAAAGGCATGACTGGACGCATTCAACACCAGCCCTGGCTTCGCCAGTGGCCACTGCTGCCTGAGAGGACAACTCCGGGTTCTGTGCACAATAAACCCCTCATTCGGATGTCTTTTGTCTTCTCCCTTCAACTTGGGATTGACCCGACGATAGTAGAGCTCCGTCATGGGTTCGAATCCCACTGAGGCGCTGAGTTTTTCACAGTTTGGTCACAACGAAATGGATTATATCTATATCGCCCTTTGCCGTATATTTTAGCTGTGATTGTTTTCCGCGGATTTTTTTCGAATCGTCCTGTATTTTTTCTTTGTTTTAACGAGTTCTTACTTCCTATCCTTGTGATGCTTGAAATAATATCCTTTCTGAGCTTCCGGTCGTATATCCTAGCTTGCGCGATTGTGCGACCCACGCATAACTTGCCATCATAACGATTTTTGGCTTTTATCCGCACAAGCCGTCTGCAGCTTTGGTTGTCATATTTGGTATTTCCGTCTTACTTTTTTCCGGCAACATTTGGCAGAAATCGTCTCACCGTATAAATGAGATATTGTCGTACTCTGCTGTATCTTTGATTTTCTAGTTTTAACAGGGTGTACCTCAAACTTAATAAAGTTTTCAGGTATCAGTCAGTATATTTGGAGTAAACAACAGAAGCCCCGAAAACTCCATTTAGACGGTACAGATGCAGGGGGAAATAGTTAAAATGCAAAAATTTTGCTTGTAGTTTTAGTAAGGAGAGTTCATAAATCTAGTAATGTAACATAAATGCGAAGGGGTATGGTATTCGCGAAAAACTTTGTTCACCACATTCGGACTGTGAAAATTTCCATACGGGTCAAGTTTGACGCACAAAAAGGATCTATTTAAATCATGTTAGTAGTATATTTATAGTAATTTCATAATCCGTTAGATCAGGCTTCAGCAGTTGCCTCTTAAACACACTCACGGTAGGGGCATTAACAACATACTCCGGCAAAGAGTTCCATTGCGAATGACCCCCTGTGAAAAAAGGAGGAAGGTTGATTTTTGTGGCACAGTTCCCTTTTAAGCTGCTAATCATGTCGTCTGAGATTAGACTTGTGTGCCAGTTCAAAAAATGTTTCCTAGTCGACATCCAGATTAAGTCCTCTTAGTAACTGGAACGTTGCTATGCCCCCGTATAATATATATTGTTGCAGACCTTGGCCTGCCTGTTTGCTCCATCAGCTGATCCAGTGGGGCAATTCTGACACTTATTGTCAGAATGACAGAGACAAGAGAGACTGTGATGGCCACTTCTGGCTTGTTGGCCATCATCCGCCGACCATACCAAACCTCAGGTTTTTGCAACCCTTGAGGCTCGAACCCGCGACCGGTTGGTTAGAAATTCAAAGTCCCAACGTTGAGCCACGGGCTCCTGGTCTTATTAGTTGCAATTGCGTTACGGAAATCACTTGTCCCATCGTGCCTCGGAGCCCAATCTCGCTGCTGACGACTAACAAGCCGGAAATGGCCACACCAGTCTCCCTTGTCTCTGTCGCTCAGCCGCTGAGTGGTAACTGGCGGGACTCAAGATCGAGCCCGACGGGACGAGTGAGCCCCGTAACGCAGTCGGTGAAGCACCTCTCTACTTAGTGTTAGATCCTCACTAGGCATCCTGATTATGTGTAGGCGAGTGGCTTGTATACGAAACCCCCTTCTGGACTGCGTTGATTCCTGAGCTTTTGCTATAAATGCGTTGGACGGTGGACACTGTGCCAAATCTCATCGTCCGCATTCTTAACTCAGGCAGGCCACTGACACTTGAGAGAGGAAGTGGAAAACGATGTCTACCCGGTTTAGATCTACCGCTCAGCGTTCTCGCTAATCATAACAAACTACCAAGACGTGTTAAATGTAGTAACTTATAAAGTCGTCCGTCAGGCTGATAACTTGTTCGTGGGTCGGACCACGAGAGTTTATTATTAGTGTGAATCTTAGGGCTAAAGTCACCATTACGCGCTCCTGCAACAACGGTGCTCCTTGTCGCCTACGATGAGCATACTACCAATGTGAATACTCGCCCATACCAATCGACCTTGTCTTGGACTAATTAGCGAATGGTAAACTGCCTGTAGGGTCTAGAGCTGCTATTCTCCCCCCCTCCCCTCCCCCTTCGGCAGCTGATCATCCTCAGCCTCAAGGCCGTCAGCCAACCGATGCGCCAGCCAATATCATCAGTATTGGAAGAATGGCATTACCGACAAAGACCAGGGAGACTGGAATGACCATTTCTGGCTTATTAGCCGTCGTCAGCCAGCCATACCCTACCCCGAAGTGTGGAACACCCGAGGCTCGAACTCGTGACCTGTTAGTTAGAAGTCTAACGCCTCTAACCACTGGGCCACGAGCCCGTTGCGCTGTCAGTTTTCGATCGGGAATATGCAATGGTAGGGAGCGCTCACCGATCGTTCTCACGGAACTCACTCGTTCCGTTATGCCTTATGGGCTCTCTCTCGAGCCCAACCAGCAGCCATACAGCGGCGCATTATATAGGCAGAATGGCATTACCGACAATGCGCCGCTGTGTGGCTGCTGGGTGGGTTCGACAGAGAGCCTATAAGACACAACGGAACGAGTGAGTTTCGTAAGAATGATCAATGAGCGTCCCCCCCCCCTACCGTCATCAGTATTTCTCTAGCTTGATCTCTTAAACCCCGATGCAAGTAGAGGCGAAACAGTTTAAGGACCACCAGACTGTCTCCTTGTCTGTTCCAAATACGAAACTCCAAAGACTAGATAACTAACAGCTCTACAGCGCCTTCAATCTTCATATTTTCATCACGGAAAAAATGACTACTTCTTATTAAACTTGTGTAATATCCCACGGTCGTACGTTTGTCAGAAAGTTGACCTGGATGTAAGAGCTCGTTTAGTCGTTTCGGAAAATAAAAGTGCACCGGTCCTGTTAAAGTACTAAGAAACCTTTATGAGTCCCGTGGGGGTAAGTTTGCTTTAGTTAGTCGTCAGAAGGGCTCCTCATTAATGAAGGATCTTATGAGTGCTGGGATGTACTTGAATTTGTGTAAATAATCACCACGACTACTTAGCACACCAGATTTCATAGCGTAGCCAAAAGAGCAAGCTATTGTTCATGGTTCAGCTTGAATTATTCAAAAGTATAAATCTAATCCTACTGTTAGTGCTTTAGATGGCATAGCTGACATTCGAAAAACCGCACCCTGAGATAGGGGAAGGCAATAGCAAAAATCGGCGTCAAAATCTCTTGAACGCTATGGTCAAAAGACAAGCAGGGCGCATCTGTCCTGACTGTCGAGTTCGATAATTGCCGCAAGTTTACATTCTTCGTCTAAAGTGCGCGCATTGTTATCACTCCGAAATATGATCAGTAAGCGCAAATAAACAATC
>CACRXP010000251.1:113830-174075 GCA_902702965.1 Spirometra erinaceieuropaei | reverse complement strand
CCCACTCTCGCTGATTCCGATTAGATAAGAATAGTCGGCGGTTGAATGAGAGGTAGTAAAATTCATGGCCCCCGTCTTGTACCCATTTCGTCGGAAAAGGCGATTTTTCATGTTCCCTTTTTGGCGAGGTTTGATCCTGCAGCCCCACTTGATCGATGCCACATGGTTAAGTAACGAAAACAATTTTAGTACGTGCGATGACGCTGACCTTACATGCAGCACGTGTTTGCGCCTTCCTTACTGTTCTAATCTAGCAAGTGATTGAGCCTCGAGGGGGAGGGGGGAGTACTTAAACGTCAGACTCGGTTACATCATACCCGCTTCCCTGCGCGTGCTTCCAGACCTGCTTGGCCGCTGTGGACATCTCTGGCCGGCAACGCATTCGGTGGATGGTCAGACCTAGTGAGTTCGTTCATTGAAAATGGCAAGTGACACCATCGTGCCGGAGAGGTTGTAGTGCTGATTGCCAGGCGTGGCGGCATGGTCCCATGCTTCACCTCTCTTAGCATGTTCAATGGCTGTTCATAGCAAAGACGACTGGAGGTGGGTGAGACTTACGCGTGGGGGAAAGCGCGCCTACGCGTACCACACGTACTGTGTCCTTGTTACACACAGACCGCCCGTTAAGTAAGGTGTTTTGGGTTTCGTATAAGTGGGAGGGTCATAAGCGACGCATTAAGAAGAGGCCAGTTGCAGTCTGATCCTCAGTCCCCAGCAAGACTGGGTTATCTCGCCAGTTGGAAAACTCTTGGGCTCGGACTTTTAGCCTGTCTGCATAGATTAAAAGCGGTCTTGGCTGTTTACAATGTGGGGGCTAAACACCGAACCGGAGATAAACAGTCCTCACTTTCTCTTCCTCCTGTATGTCATGGGTTTCTCTCGTTATGTCGTAGTCGATCCTCACAAGAGGCCATCGCACTACCCGGCATCCGTGGACGAGACAGGAAGTCAGCAGCAAGGCTAGTGCGCAGACTTAGAATGCGGAAATCGCACAGTATCGGTTCGTATAAACGTTCCCCGGGCACCTAACTGTACCCGCAGGCCTGGGTTCTCCACACCAGTCCACCAGAACGCGTATGACTGGGGTGAGATAATGAGTGGTGACGGGCGCGGACTGCGTGCGGCCGTTCCTTCCCATTGCAGTATGCTGTCGACCAATCAGAGATGGGGTTGAGGCAGTCGCTTAGGTGCATTGTTTGTACATGTGAAAGCGGGCGTCACGTGCTCTCGTGAGGGGGGGGGGGGGGGGGGAGACGGCGTGCGCGAGTTAGAAAACCGTTGCTTCTCCGGACTGTGCTTGCACCCTAAGGGGTTTAGCGTAAGGACGGTCGTGTACGCTGGAGAACATCTTCAGAAAATATGACTCGGGCAAAAGTTTCATCCGAGCCGACGGCTCGCCAAATTAATGGTTCATCCATCGGACCCTATCGCTAGTCCTCCTCTTTTTTTATGCAGCCTGTCGCAGTATCCACGACTTCAGCCTGTAATCAAAGTCTCACTGATAGAAATGACATCTGCTTGCGTGTCTCATACCCAGGCTTTCTGTTTATCTATCTTCTGGAACAAACTCTGTGCGTATTCGTATAGAGAAGGCGGAGTTTAGTCCGGGTAAATTTCAGAACGATTTTTGGATCGAGGTTGTTAGATATTTCGTGTGACTTATCCGCTTCATCGTCCCCTGTCGGGGTCTACCGGTATTTACTCTAACTGGGCTCTGAACATTTACGATTTTCCCATTCAATATTCTTGAATTTTTTCTCGCCGGAAGTTGATCCTCTAAGGAATTCGGCTTTAAGTTCCCTCCACGCCTCCCGCTCGGACGGTGAGAAATCCTGCTGAAAAATTTGTTGGATGCCCGTCTCGGAATGCTGGCTTTCTCCTCAGCAGTAGCAGCGATTGTTCTTCATCTTGGAGAACAGTCATTAATGGTCTGCGTTGGCTCAACGCATCCTATATATCCTTAATACGTCCTATCCTGAAAGCTTTAATGAAGGTAATGTTCTCGTTCTCTCTTAAAAGGAATTTGAGGCACTGTTGGTAGGATTTCATGCCGTGGTTTATTCTGTTCTTTGGAATGTCCGAAGCAGACACAAGCATACCCTTTATAATGATACATTTACTGCGGTCAAGTAGAGAGACCCGGCGTTAATTTTTATAGGCATCGTTCCTTGGCAAGGCAACCAGTTTACTTGAGGTGGGCAAGCATTAAAGAAGGATTTCCTCCCTCCTCACCGGGACCAGCATTTCTCGCGGATGGGCCTGCTAGTATTCAAAGTCAGAATTCAGATGAACAGGACAAATCGCCCTGAGTTAGCACGAGTGGATTGCACGACCAGGGGTGAGGACTGTAGCCTCACAAACAACAAGTCAGCGACAGTTTTAATATTGCTCGGAAAAACTTGCGTAATATACGAAATCCGAAACTCATTGCGCGGAACTAGCCATCGAGGACTGACGGGTTTTGCAAATGCTCGAATCATACGACTTATATGAAAACACGACTAAATCTGAGGATGGCAGAAATTGCTTAAATGACGCCAGGCAGGATTCTGAAAAGGGAGCCGATTAAAGGAAGATCTCGGACGTTGACAAATCCGGTAGTTATTGGTTGGCTACCTTGATTCCTTGGGTCGTCGGGGTACGTTTGTGTGCGAGTTCGACCGTTCCATTCACCTGCACCCTCTGCCGCCTCCGGTTTTATTGACTCGGTCCTGACACCAGTACCATGTGGGAGAGGAGGAGAGAGTGAGGTGTATGCTGTGCAAGTCTACTATTACTATAAAAGAAATCATGTACAAGTCACTGTGCCTGCTCTCATCCTTATCTGGGTGTGGTCTGTCACGGTGTTTGAGCTGTCACTGCAGCTGCCGATAACTGGACCAGCTGCCTAATCAACCCAGATGCATCTTAACCTAGTGTGAACCGATTGAGTGGGGTCCATTGGGCTTAAGTATGGCCTTTCTCAAGACCCAATTTCGGCGACCGTTCGATGCACTATGGGTTGGCGTGTAATGCAAACTATCGGCCACTAGATGCGTATACTGGCAGGTGGCTGGGGTTTGGAAGCCAGTAAGATTCCAACATGGGCTTGCTATAAAAACTGACTACCGGTGGAAGCGAATTAAAAGCAGCGAACTATCGTCTGTCCTCCGGGAAGGCAGTATCGCCTTCGTCGAGGTCAGGGCTAAAACACTCTGGAAGTGGAGTTGATAGTAGAGTACTCACATGACTCATTCTATCGTCCGCCGTGGCCAAGGCTCTACAAGCCGGCCCACACCTTATTTTTAATGCCCGTCCAACACATTCTCCATATGAAGGATGCTACTGCTCCGGACAAGGACTGATACATTTGCAGGATGCACATTTAGTGGACTTGGTATTGCAGTCGACGTACCTGTACAACTAAAGGAGGCATTAGCCGACAGTTGAAGACGAAGCAGGGAGAGAAGTTAATGGTTACATTCCATTTAGAGACCTTTCGCCGCTACACGTCGTTGCCCAGTTCGAGATACTTGGAGATATGCTCGCGAATTTCTCAGTAATCTGAATCATTAGAATTGGACAGGACATGTAAAAACAATGTGACACTGTTGGTTATGGACAACTAAGGTGCAGTATAAACGATTAGCCGACGCAGGAGAAGGCTTTGGCCTGATTATTTGGTTTCCCACACTTGCGCGAAGGAAGCGCTCCTCGACCCAAATTTTAGAGTATCGACACGATTCTTGGAGGAACTTAGAGGAGTAAGTCTCCTGACAAAACAATGTCATGCCACGGCCGCTCTCACTTCGATCCCTCAGGAACTGGCAGCCGAAACCATCGAATTATTCCCGAAAGGCAAACGCCCTAAAACGGAGAATCTCCTCGGACATGCCCAGATCTCCCAACTACTGAAATCCAGTGTGAAGTCCTTTCCTTCCTTTGAGGGAACAATCTGCGAACAGGGAAAGCCATGCCCACATTTTCCGGACACACAGCTGAGGCGGTCCTACAACGGTTGGTCTCACTGATTTTCCCCTACAACAGGCTGGAATTCTGGGATCGGCGTGTGGATGATACCTTCTTCATCATCGAACTGAATAGGGTGTTGACATTCAAATAACATCTCAACGTCTTCTTCCCGAGCATACAATTTACGATGTTGGAGGAGAAGGTGAACAACCAGCTAACCTTCCTTGATGTCACTGTCTGCTGCAAATGCTGTGATGGTATAAAAACTGCAGTGTTTAAGAATGCGACAAATCTGACAAAAGTACGGAACCTAGACAACAACCACTTAACAAACCACAAACGCCGATTGCGAAAATGCCCTATACCGGCGTGTTAAAACGCATTGCAGTGAACCGGAAGACAAGATTTTTGAAGCACAATATCTTGGACGAGTGCTTAGAGAGATTGGTTACCTGCGTACTTTCGTCAACCGGTGCATACGCAAACAGTGCAAAGGACCCTGCGTGAATGACGTCTTGGAAGCCGTCAGTCATCTCCTCCGGCCATTTGGGGTTGCTGTTGCAAAAAGGTCAGAAGCTACTATCAGACGCCAATTTACAAGGCCGAAAGGACCACTGCCATGACAAGAAACGTCTGGACTCATTTGCCGGGTCTGGTGCTGTTGCGGACAACGCAACTACATTTAAGAAACCTGCAGAATAATTTGGATGTGAACGGCAGTGGGGAAGAGTGACGCTAGCTCTCATATTGCAACTCATTCAGCGGAACCCCTTCACACCTTCAAGGCTGACGAGGCCGAAACTCTGGAATGAGTTGACAATCGAGCGAGTCAGAAGCCGCTTCACTCATGGTTCATAGTCCCTCAGCCGATCAACAATCGCAATTACCTCCCCCCCCCCCCTCATATTCTGTGTTAGAACTTTGCCTTGGCAGGGTACTTAGCCGCACAGGGAGGACTCGAACGACCGACAATTACAATGAAAACGAACCAAATGATTGAGTAATTATCATGCCAAAATCTACAATGGTTATTACGTTTCAGCAGATATGCGGGTAGATTGAGACAGTGCCGTTTTGGCACTATTCTGATTTCTTTCAGATAACTATGATCCTGTCAGTGATCTGTAACCAGAAATATTAACGTGCGGATGTAGTGCAAATGAGTGAAGGCGATCTATCGGCGCCAGGCCAGCCGGTATTATCTGTCGTTGCAAGTCGGTAAACTCTTTACAGCAGTCATGTATTAAAGTAAGATGTTGTATGTAGGTGCATAGTGCTGGGAGAGATATAAGTGAAGTTCTAAGGAAAGAATTTTGATAAAACGGCTATAAAAATAAGTTACCTTAGAGAAGAGTATTCGGCGCTGTTGTGTTACGACATGTGGAATGTTGCCCCCCACAGCATAAAAAAGCAAACAAGCTCCGAATGGGTAAAAGAAATTGTGAACAAGCAGCCACGTGACAGTTCAACCATATGCTCCACAGCAGTCCTGGTGCGTGGACTGTACCTGTCGCAGTATCTACCACATTCTGTCCTCCCCTTCCACCTGGACCGGATTTCATGACAACGTCAGAAGAGCTGGAGACGGCCCAGATGGGTGGTGCGGAGTGAGCCTGCGCATAGGCGTGTCACTACATCTCGCCAGGTGTGGCATTTTCCATGGGTGCGCATCGCCAAAAACGCCCGTCGTGCCCTGAACTGGCCGCCTTTTTGATCCTACTCACATATTACGTAGCCCGAGTTCAGTAGACACAACACATAACAGAGACCAGAGAGTGAAACAGAGGAGGACACTTAAGCCGAGTTGCGGCACCGATAAATATGGCTGTAGGCCCGCCTGCGGCAGTCCGAGGCGCCCATAAGCAGCAGATAATGGAGCGGCCTTCAACGAAAGCTGGCTGTGAAATAGACAGGTGCTTGGATCTGACGAATAAATGGTAGCTGACCATAAAGCAGTAATGGCACCTACGGGCGTGACTAAATGGTTTCATTGGTTTACCGAAGAGTAAAGCATGGAGGTGTCCATGTCTTAATTCAGGCGCCACAGGAAACCATCCCTCCACCAAACCACCTGAGTTACGTCGGGTTTTCAGATGACGGGGTGGCTATGATCCCTGCGCTCAGGCTGCAATGGGCCACAGCCGAGGGGAACCACCTCCTGACCACCATTAACAGCAATGTCCATCCAGACTGATGCCAGGCCTAAATATAGGTTTCCATCGAACAAGAATATATGACCATAAGTGCCACTGTAATATCTGAGCCTCTGTCACCTAAACTACAGAACCCTCTCTTCCTATCCTTGCAGGTCTTGAGTTTTTGAAATTCTACCCTCGACAGACAGTGCATACTGTAAGAATCGGTAGGGCCGGGTGCATGTCGACTTATGCCATTGGTGACCCGACTTCCGATTTCGTCTAGAGAAGTAATACGCGATCTGTAGCGACAGAGAATACCGGACGGTGAGACACTAGGGAAATTCGGTTCGATTAAATGCTTATGACCTCTTTGATATATTCCGCCGGTTGACTGTTCGCGCCGTGTTCGCGTGCTTATCTTTCTATGCTTGGTCCCAGATGGAGGTCGGGGTTGTGATTGGCTGAATGAAGACCGAAAAACTCTAAACAGTGCTGCTGCTCGCACAATCTGTTGATACCCTCCTCCGCAAAGATGCGCTTACCGGCAGGATAGTTAGAACCACTGACGGATAACAGTACACCAGAGTCGGCTGATTAAGGTCACCGCCTGTCGAGAGCTTAGTCTGCACTAAGGCCACTCCATTCTTCGAGATGAACCTGGGGTCTGTGCGCATCCGTGAGGCCTCGTTCGGTTGACGAATGAAAACATTTATCGGGAGGAACGCCTGATGGGTTCAGGGTCATAATTACTCACAAGCTTATCAATTAGACATAAGTTGAAAGCAGATCCGCGACCGATCGTTTGATGTAGTTTGATACACCACATTAGCACTAAAAGCTCCTCGTCCTCTGCGTGTTTATTCGGCCTCAATTCCCAATTCCTTTGGTGGGAGTCCACACCGGGTTGGATATAGTTTTCACATCCCATACAGCATGGGATCTGCTCTTTCGTTTAGTGCTAAGAAGATCTTGAAATATTAGAAACCCCTGGACGTCTACCACGTATTGAACGAGGCTAGCACTTCGGATCTGCAGTTCATTCTGACGACTTCGGTGCAGTAAAACGACCAAATTCCGATCACGACTTCCGATTCTCCAAAAAACCTGTGTTAGTAGTCATTTTGATCTGTTATAGTATGTTTGCTGACTTCGTAGTGGCCTCCGAAATTCATCTCATGCTTCACACACCCTACTATCTGGGGGTGACAATTTGGATGATGAATCGTTCGTCGTTCTGGACAATAATTTGCTTTTAGTGAAATAGACTAAGGCAGCATCAACCCCGCACTTTCTTCTCGGAACCATCGAGTGCAGGACGGCGTCCAGTCCGGAGGAAGACTGATGTGGTCCGTTAGTTGGCGGCCTTCACGATGTTAGTAGTCAACCTTGACCTGTTCAGTTTTTAGGACCCCATCTACGCATGTGTTTGGCTTGCTTTCGGTAGGATAGTTCGGCCAGTAAATGCGTTCATAATGTACGATGTTAAGGCACCCAAGCATGCTGTCATTGGTTACTTTCTTTCCAGCCTCAAAGACTCATCTGTATGGGCTAAACCCCAACCGCGTGGACAACATATTGTCGCCTCCAAACCAATCACCAAATCCCGACCATCTTCCCTCCCAACCCCCATTGAAGCCTCTCTGAAAGTTCTACAAGTTTCTGTGAACGCAAAGACCGACCTAACTGCTAGAATTTCCAAGTGCACTCTTCTCCAATCCTTGGTTCTATCCTACAATGCCCAGTAGTCATTACTCAGCCTTTCACTTTATTTTCGAGGTAACCTTCAACTGCGGCGAACATTTACGACATATCTGTTCAAGAAAGGAAAGTATCCGACAGCGTCTTGAGGACAGGCATTTAACACCTATTTCTACTTGCCTCTGTTCGAGTGAGGATCGGAGACGTCAGGTGAATTTGATCCTTGTTCTAGACAAGGCATCTTTTTCGTTCCAACGATTCCCTTCTGGTGTCGGCCAACCGTCTGTCACATTCAAAAGGCAGACCTGGGGTAGCCCGGCAAATCGGACTATGACTCACATTCGGCAAGGTGATTGAGAAACCTTTCCAACAGTCACCCTCCGAGCTCCGCCTACGGAACGTCATTACTTTATCGGCTATGGCCCCTCAACAAAAACAACTAGCCGGTCTTAGGACGCAGTGGGTATACGCTCCTCAGCACGGCCCGTTTCGCAGGACGCAACATCCAACGACCTCCAGTCTGCTGTTTCCTGGATTAAGTCTCGGCACCTTGGAATTCACCGTGATCACTAATACTGCATGATGGCACGCCCCTAAAATAATTCCGTTGAGTTTGTGGTTGCATTAACTGAAAAAGGACCAAAATACGTTTAAATGACAGGAAACAGTGATTTCGTCAACATGCAGTCTCACAGTAGGCCAGGTAAGTGAGATGGCTGACAAGCCTTTCCATCAGAACGACATTAACCTCCCGGCTATGGCCCCTCAGCAAGCAGTAGGAACGCAGTGGGTATATGCTTGTCAGCACGTCGCGTTTCGCCGGAACGTCGAACGTTACCGCAGCTCCCAGTCAGCAGTTTTGTGGATTTTGTCTCGATCGGTTGGGATTCGATGTGATCGGCAATTCTGCATGATGGCATGCATCTAAAATTATTCCAATTAATTTGTGGTTGAATTAACGAGAAAAGAACCAAGACTTTTATATGACGGGAAATTGGTGATTTCGTCAACATTCTCTCTACGTCCACACAGACTGTGTTCTCTCAGTGACTACGTGATCTAATGGGCCTTTCAATATTCACTGAGGGACCACGCTGGCAGCTGGTATGGTCGTGAATGCCGTTGAATTCGTCGCAGACTTTTAGTTATGTTTTGCCTCCTTTGAGAACATAAATTTTTAGATGGGAGTTACGTCTCAAGTGCAGGATTTAGGGTGGAGTAGAGAAGTCGTGCACTTGAACCACTCGTCAACATTCATAAGTCATCATCGGCAGAGGCGAATAACCGGAGTTGACTGAGTAGGCTTCGATATGCAGCCGGAAGTTGACACACGCAGTAAACTATCTGTCAACACTTTATCAGTGTTTATGCAGCAAGCTAGAGACAATTGGTTACTGTACACAGGACATCGCGAGACGACTCACGCGGCAAGCGGGCTCCTGCCGCCGGCACGGACACACCACACGCAACCCCCTGTGCGACAGAAACCACCAAAGCATCGAGTGCGGCATTTCCGGTCTCAAGACTACTTACTGCACGGCCTCACCTCGAAAAGCCCACTACCCAGCTTTCGTCCCGGGAAACTCCCAGCTGCTGAACCAACGCGAGTAAACAGAAGTCTGCTTAAGAGAAGACAGTATGCATTTTCGTAAAAAATAAATAAATCAGGAATAGGAAGTTAGACGCAGCACGTCTTGCAACCCTCGCGGGGACAGTCCTTGCATGCGCATGCACCCTCTGGACAATTGCAGGCGCCACCGGCCTTGCAGCCCTCGCAGCAGATGCACTCGGCATCCTTGGAACAGTCAGTGCAGTGTCCGTCCATGTTCTCTGACCTTGAGGAGAATTGTTGTCTGCTGGCGTCTGCAGTCCGCCAACTTATACTCATCTGAGCGTCTTTCACATTGCAATGCGATATTCACATTGACGACCGTTTGCGGTGCAGCCAATGGCAGTGCGGCTGTGTTTGTCTTACGGCATGGGGGGAGGGATGGTGACGAGTCACGCATCCTCAGGTGACGACTGCCCCGGGGGTTACCCGTAGTGGTGGTGGTGGTGGTGGTGGTGGTGGTGGTGGTGGTGGGCGCATGGGCGTGTGAACAGCGCATGCATTGCCATCCGTGAAAGTTTGTTTACGACTTTGCCATCCGTAAAGTCGTGTGTAGTTTGACCATGCCCACAAAGCCCCGCTCCGGTTAGCCGTTCACAATTAAGCATTGTCTGAAGGGGAGTCAGCGAGGAGCTCGATCTATCCTAAGAGAAGAAGGGAAATTAACGTGTTCACGATGCTTGTGATGGTTGGGTCTAGAGTCCACGCAGGTGGTCGCTAACCACGTGGAGATGGGAAATTAAGAGTGGTTACCAGAACAGACAAGAGACGCAGTAACGGCCGTCATCCGCAAGGGCCATACAATCAGTTGGTTGGTTTCGTAAGCAAGATTATGAGGGTGCCACAGATGACTGCCGAGCTGAATTTCGCCCAATGCATTTTCCTAAAAGGCCTGCTCCGGTTAGCTGTTCATAACTAAACATTGCATTGAGGGAAGTCAGTTGGGAGCTCTGTCTATCATAGACGAAGGAAGGAAATTAACATGTTCGCGATGCTTTTGATATTTGCGTGTAGAGCCCTCGCTGGCGGTCGCTTACCACGTAGCGATGAGTAATTAATAAATGTTATCAGCACTGGCGAGGGACACTGGAACGAGTCATCTTGGCTACCTGACCGTGATGGATTCTCCAACTTTTCGCTTCCAAAGCAAATAGAAATGCGCATTTGAGCCCTATAATCAGTGAGATCGCAGGGGTCTGTCCCATGCAATACTTCTTGTTACTTATCACATCTGACCGAGCGGAATCCCTACAGCTATTGGCTCATAAGCTCAAAGTTCCGCCAAACCATGGACTCGAGTCTTAGGGGCGCCAACATGTTGGGTCGTCTGGCGACGGATGATAAAACAAAAGTGGTCGTTCCACTTACTCCTGCCCCTTTCAGCAGTGCTTGACAGTGTCTCATCTGTGCTGGTAACACGTCTTGGGTAAGCGACCAATTGTGGGTACTAGAGGAAGTAATCGGCATCTACTGGCCGTTGCATATACATACTCTTCAGTTATGAGGTGTGAATCTGTCCCTCCTTCAGTCCCTACGACGACAGGCAGCGCACCAGCTTGTCGTTTTCGGGCAGCTTTGTAATCTCTCACAGATAATGCCAAACCTGCCAACGTGAGTGCAGTCTTGGAGCCAATCGTCAATCATGCGGAAGCAACAAATCAAACGGAGAAACTTAGACGACACCAAGTGTCATCCCTTCTCAGGGCTGATAGGCCGCACGAAGTGCTTGTCAGGGTCAAACTTCAACCACTGGACAGTTTGACCGTCGTGCCCAAAGATGTCCACCGTGTGATGTTCAGCAAGATGAGGCAGGTACGGTTACATGTTCATGAACTAGTTCATAGGGAAAATACACTTGCGCAGTATCTATCGCACTCTCCCTGTCTCCACAACTGGGTCCGCTGCCGAGACAGCTAAGAAGACTGGAGGCGGGAAATGGCGCATGTGGCTGGTGTGGCCGTACCCGCAACTAGACGCACCATCAAACTTCCTGGTTCACAACAAACACTTGATCAGGATTCTAGCGAACAGAAGACAGACAAGTCAGAGGATGACTGGACAACCATGCTCGCGACCTGTGTACACAGCGGGAGCGCGAGCGCATCTACCGGCGTGCCAGAGAACTGCCAGCGTATACCAGGCTGCGAGATCCACGGTTTGCTTGATCACGGCATAACAGACGCTGCAATCTTTAGGATCCGTGAAGCACTTAAAGAACTCAGAACCGACAAAGACCTCATTATCGTGCCTGCGGAGAAGGGACGTTCCACTGTCGTATTGGGCAGGACAGACTACCTTTTGATAGCTAAAAGCCACTTGGGGGATCTTAAAGACTCTAACACGTAAATGCAATGCGACACTGTTGGTTATGGAGAACTTAGGTGCAGTGTAATTGATTAGCCGATTCATGGCGGAAGCTCAGGTGGAAGCTTTGCAAAAAGAGGGCGTTCCTCTCTGATCCATCGTATCAGTCAAATTCTCTCCAACCTACAAACTATCGAAGTGGTCGTTTTGGGGTCTTGAATTTTGTATCGCTGGTCCACATACCACAATGGGCTCGTCCACACAGTTCTAGGAAATGCCTGAAGGAATAATTCTCCTGCTAAAACAACATCATGCGGCCTTAATGCCAAGTTGGTTTCTAATTCTATCCCATAGGATCTTGAAGTCGAGACGGTCGAGCTACACTTCCAAAGCAAATGCGATTAAACAGATAATCGCCTCGGGCCCGCCCAGATCCCGAAGTCCAGTGCAAAGTCCGTTCTTACCTTTGACGAAGAAACTACGTGCGGGGAAATGTCCGCTCATATTTTTTCACAGATTTCGGAGCACACGGCTGAGGCGGTCCTACAACGGTTGGTGTCACTGCTGGCTAAAAGTATTCAGGAAGGCGAAAAATACGACAAAGTACAGAACTTCGACAACAACCACCTAATCAACCACAAACGCCGTTTCATAAGGCCACTATATTAATGTTTTGAAAAACAGTACGTTGAACCGGAAGACAAGATTGCCAAAGTATAATATCTTCAACGAGTGCTTGGAGCCATTGGTTATCCATGCACCTTCCTCAAACGGTGCGTACGCAAACAGAACTTATAACCCGATCCAGCCGGTCTCAAGTTTTGTGGAGCGTTTCCCTACACGAAAGACGTCGCGGAGGCCGTCAGCCGCCTCCTCCGGCAGCTAGCATCTGGAGTTACACACAGGCTGGACCCTATTCTCGCGCGCCAAGACACGGGATACAAGGACCCACTGCAGGTTGAGAGCAAGGACAGTGACTCACATGTGATTTCTTGTATAATGATAGTGGACTTGCCCCCAATATACTGCAGAAGGTGCAGGTGGAGTGTGCGGCCGGACCCGCACCTAGGCGTACCACCATACTCCATTGTCCACTACAAATATTTGTCCAGGATTTTAACCAATAATAATAACAAAAACAACAACAACAACGGGAGCGACGGCTGCTGCCATCGAACCCGCCCCTAGGTATGCTGTCACACCCGGCGCGGACCCCTCAGAGTGGGAATGACATAGAGGGCATGTTCAGAATGAGCCACTGCGGCCCGAATCTCAGTCCAGCGGTCAGCCTATCAACATACAACTTGGCTGAGTTGGAGGATTGAGTTTGAGCCTTAGTTTGGGACATTCCAGGCTACGGCACTTGTGCGGCCCGATTCGGTTGACAAACGAGAGAAATAAATGGACGGAACGCTTGATGGGGTCAAGGTCATAACAAAGCACAAGGTTACTAATCAGACGTAATTTGAAAGCAGCTCCGCCACCGGTCGTCTCGATGCGACTTGATACACCACATCCGCATCCCTGCCTCCGCGCCCTCCGGGTGGTCATACGTCGCCAATTCCCAACACCAGTTGGGCATAGATCTCACGTTCCATGACGTAAGGGACTCGCTATTTTATTTAGTGTTAAAAAGGAACGTAGGTGATCTGAAACTCCGTGATGACTACCATGCATTGAACGAGGCCAACACATCGGATCTGTAGTCCTTTCTGACGTTATCGGTGTAGCAGAACTACCTCGCCGAAGATAAATATGATAGAGTGATGATCCAATACAATTCCGATCACAGCTTCGATTTTCCCAAAAACCGTTGCACTAGTCATTTTGACCTGCAAGTGTTCGTTTGCTGACTTCGTAGTGGCCTCCAAAATGCGTCCCGCGCCTCACGCACCGGATTCTCTGGGGGTTTGTGTGATGGACGGTTCGTCGTTCTCGGTGAGAACTACCACTGTCTTGGAAGCGTCAGTAAGAACTTGCACAAGAAAATACTTTTGATGAAGTAGGTTCAGGCAGCATAAGCCTCGAATGTTCTTCTAGGAACCACCTGGATGGAGATTACGAGAATTCAGATGAGAGTTGAAATGGCGAGAATGAGATGTCTGTCGTGGTCGAATACAAGTCTACACTCACCACCCACTCACTGGGTTGCGCGAACAGATAATCACCTCAGAGACCGCAAAGCGATCAGCTCCAAGGTGACAGACCGGTAAGGACTAGGGTGTGAAGCGATCCCGCCACTGTCTCCCACACCGAATGCTTGAACACCCAGAAGTCTGATGCACACAGCTCGCACAGCAGGTAAAGCCTAAGGTGAGACGGGAGCCAAACTCCCCTAAGCAACTCCTGCCAAAGGTTCCCTTTCTGAAATATAACCGAGTGGAGTATATTCGACACGGGACAGTCGGCGAACGGCAACTTTCAAGCATAGCGACCGGTAGGACGATCGCCAAATGCGGAAGCCGTGTTTGCATCACCTCAATTTGCCCGACCGCGACACCCAAGAATCGCACAGCACTGTGGGTTCATCACGGCAAGCGAGAACCGCACCGAAACATTCGTCTTGGCACGGACACGAATCACGCAGTTCCCCTGCGCGACAAATATCACCCCAGAGCATCCAAAGTGGCATATCAGCTTTCCCGACTAATGCACGACCTCACCTCGGAAAGCCCACTACCCATCTCTTCCACTCGTTCAACCAACGCAAGTAAAGAGGAGTGTGCTTAAGAGAAGACAGTATGCATTTTCGTAAAAAATAAATCAGAATTAGGAAGTTAGACGCAGCACTTCTTGCAACCCTCGCGGGGACAGTCCTTGCATGCGCATGCACCCTCTGGACAATTGCAGGCGCCACCGGCCTTGCAGCCCTCGCAGCAGATGCACTCGGCATCCTTGGAACAGTCAGTGCAGTGTCCGTCCATGTTCTTTGATCTGAGCTTCGAGGAGACTTGCAGGCGTTTGCACCCAGCGAACTTATACTCATCTGAGCGTCTTTCACATTGCAATGCGATATTCACATTGACGACCGATTGCGGTGCGGCCAATGGCAGTGCGGCTGTATTTGTCTTACGACAGCTTACCGCGCAGGACGGGGGGCAGGGAGGGGGGGAATGGTGACGAGTTACGCATCCGCAGGTGACGACTGCTCCGGGGGGTTACCCGCGATGGGGGTGGTGGTGTTGGGCTCATGGGCGTGTCAACAGCGCACACAGAGATGCCCGTAAATGTCTGTTTACGACATTGCCATGCGTTAAGTCGTGTTTATATTTACGAAGATCTTTGTGCCCTCCCCCATGTTGTGATGCTATTTTCTCCAAACTCCGTTTGTACATGGACATTATTTTCGTCCTAACGCAGGAGAAGCGTCTGTGACGCGCTAACTATTCATTTCGGAACCATTCCTCTTGGCAGCTCCAAATCTTCGATCCCAGAGCAAAATGGAAATGCTAATTTGGGCCCCACAATCAGTAAAATCGGAGAGGCCTGTCCCACGCAACACTGCTCATTCCTTATCACATCTGACGGAGCAGAGTCCCCGTAGCTCAAGGTGTAAGAGTCCCAGACTCAAAGGTTCAAAGGCCCACCAAATCATTGACCCGAGTCTTATAGGCGCCAGCATGTTGGGTCGGTTGGCGACGGATGATAAATCAAAAATGGCCGTTCCACTGTCTCCTGTCTTTCTCAGCAGTGCTTGGCAATTGCTGAGCATTCTTTTCCAGCGCCTCGTCTGTACTGGTAACACTTCTTGATTACTTGGCGTTGCACTCTAAATCACGCCGGACAAGTTCTCACTGTAGTCCTAACTCTCATACTTGGATGACTTCTCTCCCCCTCCCCCCCCCATACGCACCCGCATACTAGACCCATGTTTCAGGTTCCCTATCACGTTTTATCTCTCTAAGTCGATTGTTGAGTGAAGAGTTTGCCTTGTCATATAACTATGCGATGACCGTACGCAGCTAAATGAGAGGTCTTGAAATTTATGACGTCAGTAAATACTGCATTTGCCTTATTCAAACTTCTTGATTACTTGGTTAGCGACCACCTGCGGGTACTGAAGGAGGTAATCGGAGTCTATTGGCGTCATTACGTTTCGTGAATTCTTATTAACCCTAATGCGGTAGTTGCTTATTCACACGAATTCAGTTATGTGGTGTGAAATCAACCTACAACAGACGAGTATGATGAGACGCACACGGAGATAGTTGCCAAAAGGGTCTACTCTAACACGTGTCAAAAGTTCACTAAAGGACAGAAAGCGAGGTGCAGATGGACTTCATCAAGAAACGTCTCCAGGACGCGTTGAGGATCTTCTGATGAGCGATGAGGGCTCGCTTCTTGCGGCATTCAGATATCACGGAAATACGTAGAAGAAAAACAGGACTGCGCAACCAGTAGAATCATGTACCAAACCACATAGCCTTCTCTTAGAACGCCCAGCCTACAGAGCTCTTTCGTCCATCCACCAGCCCAAGTCTTACCAAACCCCTGTTGCATGGCTGAATCATATTCCATATAGTATATCTCCTGGCCCAACTGACTTGTGCGAGTCAGTTACATGTACACCGATGCGAATGCCGAATCCTGTGTTGGTTTAGCAGTGCCATGAGACTTGCTAGCATAATTAATTCTCAGTGTTTGTAGGGTTTGTCATGTAGTATAACGGACCCCAGATATTTCCTGTGAGAAGGGGAGCTATTCGACAGTACCCGTATGGTTTGGTCATCGGGCCATCGGTTTCGGCTGGTACACACGGACACTGCGACACGATCATAAAGTTTCGGAGAGTCCCAATTAATTTCCCTGATATGAAACTTCACTGAATTATTGGCAGTCATAGAGGGACGAAAACACACAGTTTACATTTCAGACATGCCTGCTGTCTACGTCGGCTGATCTGAGGAGGATGTGTTTCCAACCACGGCAGTATTCAAGGTGATAGAGTACGGCCATATCATCGGTCTAACGACCGTGCTTAGATGGTTTTTGCGAGCCCTGGAATCCATCTGTGGTTTATGTTCGACCAAGCAGAATATCGTGAATTCCGCACTTCCCCGACAGAGTGATCCATAACTGAAACCCCCAACACATCCCCTTAACTTCCGACGCCTATCTCAACACGCTGTTCACCCATCAACCCCCACATGGACGTCTGTTCCGTCAATGTAATGTCGATGCCCCCAACGCTCTAGTGCGAGTATCCATCTCCCCACTGTTCATTTCGTCTGATGTAACCGTCTCCATTTTCCGACGGACGTTCGCCTTATAGTATATTAATCATCGATGAGATTCACGCGTACAGGGCGTCCATCCGCAGACCTCACAGCACATGCGAGAAGGCTTGGACGACTTTGTCAATAAAAAGGAAGAAGAGAGTTACACAAAGTAGTTCAAAACGAGAAGAAGATGCGATCGCGACTATACCCAACGGCTCTCTCTCGGTGATCATTAATTTACCAATTAGACATCATTTGAATGCGACTCCGCAACCGATCGTTTCGCTGCAACTTGATACACCACATCCGCACTAGAGCCTTTCGCCCTTCGGGTGGTCATACGGCCTCAATTCCAACACCAGTTCCTTTGGTCAAAGTCCAAACCGTGCTGGGCATAGTTCTCACTTTGCGTGGCGTATACGACTCGCTATTTTACTAAGTTCTAAAAAGGAACTTAGGTGATTAGGGACTCCGTGACGACGACTACCGTGCATTAAACGGGGCCAGCGCATCGGATCTCTGCTTCATTCTGACAGTTTCGGTGTAGTAATATTAACTCGCCGTAGATGAATGTGTTATACTGCTAATCCTATCAAATCCCAACCACAACTTCCGATTTTCCCAAAAATCTCCGCCAGTTATCATTTTGGCCCGCTAGAGTTTGTTTGCTGACCTCCGAGTGGCCTCCGAAATGCGACGCAGGCTACGCACACAGAATTCTCCGCGGACGACAATTTGTGTGGTGGGTCGTCCGCTGTTCTCGGTGAGAACGTCAGTGACAACTCACACAGGAAGTTACTTCTAGTGAAGTAGGGCTGTCTGGTCAGTAAGTACATTCACAAGGTATGACCCGAAGGCAGAGGACGAGTCTAGCACATCGGATCTGTAATTCATTTTGGCGATTTCGGTTTAGTTCTATAATGTAGAACTACCATGCCGAAGATAAATGTGTTATGGTAATGATCCAATCAAATCCCAATCACGGCTTCTTATTCTGCCAAAAACCTCCGTCACCAGTCATTTTGGTCTGTTATCGTTTGTTTGCTGTCTTCGTGGTGCCCTAAGTAATGCGACTCGCGCTCCTCACATCGAATTCTCCGGGGTGGGAGATTATTCTTATGGTAGACCGTTCGCCGTTCTCGGTGAGAGCATCAGTGACAACTTACACAATAAGTTGCTTATAGTGAAGTAGACTTAGGCAGCATAAGCCTCGTATCTTCTTCTGGGACCGCCTGGGTGGACATGACGAGAATTCAGATGAGAGATGAAATGGCGAGAATGAGGTGCCTGTCGTGATTGAATACAGGTCTGCGCGAACCACACACACGCACACTGGGTCATGTCGCGCGGACAGCAATATCAAACAGATGTGAGTGCAGGGCGGCTCCCAGTCCGGAGGAAGACTGATGTATTCCGTTAGTTGGCGGCCCGTATGCTGTTGTCAGGAACCCATCTAAGCATGTGTTTGGCTTGCTTTTGGTATGACTGTCTGGTCAGAAGTACGTTCACAAGGTACGACCCTAGGGCACTTCAAGGCTGCTGTAGATCGCTACGTTCATTCCAATCTCGAAGACTAATACGTATTGTGTTATTACTTACACGCATATTTCGCTGATCTTGTTCCACTGCCTGACGCAGCTACGAGAGGTTCGGCTCATCAATGCGTCCCCCAGCCTTTCTAATTTTGGCTAAGCCCTAAACGCGTGAACATCATATTGGTGTCTCCAAATCAGTCATACAGTCTCAATCGCACTCCCCCCATCTAAGCCCTCCTGAACGTTCTACACGTCTCGGTGAACGCTGATAGGATGCCCAAGTGCACTATTTTCTGAACGTTGGCTCCTACCTCTAATATCGAGTATTCACTACTCAAAATTTCAATTCATTTTCAAGACAACCTTCACCTGCTGGGAACATTAACGACATATCTGCTCAAGGACTCATGGTTATCCACTTCACCGAGGGTCTTCGCCTTTTATTATATCAATCATCGATGAGATTCACGCGTACAGAGCGTCCATCCGCAGACCTCACAGCACATGGGCGAAGGCTTGGACGATTTTGTCAATAAAAAGGAAGAAGAGGGTTACACGAAGTAGTTTAGAACGAGAAGAAGATGCGATCGCTGGAGCAAGGGGTTCATTAGCCTACCATAACCAACGGCTCTCTCTGGGCCCAGTAATTAATTAACTGTTAATTGATTAATTACTTCGTTAATCCATTAACATAATTAATTTACTTAACTAATTCATTAATATAATTTGAGTGTGACTCCTCAGCCGATCGTTTCGCTTCAATTTGATACAACACCTCTGCACTACAGCCTCCTCGCCCTCCGGGTGGTCATACGGCTTCAATTGCCAACACCAGTTCCTTTGGTCAAAGTCCACATCGATTTGGGCATAGTTCTCACGTTCTATGGCGTATACGACTCGCTAATTTATTTAGTGCTAAAAAGGAACTGAGGTGATTTGAGACTCCATGGCGACGACTACCGTGCATTAAACGGGGCCGGCGCATCGAGTCTTTTCTTCTTTCTGACGGCTTCAGTGCAGTAATATTAACTCATCGAAGATAAATGTTTTAGAGTTCCGAAAATTTCCATTGTAAAATTCAAAAGGCAATATGAATGAAAAGGCAATTTGGCGAGCATACATTTGCTTTCAATAAATTCTCTTCAGGCCTGTGCATTTATATGGCTATTGAAGTAATGAATTAAAAGATACGGACACGTAGATAATTGAGCTGTAGCTCGGGTTTGGAGAGGGGAGGGAGATAGTGAAACACCACAATTTCGGTTAGCGCCAGGGAGAATGTGGGTCCCGGTAAAGGTAATTACATGCGGGTGGCTGGCTTGGTGGTTTTGAACCATGGCAACTGTGGGACCTGTATGACGTTCTTCTGTAAAAATAAAATTCACTCTGGAAGAGGAACAGTCCAGTTCACTTCCCTATCTGGATGTACTTCTGAGTAGAAGACCTGACGACGGCATTCGGCGTAGCGTCTATCGCAAATAAACATGGTCCGGACAATACACCCATTTTGAGAGTTTCGTACCGCTAACCGTTAAACGTAATTTAGTCCGCTGTTTGACAGAGAGAGTAAAAAGAACCTGATCAGCTGAAAGCGTTGAGAAAGAGCTTAAGATCATGGAAGGCCTCTTTCGCCAGAAGGGGTATCCTGATCGATTCACTGCTAAGAACCTGACCGAAAGACCACACAAGCCCCCGATACTGACGGCAGGAAAGAACCGGCTCTTCATCAGGGTCCCATTTCAAGGGGATGCACCAAGTGAACTTTTAAGAAGACGCCCAACTTAAGCTGTATCACAGACCTTTCCAGCAGCTGACACCCGTGTACTGTTCTCCACCAGTCCCATCGTATACGGAGAGGTCAAGGTCAAACTACCAGCTCAGACGACCTCTATGTGTATTCACTCCTTCACCTGCTCCTGTGGGGCAGAATATACTGATCGCACGAGCCTGCGTTTATCTAAACGAATAAAAGAACATCTCCCAGCATGATTAGGAAGGGGTCAAATAAAGAACACCAACAGCTCGATCCTCGCGCACATGGTAGACAAAGACCACCGTATAGACGCCAGAGAGGCCTTCAGAGTGATTTGCAAGATCCCATCAAGCTCTCCAAAACTGCTTGGGCAGCGCTTTTTGGCTGCGGCAGATACGGCTGCAATCAGGTTACGCGGACCGGTCCTATGCGCACGGAAGAACTTCATACAGGTCCCACAGTCGCCATGGTTCAAAACCACCAGGCCAGCTACCCGCATGTAATTATCTTCCCCCGGGCCCACGTTCACCCTGGCGCTGACTAGAATTGTGGCGTTTCACTCTTCCCTTTCCCTCTCCAAACCCGAGCTACAGCTTAATTATCTAATTGCCCGTATCTTTTAATTCATTACCTCAATAGCCATGTAAATGAGCAGGCCTGAAGATAATTTATCGAAGGCAGACGTATGCTGGCCAAACTGCCTTTTGATGATAAATGTGTTATGGCGATGATCCAGTCGAATCGCAATCATAACTTCTGATTTTCCCAAAAGCCGCCATCAGTAATAATTTTGGCCTGTTAGAGTGTGTTTGCTGACTTCGGAGTGACATCCGACATGCGACTCACGTTTCGCACACAGAATTCTCCGCGGACGACAATTTGTGTGGTGGACCGTCCGCCGTTCTCAGTGACAACTCACACAGGAAGTTACTTATAGTGAAGTAGGCTTAGGCAGCATAAACCCCGTATCTTCTTCTGGGGATCACCTGGACGGAGATGACGAGAATGCAGGTGAGAGAGGAAATGGGAGATTGAGATGTCTGTCGTGATCGAATACAAGTCTACGCACACCACACACATGCACACTGGATCCCCCGCAGCAACATCAGACGGAATCGAGTTCAAGGCGGCCTCTAGTCCGGAGGAAAACTAAGGTACTCCGCTAGTTGGCGATCCTCGTGCTGTTAGTAGACAACTTCAACTAGTTCAGTTTTGTGGGAACCACATCTAGGCATGCGTTTGGCTTGCATCCTGTAGGGCTGTCTGGTCAGCAAGTACGTTCACAAGGTACGATCCCAAGACACTGAACGAGGCTAGCACATCGGATCTGTAAGTTGTTCTGGCGGTTTCGGTGTAGTTCTATGGTGTGGAAATACCATACCGAAGATAAATATGAATAAATATGATAACTAGAATCCCAATCACGACTTCTTGTTCTCCGAAAAACCTCCGTCACTAGACATTTGGTCTGTTATCGTTTGTTTGCTGTCTTCGCGGTGCCCTACGTAATGCGAATCACGCTTCTCACATCGAATTCTCCGGGGTGGGAGGGGGGATTATTCGTGTGTTAACCGTTCGCCGTTCTCGGTAAGAGCATCAGTGGCAACTTACTTAATAATTTGATTATAGTGAAGTGGACTTAGACACCATAAACCTCATATCGTCTTCTGGGGATCACCTGGATGGAGATGGCGAGAATTCAGATGAGAGTTGAGACGGCGAGAATGAGGTGCCTGTCGTGATCGAATATAGGTCTGCGCGAACCACACGCACGCACACTGGGTAATGTCGCGCGGACAGCAATATCAAACAGACGCGAGTGCAGGGCGACTCCCAGTCCGGAGAAAGACTGATATATTCCGTTAGTCGGCGGCCGGCATGCTGTTGATAGGACCCCATCCAAGCATGTGTTTGGCTTGCTTTTGGTAGGACTGTCTGGTCAGAAGTGCGTTAACAAGGTACGACCCTAAGACACTTCAGGGCTGCTGAAGATCGTTACTTTCAATCCAGTCTCGAGGAATAATACGTATTGTGTAATTACTTACACGCATATTTCGCTGATCATGTGCCGCTGACTGACGCAGCTACGAGAGGTTCAGCTCATCAGTGGGTCCCCCAGCCTTTCTAATTTTGGCTAAGCCCTAAACGCATGGACATCATACTGGCGTCTCCAAATCAGTCATACAGTCCCAATCGCACTCCCCCTCATTTAAGCCCCTCTGAACATTCTACACGTCTCGGTGAGCGTAAAGATCGACTTAGCTGATAGGATGTCCAAGTGCACTCTTCTCTGAACGTTGGCTCGACCCTCTAATATCGAGTAGTCAATACTCAGAATTTCGATTTATTTTCAAGATAAACTTCACCTGCTGGGAACATTAACGACATATCTGCTCAAGAACTCATGGTTGTCCGCTTCACCGAGGACAACATCCGACAGTGTCTTGAGGACAGGTATGTCAGCGTTATTACTCTGTTGCGTTTAGGGCTGCTTTTTCAGAAAAAGAACCAAAGTACGTTTAAATGGCGAATGAGAAGCGATTTAATCAACGTCTCCTCTGCGTCCACTCGGACTGTGATCGAATGGGATCTTCAACGCGCACAGACAGACTACACGGGTGTTATAGTAGAGGGTCGTCTGTGCGTTATGGATCCCGCTTACGCTGGCAGCTGATGTGGTCGTGACTGCCGCTGGCTACATCGCAGACTCACTGTTATGTTTTGCTTCATTTTTACATCATGAAGGAAGCCCTCAGAGAACAGAAATGAATGGGAGTTAGACCTCGAGTGGAGAAGTCGAGCACCGGAACCACTTACTAGATTTTCCAAGCCTTCGTCAGTCGGAGTTGACTGAGTAGGCTTCAGTGTGTGGGCGAAAGTCGACGCACGGAGTAATCTAGCTGCCAACCCATCATCAGTGATAACGCAGCACATGAAAGTTGAACGGCCTCCGGAAATGCCGGAACAGAAAACTTGAAATTTAGGAATGAGAGCGTAAATAGGTGACCACACCAGAGGCCGCAAGCTACAAGCTCTAAGATGACAGAGCGCTAGGGACATAGGTGAATTGGGAGGTCCCTTCAGTCTCACATACTGTAAGCCAAGTCAGACGGCTCCTTTCTAGTTCGCCTAGTGGCTAAAATTTAACCGAGTGGAGTAATTGTATCGAGACGCCAGGTTACCCTGCCTTTACCTACCTGTTCATAATTCTTGAACTTACTGTTTGCTTAGCTGAATGGAAAGAACACAGCATAACGCAAAGCGCTCGGCCTCTGTTGAATTGTGAAGTCGTTTGACATCTGCTTATTAAGTACTTATTAACTGCTTTTTTATCCTGATATCCATAGTCTGGCAGTCGTATCCTTAGCGCTCACAACATAATCGACACGAGGGATTCGGTGAACGACGAAGGCTGTAACGTCATCCAAACTTTCAATCACGCACCGCAGCAACCGGTCACCAAGGTCAGAATCAGTTCTTGCACCAATTCCCAATTTGCCCGAAAGACAGACTGCCAACCGCTGCAAGCGAGGAGACCCGAGAGAGCTGAACGAAACAACTTTCGTGCACTCCCAACCCACAAAAGACATCGTGCAAAGACCTGCCCTCTCGTGTAGGCGAGCAAGCCCCACACCGAAATACACATCTCCGCCCGGACACACCACATGTGAGCCTACTGCGCGGCAGACCACCACAGAACATCGACAGTGATATATCAAACTGGCACTCGGCAAACCAACGCGAGTAAACAGAAGTCTGCTTAGGAGAAGAGAGTATGCATTTTCGTAAAAAAATAAATCAGAATTGGGAAAGTTAGACGCAGCACTTCTTGCAACCCTCGCGGGGACAGTCCTTGCATGCGCAGGTGTCCTTCGGACAAGTGCAGGCGCCACCGGCCTTGCAGCCCTCGCAGCAGATGCACTCGGCATCCTTGGAACAGTCAGTGCAGTGTCCTTCCATGTTCTCTGATCTGAGCTTGGAGAAGATTTGCTGGCGTCTGCAGTCCGCGAACTTATACTCGTCCAAGCGTCTTTCACATTGCAATGCGATATTCACATTGACGACCGATTGCGGTGCAGCCAATGGCAGTGCAGCTGTGTTTGTCTTACGGCAGTTTACCGCGGTGGGCGGGGGGGGGAGAGGAGGACGAGTGAGGGATGGTGAAGCATCACGCATTCTCAGGTGACGACTGCTCCGCGGGTTACCCGCAGTGGTGGTGGGGGCATGGGCGTGTCAACCGCGCACACAGAGGCACCCATAAACGTCCGTTTACGACTTTGTCATCCGTAAATGCGGGTGTATATTGGCCAAGTGCTCTTTGTGATGCTCTTACGAAGGAGTCTGGCTATAGGCCATGTGAGAAAGAATCGTCTTCGTTTACTCATGCTTGTCTGTGAAACCATCTATCGGCCACTGACCCAGGTGGCACCCTTAGCTCGCTCCTGACATCTTCTTCTTGAGAATGTTGTATGTTAGTAGGTATATTTTTAACAGATTTACACGAGTCGTCTGATCCAGTTTTTAAAAACTCGGTGACCCCAGTGTGCTACGAAACCTCAGACGGGGCCATGAGTTGAATCCTACTTCAGTCAAGCTTGTTCGAGCGCTTAACGTACATAGATCCTGCACTTGTAGTTCTGGGTTCGAACCCCACTGGGGTCACCGAGTTTTTAAAAACTGGGTCATATGAATGTTACGTGTCTCATTATGATACGTCTCCTGCTGTTAAAAGAGCGATGATTTGGAGCCCAGCTCTGAAATCTGCAAACCAGTGAGATGGGATGATATTAGTATGGTTTTGCGCGTCTCACCCCTCACCTTGTTAAAATTCAAAATTTGCGCGAACCACCAGTGCCATCGGTTGGTTTTGACCGTCGTATGAGAGGTTAGGGGTGGCAAAATGGAAATGCTCATTTGGGCCCTACGATCGGAGAGGCCTGTCCCACGCAATACTGCTCATTCCTTATCACATATGATCGGGCGGAGTCCCGATAACTCAAACGTTCAAAAGCCCGCCAAACCATGGACTCGAGTCTTAGGGACGCCAGCATGTTGTGCCGGCCGGCGAAGGATGATAAATTAAAAATGGCCGTTAGACGTCTCAAAATGCAATGGCTCTCTATTAAGGTGTGACCCCTGTTATTACAAGAACGATTATTTGGAGTCCAGTCTTGACACTGACAAACGAATGAGAAGGTCTGTGCTTCTCACCCCCTACCTCGCTGGAATTCAAAGTTTTGCGTAAACCATCAGTGTCATCGGTTGGTCAGCCCACCACAGACGAGTATAATAAGACGCGCACGGAGAGAGGTGTCAATAGGGTCCACTCTAGCACGTGTCAAAGGGAGCGCTGGAGAGCAGAAAACAAGATTCAGAGAAGCTCAAGCGTGATCCAGGACTTCGACTACGCAGTGGCTACATTGTTGGCGCTTAGGATCTTCTCTTGCACAAGGAGGGCTCACCTCTTACGGCATTCAAGGACCGTGGATATGAGTAGGAGAATAACGGACCTATGTAAATAATAGAATCATGTGAATAATCACGCTGCTTCCTTGTAGAAAACCCACCCAACAAGGCTCTTGTAGGAAGTTCTAGAAGGCCAGACCACGTACCGCCATCTGGTAGAAGGTTCTAGAAAGCGCGTCCCCAAAGGGGCGCGAGCGCCGAACTTTTCCTTATTTATACGCCAGGCACTTAGTCGCAATTCGGCTTCACATAAAAAGTATGCATTTAACAAGTTAATATAACCCTAAATTGAGCAAAATAACCCTGGCTTAAGTTTGTTTAACTTCCCCCCCCCCCTTGACTTACCCTCTACCAATCAACAATGCGAACTCAACCTTGATGCCTTTAGCCCGTGGAGAAGCTTTAAATACGGGCGAGGATTAACCTCCGACAACCCCGTGGCCGGTCGTCGCCCTTCGGACGAGGAACCCCTGTTGCTTTCTCCGCTGGATCCCAGTGCTCTAAGCCGCCCCCTGTGGACAATCGTCCCAGATTCAGTTTATTTTTGTAATTAGCACTCCTCCCTTAGTTTCTTTGTGTACATAGGTCCCTCAGTAAACCAGCAACTAATCTCCGTCTTATCCTCTTGGGCCTCGTTGACTATATACTCGCTCTAGACGGGAACGTTACACTCCTTCGTTCATTCACCAACCCAAGACTTACCAAACCCCTATGGCATGGCTGAATCATATTCCATACCGTTTATCACCTGGCCCAACTGACTTGTGCGAGTCCGTTGCCCGCACTCTGGTTTACAAGCCGCATCCTGTGTTGGCTTAACGTTGTCACGAGACTTTACAGCATCACAATTTCTCAGTGCTTCTAGGGTTTCGCGGGAAATATATGGGCTAGATCGCAGTTGGTAGCCAGGCCCCGTATTACAGGTGGCTGGGGGTTTGTTTACTGGAGCTATTTTGTGGGGCTCCATAATCACATGTGACCCATTTGGCTTCCTTTTGACGGTTGAGGTTAGGATTAGGTTACCGGTTTTCGGGTTAGGGTTATGCATTTAGGCTTAGGTTTTCGGGTTACGGTTAGGGTTTGAGCGTACGATTAGGTTTCAGTATTACGGTTAGGTTTTTCAATTACGCCTATGCCTAAGGGCTACAGTTACGTTTACGATTTCGGTTAGGGTTAGGGTTGCCGTTAGGGTTAACAGTTAAAGTTTAATGTTGACGTCAGGGTTAGGGTTAAGGTTAGGATTAGGGTTAGGTCGCCGTCTGCTTCCCATTCCTGGCTACCAACTGCGATCTAACCAATATATGTATGAACTCCATATCTTTCCTGCGAAAAGAGGAGCTACTCGACGGTGTCTGTATAGCCTGGTCATTGGGTCCTTGTCGGCAGGTAGATGCAGCCTCTTCGCATGGTCGTAAAGCTTCAAAGAGTTACAATTAATTTTTCTGATAATAAACTTCGTTTAATTATTCGAAATCACAAAAGAACAAAAACACACACTGCAATATAAGTGGCTTTGAGCCAACTACCAGTGAAATTTGGGTCGGGTTTAGGGTTAGGTTTAGCGTTAGATTAAATGGCCTGATTCAAAGTTTACGGTAAGTCAGGATCAAGGTCAGGGTTAGGGTAGGGGCTGGTTTTAACTGCAGGACTAAGGTCTAGGGTGGGGTTAGGGTCAAGAGTAGGGCAAGGGTTCAGTAGGGTTATTGTTGGGGTTTACAACATGATAATATTTTTCCCTTTTCATAATTGTGCGTAGGTCCACCTTAATTACTTAAATGGTGCGTTTCTATCCCCATGTCCTCTTTCGGGGGCCACATGAATCCGTCCTACCCGTATTTATTTTTTATATTGTCAGTTGCACTGCGAAGTGAACTAGAAATGATTATTCAGATGGTTGAACATGCTGGTATGTTATAAGTGGCTTACTGGTGCCGGACAGCGTCGCTCTTCTGGGGTACACACGTAAACCACCGCAAAAATTACAGCTGCAATAGAATATTCGTAGAGGGTTCCGTTGATTATCTGCTTCCTATTACCAACAAGCGGAATTCTGGACTCTTAGATACAATAACAGCAGGATAATTCGAATCAAGTCCCCAAAATGTGAAAAATGATGAACTCAGGGAAAGAATGGTCTGAGCCAGGCTTCGGATTCGTGACTTTTACCCGAGTTAACTAATGATTGCATCAAATATTTGATTGAACTATTGTGGTAGGTGTGCTTGAGAGATTCTGACGACTGATTAACAAAGAGGGACGTCCTACGAAAAGCGTGTAAACCGTAGGAAATATAGAAAGTTTGGGATCACTGCATACTGCCAAGGACTCAGCTATTCAAATAGATCAAAAAAGTGATGGGGCCGCCCCAGTTGTCTGGCAGATATGGTCATTAAAGCGTCATTAATTCCCGTCGACACACCTGTAGGTAGGACTTTGGAGTAGTAGCTGCGTTGGCGTCAAATTCCAGGGAGGTTTGGGCCACGGTTAGTGTAAAGACTAGGATTATGGTTCGGGTTCGAATGAAGGTAGAGCCATGTTTCGGACACAGTAATAGATGTCCTTCCTAGAAATAAGAGCAAGGTCGCGTGTATTACTGTGGCCTCCTAATCCATGCCTTGCTCGTTTCTAGTTCCACCGACACAGTTGTGGAAAACTCGGTGAGACCCGAACCCAGGACAGCAAGTGCAAGACTTGATTCCAGCCGACGTTCTAACCTCCTCAGCTACGAGGCCCCGACCGATGGCCATGAGCTCAATCCCATTTGGGTCATGTTACCCGCTCAGCCTTTCTGCAACACATGGAATCCATCAATTCTGATATAGTAAGCTGACTGTCTAAACATAATTTCTTAACGAGTCAACATGGGGTAACGGTTGGGTGTCAGACCCCACGTGGCTGGCAACTCCAAATTATGCACTAAAATTACATCTAACTGTAAACATCACTTATTATTCCCCCTTCCAATTAATTGAAATCTCCTCCCCTTCCAGAATGAATGTAAACTTGCCGGCGGAGCTTTAATCGAAGTCCGTTATTTTTTGAAAATTGCTTTTTCATCTTTTTTAATTGTCGAGCTCAGTTTCCTTGCCAGATGACAGCATGCGATAAGACTTTCGGCCGAAATCTATTTCCTCTGTCTTCTTAATCTCCGTCCTGTGTGTTACCACACCCGCAAAACCCTCTCTACCGCCATTCAACGTCTGACATAGTCCACAGGTCAGCACAAGTTAGTTGGGGTCATACACCCTACCGTTGCCCACATGGAATCCACCAACTATGGTCGGCACCACTTAGCTCCGGTGGTGAGAGCGTAGGCTGTACTCTAACAATGCATTTACTGTCGTCGGTTTGAGCTCCAATTTTTCACAATTAATTTGTGCAAATCTGCCAAAACACTTCTATTTATAGGCTGGATGTTGTTACCGACAAGGACAAGGGGCACTGAAATGGCCATTTCTGGCTTGTTGGTCGTCGTCAGCCAGTCATACTCAGCCCCGAGTTGTGGAACACTTGAAGCTCGAACTCGCGACCTGTTAGAAGTCTAACCCCTCTAACCACTGAGCCACGGGCTCGTTGTCCCGTCGTTTTCGATCAGGAATACACAACGGTGGAGGGGCGCTCACCGATCTTTACTCCACTATCCGCATATGTTACAAGTCGCTTTGCGAGTGCCTTCGGGGACTCTAGACTGGTTCCCGAGGCACAACGGGAAGTGTATGTCCCGTAACTTCATCGATGAGCACCATTTCGTTGTAATTAATGTTCCTGATCACATCGGACAGGAGAGCGAGCTCGTGACTCATTGGCAGAGCGTCCGCCTCAATGACTGAAGATCGCATGTTCAAGTCCCAGGTGGTTCACATTTTGGATCGCGTCCAACTGACTTATGATGACTAATTAGCCAGAAAGGGTCATTCCGGTCTCCCCTGTCTTTGTCGGTGTTCCATCGTAAGCATATGTTACCAATCGCAATGCGACTGCCTGCGAGGGCTTCGGATTGAGCCTCAAGGCCCAACGGATCAAACACGTCCCGTAACTTGGTCAGTGAACGTCACTTCATAAAAAATAGTCTCTGACGACGACTGCTCTGCGCAGCCATGTCGCTACCGCTGTCGTTATATCAGTTAAACGGGGGAAGATCAATCAGGTAGTAAGTTGGCTAACATAGGCGCCTTTTCTGGATTACTCATCATCAGGTCAATGTAAGTCGGACATAGATAAATGATTTGTCAAATGGCAGAGCGGTTAATTAAGGCGGATGATTACAGTTTGACATTACGAAAGCTTACAACATCTAACTCGATTACCTCAGCATACAGACGATCAGTTAAATGACCTTTGGCAACGGGGGTGGGGGGGTGGGGGAGGGAGCTCACCGTCGCCTCCGTTGTCGCCAACACCTCTTTGTCAGTTTGCAGGTTAATTTGATGTCCACATCTTTGTAATTGTCTGTTAAATGAGGCTCTTTCCAGACCGTATGTCTTCTTTCAGATGCTTTCGCACGAATATCGACAGTTTCGACCGAAATATTTTCTACCACAGGAGTCAGCGAAGGGGTGAATGAACACAAAGATGGTCTAGGTGCCAACTTGTCTTTGTGCTGTCAGGGAATAACTGAGGTGGTAAGAGATACTATCTGTGTTTCAGCAGCCGGAAGAGTTTTCGAGATGACTCCATTTAGACGACCACTTATGAACTTACTAGTAATCCTTCTTGACTCCGTCTTGACACCGGCCTCGGGTGGATGACGGGTGAGTGAGTGTGGTAAATGCAGTGCAAGTCTTTTAGCATCATAAAATAATTCATACTCAAGTCACCGTCCATGCGCCCACGATGCTGTGGTGCATACAGTTAGTGACCTAACTCATGAAATGTGTCGCAATTTACGAATTATTGCCAATCGCTCGCAAACCGACACCATTTCATGCGCCCAATGTCTACGTTAATGAAGTTTAAAAGAATTAAAAACATGAAAGAAATATCAACGGCAGTGTTGCGTTGTGTAGCAATGCCAAATTATTTTGAAAAGCGCAATATCCCGAAAACGTCATAAATGGCTCTAGTTTAGTAAACTGCGTTTTTATATGTATAAAATGTGTTCTCATAACAAAAACGTAGTAAATATGAATGCAGAGGTAAAATCACTTCCAATAATGGGGTTTCAGTGAAGTTTACATCTAAATATCGTTTGATAATTAGTTTACTTTCATATATGACGGTTTGTCAACTGCCCGCATTCTGAGTGTAGATTCCAAAAATGTTTTCCAGGAATTTGTGTTATCCTTGATTCGTTTGAGTTAAATGAGGTGGGATTCAGCAAGTGGAACTGGATTTTGCTTGACTCTACCGATGGGAAGGTCGTAGGAACAAAAGTTTTCATAAGATGACATGCTATGAGGCCGGTCGGTGTCTAATAAATTTAAATAAAACTGACAGGCTTGATCGTAAACATACCATTTTGTGTTCACAGAGAGAACTTTTCTTCCGTTAAATTAATCTACACTTTTATTTCGTTTTGGTTTACGTTAAGTTTCAGATCTGCCTCGAAATGTCGCTGAAAACTTCATGATTTTCAGTGTTTTCACCCGATCGTCCACAAAGGCAGATTCTGAATTACCTGTCTATTGAGAACTTTAAAATAAGACAATTCTTGAAGGCATTTACCGAATTAGTGTGTGTTCGGGCGCTCCTTTTCGCGAAGATGGTTGTTTGGGTCACACGTGAAGACTAATTCAACCATTAAACTTCATTTTCGCTAAAAATAACTGATATTTTACTCGAGGAAATTACGTAACCACAATTTCCGCACAAGAAAAGGACATTTCATTGAAGGATGTGGACGAGCGAACAAAACGCGCAACTTTAAAGACGTTCATAAATTCCTGCATCAGTTTCCGTTATCAGATTTCATGAGATGGGTCACATACTGTATGCTTATACAGCCGCACCCCATGGACAAGACTGTTGGGGTTTGGGTTTGAAGTTAGAGTTAAGGCAACTATTTCTCAACCACTCAAAGTACAACCGCGCATTTACAATAGCTTTTCTTTTACATACAACTACTTGACCTCGTCGCCTGTGCGTTCCCCGACCCAACTCGTAAAAACCGCTATTACCACTGATCCTCTATTACAGGTGGGTGGGGGTTGTTTAACTCAGGTGCGGTTATGCAGCCGCACCCGGCCCGAGGCCAACTAATTCGGTCATTTATTCAAAATTCTCGCCGATTTTTTGCGCAAAACGCTTTGGCAATGGAGAGCCGGCCAAGCCCTTCGAAATGCCAGCCAATCAATTCTACTTATCCAGTGAGCCAATCACATTTTTTAAAATATTAGTATGATTACTTTTTAAATGTCACTGGTGTTATAACTCATATCAACGGGGGAGGCTGCATGGACCGTTACGCATTTCCTCAGCAATGCCCTGGGTTGCCTCTGGGAAAACATTTCGTTCCTTGTTTAAGTCTTCAGGAAACAGGTTCGTAGACACCTCATTATATCGGCCTCTGGGTGGCCATTTCATATAAATTGGTCGTGGAAATATCAGGCCTTGCGCTGGGCCTCTTCTGAGTTGTACTACCTATCTGAATCTAGTATTCAGGGCACCGGATAGTCGCTGAAGTTGAGAAGTTGCGTAACATATACGGCTACCTGTACACATTTGTTTCAATGTCGTCAATCAGTTTCTCAGCCAATCACTCACTATTACGCTGAAACCTGTCCGCATATGGCGTCCTTTAATCCCTTGTGCGTACATAATTATATGCGACGTGGTGTGTGGATTGCTGTTCCGTCATTTCGATTATCATTTGCTGCTCAGCAGCTAACTGTGAGTTTCCATTGTTGGGAGTCGAAAAGAGGGTCAGATGTGGTTATGAAGCCGCACCTGAGTTCAACAAAACCCACACACCCTGCCGCGGAACGCACAGGCGACGAGGCCAAGCAGTTGTATGCAAAAGAAATGCTATTGGGAATGCGCGGTTGTACTTTGAGTGGTTGAGAAATAGTTGCCCTGACCCCTAAACCTAACCCCTAAAACTTTAACCATGACCCTTCAACCGTACCTCTTACCCCCCAAACGCAGCCCCAAACCCTAACCCTGGAACATCCAACGCGAATGTTAGAAGGAGACGACAGGCCGAACGTCGATAAGGACCACCGGCATTGGGCCAAAAAAGGTAGACACACGGAAACAAAGGGTTTTGTAACCGCACCTGATTAACACAATGCTATTAACCTATTTAATTATTTCTAATTGGTGTGCCTACGTTGTCATGGTATTGCTGTGCGATGTGGTGTGCGTTCTGTTAACGGTCCTGTTTTTTTTAATGCCGTGTCTACCTTTTTCGGCCCAATGCATGTGGTCCTTCTTGAATTTCGGCCTGTCGTCTCCTTCTAACTTTCGCACTGAATGCTTCAGGGTTAGGTTTTAGGGCTGCGGTTGGGGGTTAGGGGTACGGTTGAAGGGTTAGGGTTAAAGTGTTAGGGGTTAGGGTTAGGGGTCAGGGTAACTTTTTCTCAACCACTCAAAGTACAACAGCGCATTCCCAATAGCATTTTTTTGCATACAACTGCTTGACCTCGTCGCCTGTACGTCCCCCAGCTCCACCTTTAAAAACCCCTATTACTACCGGTCCCGTATTAGAGATGACTGGCGTTTGTTTACTTCAGGCGGTACTACATAACCGCATCTGATTAAGTAATCCTTTATATCCGCGACCATATTTCAGAATTTTAGCTGACGTTTCACAAGAGACGTTGCCTACTCTATGTGAAGGTGCCTGAATAAGGGAAAGAATTTGGTCAGGGAGGGTTAAAAAGAGAATGCTGGCGCGATCGTACTCATTAGTCAACAGTGTAACATGTTAGAGCGGTTCGAACGCAACGCACAATTCTTATTGATGGAAGTTCACGCCCAGGGGAAGTCACAACGTTAAGGAATGATCTCGAATATCGCGTATACACGCACGCCAATCAATCAACATGCACGTGGTCGTACGCGAACTGTACCCGCGCCTGTTCTATGTCCTCGTGTAAGGGTTAAGTGTTAAGGCAACTATTTCTCAACCACTCAAAGTACGACCGCGCATTCCCAATAGCTTTTCTTTTGCATTCAACTGCTTGACCTCGTCGCCTGTGCGTTCCCCGGCCCCACCTGCAAAGACCCCTATTACCACCAATCCCCTACTACATGTGGGTGGGGTTTGTTTGTATCAGGTGCGGTTACATAACCGCATATGACTGTCGTTGGCGTGCCTGTACCTCCAGACCGCCCCGCTTACGTGACATTGGGTGATTATTGTGGAAATAGTAGATTTCACAAGTGATCGCTGCATTCCGACCGAATGTTAGCTCTATTATTGTTTTCCTTCTAGCTACATTTGTCGGCATCTTAGTTATGCACATTCTCCCCGTTCTGGAAAAGTTTTTTAAGACCGAACTGCACCCTTCCTTCGAGTATAAACTTTGAAGAAGACGTAATTTTCTACCAAATTCATATAAAGTGAGTATCTTTATGCATGTTTTCCACGAAGTATATTTGAATTTATATGGGTATCGAAAATCAATGAGAAAGTTTCATGCCAATTAAGTAGTCATTTTTACTGAGTATAATCTTTGCGGGCAGCTGAAAAGGAGTTCGTTCGAAAGCCGGCATCCTGAAGCAAATGAACTATCATGAGATTATGCTGTACGGTCATTCATACCACAACTCGACTCATGTAATCTTTTGGAGTCGAAAACGTATTTCAAAATTTTGGTTAACATTTCATGAGTTCATAGATATTTTGACAGATTTTGAATGATTCATATTGACCCAACTGTGATAAACTCGGCGCCTGGATGGGATTCGGACCCACGACAATAAGGTGAGGGCTTTAGTACAGCCAACGCTCTAGCCACCTAGGCTTCGAGGTCAATGTGGACAGTTCTTGCTATCACTACCGGATTGTACGCTTAATTACTACGAAAAATGTCAAATAGGGTGTCATATTTCGTGAATTCGAATCCCACTCAGGCGCCGACTTTTTCACAGTTGGGTCAATAGGAATTTAATGAGTTAGCGCATCTGCTGTAATTACCGTTCGCAATACTTCCATAATCCTCCAGGCTTTCGATAAGTGAGCATTCAAGTTTAGTTACAGCAGTGAAGTATTTCTTAAGGCGTTCACTCAGATGGTTAGCCGAGCTCAAGCGAAAAGTCGAAGATGGCGTACATAGGGTATCGGATGAACGTGTTCGCCAATCCGATTTGTTTGACCATCGACGATACAAAATGTCCTCAAAATGCCTCTCGCACCAGAAAGAGGCGCTCCTTGCCAGATGGTAGCATTTTAACTGCCTTTTCTCGATTTCCTTCCCAGGCGCTCTTACCTCCTCGGTGTGAAGTCCCACCCGCATAACTCCTATTACCATTATTACCGTAAGATAGGCTCCGCCGGGTATCTTTTTCTGACCCCGATCATATACTTTGTCCCTGCACAAAAAACGCCAAAGTCCGAGGAGATGGAATGCCTCAACCTGTGTTCCGTCGATGCCTAGACGGTTTAGTCAGGTTGGGCCAGCATCTGTATTACCCCGTCATGGACCGCTAGGCCTGCGCATCGCGCCATGAGTCACCACTGTTTCGCCTTCTAACAGGGGGTAACGTGTTTCACATATATGGGACGACGAGCGCACAATGAATCACGTGACTGGACGTGCGCCATGCGGGGGCGGCGGCGGTGTACACTGCACGCCGTCGCTTCCGTGACTCCCCGCGAGGCGGACCACCACGGCAGATGTCAGGCCTGGTGAGGCGTGCCATGCTGTGGATGCCCCTTGTGTGGGGGTCCCCATGGTACGCGCGCCTTATTTGATTCGTCTCATGCAAACTCACTGTTAGCGGTTAAGCGGCAACTGCTAAAAGGAAATATGGAGTCGCAAACTGTCCACCAAATCGCATAAGCTGATGCCCACGGTGCGACGTACTAATATGCACTAATATGCCATAGGCAGACAAAGCAAAGCCAAACAAAGCAATCCCAAACAAATTTCTTCGGCCTTCAACAGTAGACCGACTCCGATATGGCAACCGCCATTGAACAAACAAGGTAAACAGGGAAAGATGAAACCGCCACTGCGTCAGCTTCCACCTCCAATGGCCTTGCCATTGTCCAACCGAGGAGATTGTGATGGATACTATGGATGCGCTAAGACGGCTATTCCGCCGCCCACCAACATATCTGGACAGGATTTAACCTACTAATTCGCTAACAGCTCGTGTTTCGTCGAGGGCATGCGACCCATTCTTCGATCCGCTGACGCCATGACGCCGATGAATATTATTGCCATCGTTGATTGGTCGGGGCCGCAGACACATGTTTCGCCCCCAGACAAACGACTTAGACGGCTGATACGGCTGGTAAGAAGGCTTTCTGATATGTGTACGGTCTCTCGCTTCGGTATATGTTGTCCAATAACCCTGCCATCCCTGGCTTCAGATGTGGACAACCTCGAGTTATCGATCAACAGGGACGGTGGATTGCGAGTGAATTAGTTTATAGTGATAGTAGGCTTGTGCTGCATCTACCGCACTTCCTCCTCCTCCTCCTCCTCCTCCTCCGAACCCCACCATTTGCATCAGGTGTCATGACAAGGTCGAGAAGACTGGAGGAGGGAGAGGGTGCAGGCTGCTGGCGTGACGAAACCCGCACCTTGGCGTACCACCACACTCCCTGGTCGACAAAAAACGCATGACCAAGATTTTAAACCAACAACAAAAGTGGGGAACAGCTCGGATCCGAATTGGCGCGGCATGAGCCTGCCACCGCACCCCGAATGTTGACATTTGTTATGGCTGCGCATTCCCAATAACGCCTACCAGAATCTGATGTAGCCACTCTGTTGTTCCAACATAACTACCGCATGTCCCTTCTAACGTAAACCGAAGACGACAAAATCAGGGCAGTTTCCGCCTGAGGGGCGAGGAAAGGGGAGTTCGACAAGGGCATGGGACCCAGAGAGTTGCCATGACGACCGCACTTTGGAGGAGACAGTATAACCTGGCTCTCAGTTCTTAGGAGAACAAACGTATCCTGTCGCCTGCAATATCCCGACCCCCTACTGTTTACATGTCATGACCGTTTGAAGGTCTGTTTGATTATTTGCAATGAAGGATGAAGCGCCTAGTCAGGGCTTGACCATGTGTATTTTCTTTCCCTCTTTCTTCCTCTCTCCTCCCCCTGGCCAAATGGCTTTTTTTAATATTGTTACAGCATTTTCTGTCTACTTATACATAATTACCATTCCCAATCCTTCGATAGTCCTTCAGGCTTTCGAAAAGGAGGCATTCCTGTTTAGCTACAACAGTGAATTAGTTCTTAAACGCCTCACCCGGCTCTAAGAATCACCAATTTATACCTCGGAGCTACCGAACTGATGATGTGCAGAACGCGGAGCTTCGGATGAACTTGGACGCCAAACCAACTTGTTTAGCCATTGACCGCACAAAATGTCCTCGAACTACCTCTCGCGCCAGGAGAAGGCGCTCCCTGCGACGACTGACTTCATCCCGAATAACATTCAAGGCGACAGCGAGTAAATTTCCCAAACCATTCAAGAAATACATGTGAGGTCATTGTAATCACCTGCCCGCCATCAGTTCCATTCAGCGCTGTCACTCAGTTGAAGAGACGTGAAAAGGGATTGGCTCAAATCGCACCCGTCAGGGTCTATCATGATACCGAGGCGGTTATTCGACTCCAGGTATTTGTACTGCATTCCACCTCACTTTCACCGGTCGCCACACGTGGAGAGCATAAAGCAAGGCATAGTCGAGGTCTATTAGATCGGACAAGTTCCTGTCCTCAGCAGTTGCCCGTGAGTGCAGATTCGAATAGGAAAAAAAAACCCGGTAAGGATAAAGCATGTGACCGGGGTGGGTTTACTATCGACAACTGCTACTATCTTTAATCAGCATAGGCGTTGATCTGTAGAGTTTTGGTCAGACTGCAGTCACGCCCTACGACTGCTCTAACCCCGCAGGAGGGCTTTCTTAGAAGTAAACCGCACCGAAGACGCGGTAGTGCTAGATATCGGAAAGATCTCTTTTTTAGCCGTATCTCTTAGGGGTTAGACTGGGGCTCGTATACTGCAGATACCGTTGAGAAATACGATCAAACCTAGATACCTACATGGGTTTTATTGTTATTCACCCTCTACGCATAATTACTTGGTAAAAGACAAAACATTTGTCCGCAGTTGAGGGGATTCAAGAGACATATTCCAATCGCCCACATCCCCATCATGTCCGGGTACCCAACAGAGGACATTACGACACAACCTACTCTTTTACCTCTGCGATTACTCAATAATAGGTCTTTTTTTTAATTTTCTTTGAATTTCCAGGTTGACTTCCGCTTACTATTTTACCCCAGACAAAGTTTAATGGTGGTTTTTTACCGCTTTTTCTCAATCTCCTTCCCAGGCTTTCTTAATTCCTCGTTGTGAACTCCCACCTGAATAACTCATACTACTACTACTACTACTACTACTACTACTACTACTACTACTACTACTACTACTACTACTACTACTACTACTACTACTACTACTACTACTACTACTACTACTACCACTACTACTACTACTACTACTACTACTACTACTACTACTACTACTACTACTACTGCCGTAAGACCCGTTCCGTCGGTCACCTTTGCCTGGCCTCAGTCGCACACTTTATCCCTGCCCAAAAACGCCACCATTAAACTTTGTCTGGGGTAAAATAGTAAGCGGAAGTCAACCTGGAAATTCAAAGAAAATTTAAAAAGACCTATTATTCAGTAATCGCAGAGGTAAAGGAGTAGGTCGTGTCGTAATGTCCTCTGTTGGGTACCCGGACATGATGGGGATGTGGGCGGTTGGAATATGTCTCTTGAATCCCCTCAACTGCGGATAAATGTTTTGTCTTTTACCAAGTAATTATGCGTAGAGGGTGAATAACAATGAACCCATGTAGGTATCTAGGTCTGATCGTATTTCTTAACGGTATCTGCAGTATACAAGCCCCAGTCTAACCCCTAACAGATACGGCTAAAAAAGAGATCTTTCCGATATCTAGCACTACCGCGTCTTCGGTGCGGTTAACTTCTAAGAATGCCCTCCTGCGGGGTTTCAAATTATGAGTTGTTTCAATACCGGAAATGCCCGTTCATAAAACATCGTGTCTCAGCGTTTACTAATGTTGCTTGTAAAGTTTACAATATGGCTTAAATCCGCTGTTACATTTTATGAACCCCATATGGTCTCCTCTTTATACCGTAGAGAAATGCATGGATTTCCGTACACAGAAAATTTATGGTTTATAGTTTGGAAACCCTTAATGCAAGTGTAACGGCAGGTCGGATTCAAAATTATTCGGGAATTGGAAAAAATCTTGAAAAGTGGCTTATACCCTTTCTTCAAGTATACAATTTTAAGAAGACGTAATTTTCTACCCAATTAGTGACAGAGTGAATATTTTGTGCATATTTCCCATGGCATATAATTGAGTTTTAAAGGACATCGAAAATCAACGATTAAAATGCATGCTATTTAAGTGGTCATTTTTTACAGGGTGTGGTTTTGGCACAGAGCTGGAAAGAAGATCATTCAAAAGCCGGCATCTTGAGGTAACTGAATTATTATAGGTTTATGTCGCACGGTAATTATTTTTAAAACTCTTTTTAAGTAATCTTTTCGAAACGAAAACGGATTTCAGAATTTTAGTCAGTATTTAATGAGTTAGCACACTCGTCATAATTCCACCCGACCGATATCGTCTTAACGCCCCATTCAAATTATTTGTTGATGTTATAATATTACTGTCTGTATTTCAGTAACGCTTGTTTTTGTCTACTTGTCGTCTCAAGTCTATTGCACGCAAATGTTGGCATTCTCTTCGTCTCCCGCGGATAACTGAGATCGTACCAATTTTCAACAGCATGATTCTGTGTGAACCGACTACTGTGCAGTATATTTAGTGGTGTTAATGTTTTTACCACTTGGAATAATTCGTTTATCCGCCAGATTTCGATGAATGTCTGTAGACGTTTAATGTTTTCTCTTTCTGATTTTCGGTATACTTCCCTTCCTTGTAACAAATAAGAAGTCCAAAAATTCAAAACCCACAGTGCGTGACCGATCTGATGAAATGTTAGCCGAACATTCTGAAATTCGTTTTCGATTAGGAAGGATTACTTAGGTGGGGTTGTAATATTGATTAGCATGCAGCATGATCCTATAGTATTTCGGACTCGCTTGGATGTTGGCTTTTGAATGCTTTTCTTTTTGACCTCCTGCAGAAGCCGCACTCGGTAAAAAATGACTTCTACTTTATCATGAATTTTTCCTTTGGTTTCTGACGGCCTTATAGATTCAAGTCTATTTTATAGAAAGCATGCACAAAATATGCATTTTTTATTCCTTTGGTAGAAAATCACATTGTCTTCATATTTTATGCCCGAGAAAGGTGCATACTTAGGTTTTAAAAAACCTTCTAATTATGGGATTTTTAAGACTGTGCGATGTCCATGCATGGAAGACCGCACATGTACGTTTACTGATGCTCCTCATGAAATTTACAACACAATCCGTATCCATTGCAAAATTTCATGAACCCTGTGTGGGATCTTCTTAAAGGCATAGAGGAATATAGGATTGTTCTTAAGCGGAAAGCAAGCACCCTGTACACTGAAATCGTAAAACGCTGATGCAATGGCAGATCAGACGCAAAATTATTCGGGAATTGGGAAACTTTTTAAAACCTAACTATACACTTTTCTTGGGCAGGAAATATGAAGGCGATGTGATTTTCTACCAAACGAGCAAAAAAAGCATATTTCTGTGCATGTTTTCTGTAAACTATATTTGGATTTATAATAATATCCAAAATTAGTAGGCAAGATGCATGCTTCATAAGTAGTCATTGTTTTACCGAGTGTGTTTCTTGCAGGAGGTCAAAAAGAAGTGCATTTCATCCTGGCGAGTCCGAAACACCATAGGATTATGCTGAATGATAAGCAATATCACAACCCCATCTAAGTACTCCTCCCTAATCGTAAACGCGTACCAGAATTTAGGCAAACACTTCATGAGATCGGCCACGCACTGTACGTTTCCTCCCAAAAAGTGAAATTAACTGAACAGTCTTCTGCGACATCTATCTAACCCTTGCCGTGATGGCAGAACAAACACAAACTTGTGGCGGACGCAGTCGCATTCGCTGAAAGGTCGAACAGCACGCCAATGTATGTCACACACGACCTTGTCTCCAGGTTTCCTTCAGACCTTGCGTCGGTGAAAGTGTCATGGAGATCGCACTAGGAAGTAGCTGTTGCATCTTAACCAGGTTCAAGTAGTACCAAAATAATCTTTCAACTGGAAAGCTCCCAAGGCACGACTGCTAGCGCAATGTAATAGGTTCTAGAATGTCAGATGTATTATGATAAGGGATGCGTTGGTTTGCCAAGAGGATAGTTTATTCACCAGTATCAGCCTCACAGTCCGATAAGAAGCTCGATTTAGGTCGACGGGAAATGAGAATGGGCACAGTGGCTGACAAAGCTAGACGGGTATTAAAATTACATATGATCATACTACTTTCCATAATTAGGTAGGAATTATATTTTACATATTGAATTCTTGGTACGTGCAATTATGTGAACGATCGCTTTCCCTTGTGGTATTTTTCCTACAGGTAAGGGGGTTCAAAGGGGCCCAATAATAAAACGGAATTTAACCTGTCTACGCGTGTCACACATGAAAGATCGAAGCAAGACTACCACTCAAGTCAGACTAAAAACAGGCCTTTGCAGCCCGACCCTCATTCTGAATGAGGACCGATTTATTCGATCAGGCAACAACTTTCTGAGTCAACTCTTGCTATTTGTTTTATAGGCAGACAGCACGTTTGATTGTTCCGTGTGGGGGAAATAGGCGCTAAAGCAGATACTAGTCATCCTAACTTTACCCGTCGATATCGCCTCCTTAGCTGTCGTCGAAAATACATGTAAGTAGACTGGGACAAATACTTTCTTTTTTCTCATTTACCAGCAAATCCCGTCTTTTTCAAATTCCATAGTTGAAGGAAGAGTATCCTTCGGTCATAAGAAAGTCTTTAATTATGAAATTTTTTCAGACCGTGAAATGTCCGATGTTTGCCAAAGTTTGGTGCGTTTAAACAAACTCGGCGATTCCACGACATTTGTTGTAGGGTGCTTCAGAGGTTGTGTCTCTACCATTTTTATTCCCCCCACTCCTTCGGTTCCGATTTGCATCTCATCCATTTTACCGACGACCCGGTGGCCGATTTAACGTCGAGTAATTATGCTGGCGACTTTTTCCCTTTTCTTAATTTAGAAATAACCATCCATTTATCTCAGGATAGATAAAATACTTTTCATGGATATGTTTTATTTGCAAAGAAACACACGGGGTCGATTTTTCCCTAACCTACTCACAGAACAATAAGAAGGATTTATGTCGACATATGTATCTTAACTAGTATTGTTTGTTGTCGTTTAAATCATCACTCTGCAAACGCCAAACCCTTTAACAGTCATATCCAAAATTAAATCCGCACTCCTTTTCGTTGGAAAAAGCTACGCTATTATTTTCGTTATTAATAAAGTAAAAGCATGGAACAAGGGCATTGTATGACTGACGTTTCGGATACCTGCTCGGACCCATCATCAGAGACAACAGCGGATACTGGTAACTCATGCAAACTGACTGCGGTATTTATCGGATGCAGTCGCCATGCTACCGCATGGCTGTGAAAATCCACGGCTCCCCCTTCATCGGGGATTTTTGCACTTGGTTTGATGATCGTTCTGGGGCCGACACTTGAGGCGCTAGTCACTGCAATTTCATAACGGGTGTTGGATGTTGTGTAATGACTGCTCGACCATCTGACCCACTGACTCTGGCGTTGGGAACAGCGTTAAGCTGTGCGCTCTCCGCGTGGCTAATTACTCCGTCCAGTATCGAATATAGAAGCGGAAGGTCACTGAACTTGTTAGTAGGCTGGAGGCAAGTGAGACATGACTCAAGCAACTCGCGGTTCACGCGACTGCCACCCCTCGAGTTGCTTGAGTCGTGACGCACTGATCATCAGTCTTCATGAGAGGAAAAAAATGGGTTTTAATGTCTAAAGGCGGATGACAGTACTGTGACCGTCCTTGTTGGTAAACCAAGTACGATAATAGCATTGGACAAGACGACTTCTGCTATTAAAATACGCCAACGCATTCCCTCGAAGCCACAAATGATCTTACTTCAGCGGTAGGAAAAAGCTTATGAGAGCGAAATTCTACTGAGTCGAACACAATTAAAAATTTGTCCACGGAGAACATATCTACAGTGTCCACTATCAACCTCACTGACTCGCCAATATATCAGTGAACGAGTTTTCTTTTCCGGATGATATGCCTACTATTTAGAAACATAATTCGCAACCTTCAGTTAAACAGAGTTCCTAGGGTTAATCCATGTGTGACTTTGATGTTATCTCTCCTCTTACGAAGATTCCGGTCGATTCCACTTAAATAGAGTTTTAAAAATAATTACCGTGCGACATAAACCTATAATAATTCAGTTACCTCAAGATGCCGGCTTTTGAATGATCTTCTTTCCAGCTCTGTGCCAAAACCACACCCTGTAAAAAATGACCACTTAAATAGCATGCATTTTAATCGTTGATTTTCGATGTCCTTTAAAACTCAATTATATGCCATGGGAAATATGCACAAAATATTCACTCTGTCACTAATTGGGTAGAAAATTACGTCTTCTTAAAATTGTATACTTGAAGAAAGGGTATAAGCCACTTTTCAAGATTTTTTCCAATTCCCGAATAATTTTGAATCCGACCTGCCGTTACACTTGCATTAAGGGTTTCCAAACTATAAACCATAAATTTTCTGTGTACGGAAATCCATGCATTTCTCTACGGTATAAAGAGGAGACCATATGGGGTTCATAAAATGTAACAGCGGATTTAAGCCATATTGTAAACTTTACAAGCAACATTAGTAAACGCTGAGACACGATGTTTTATGAACGGGCATTTCCGGTATTGAAACAACTCATAATTTGAAACCTTTTTAAAAGCGTGCCATGTCCTTCTTTCAACTATAAAATCGGAAGAAGATGTAAGTTTCTACCGAATGAGTAAAAGAATGAATATTTTTATGCATAGTTCCCAAGTATATAATTGAGTTTTTAAGGACATCGAAAATCAACGATAAAAATTCATGCTATTCGAGTAGTCATTTTTTACAGAGTGTGGTTTTGGCACAGAGCTGGAAAGAAGATGGTTCAAAAGCCGGCATCTCGATGTAACTGAATTATTATAGGTTAATGGCGCATGGTAGTTCTTTTTAAAACTCTTCTTAAATAATCTTTTCAAAACGAGAGCGCATTTCATAATTTCCGTTAACATTTCATGAGTTAGCACGCTTACTGTATTTGTTCATATTCGAATATCACGTGGAATTATTAAATACTGCGTGCGATGCTCGGGAACCCCATTAAAATAATGGGTGCTCACAGAACATTCTCCTAGTTGCTTCAGGACAATATTGGCTTCTGAAATACCTAAAAGAACCTGATGACCTATACCGTAGCTGAGTCTTGACAACGCTCATTTATACTCAATAAAAACTTCGAAAAGGACGGAGATAGTGTCGAATTCTTAGCTCATAGTTGAGTTTCCTGAAAACAGTCTGCTGACCTAAATAAAGGATAAAAGTAACTATGTCTGAAAGAAAGGCTTCCACTTCTGATGTTTGAAAATGAAAGCTAAACTTAAAAAATGGCAAAAAGCATCGAGTAGATCCTGCTCACCTTCTTGACTTTGCCCGATATTGCTAGGGTGCGTGAAATGATATCAGGTCTAAAAAAATCCTCTCATGTTTTGCAAAGGCTAAAATTAGGAATTAATATTTCTGACGCCCTGTACAGTTGTCAGTTTATTCATAATTTTGCCATAGGAAATCGATACGATCTCAGTTATCTGAGAAAGACGAAGTGAGTGCCGACATTCGCATTCAGTGGACTTGGAACAAAAGGTAATTAAAATAGAACATTACTGAAATACAGGTAGTAATATTATGAAAGCAGTAAACCGTTATAACAGGACGCTAAGACGATATCGGTCGGGTGACATTATATACAGTGGTATACTGATACAGCTTGCGCTTAAAAGCCTCGACGGAGGTGGACATGACGATATCTGCAGGGAGAGCATTCCAAGCTTCGACTACTCAGTTTGAAGAGAGAATCTTCGCATGTCCAGCATGGCTGGCGTCAGTCGCACGTAGTCTGAGTGGATGACCTGCGACGTTCCTTGTGATTGCTAACTCAAAGAAGTCTACAGGTAGAAGACAGCAATCCCGACCGCTCATGGTACTGAATGTTTGTATCGGATCGCCCCTTAGCTGTCTGTAACTCGGTGGAAAAAGGCCGAGATTGGATAACCGCGTTGCCCTATAATTCAATTCACGCGCAGACTACCACCGCACCCTTTCCTGGACGATAAAGATAGACGTACTATGCTCTTCGTGGTTTGTCGCCCTGTGAGATTGCGGTCATCGGCGGAAGTCGGCCATATAACAATCATTACAACAGTCCCTGATGAAGGGGAGACATGGATTATCGTAGGTATGCGATAGCATGGCGACTGCATTCCTTAAATACAGCAAACCTTTGCGCATGAACTATCAATATCTGCTGTTAACCCTGATGATGGGTTCGAGCAGGAATCCGAAACGTCCGACGAATAAATCTCTTGTTCCAGGCCCTTTTCTTTATTAGTAAGTAGAATATTATTAGTCTCATGTCTTATCGGCGAAACCTTTCCAATGAAACGGAGAGCAGATTCGATTCTGAATATGACTGCAAAAGGATTTAACGTCTGCAGGGTGATGTTGAAAATTTCAACAAACAATGCTAATTAAGATTAACACGTCGACACAAATTCTTCTTAGTGTTTTGTAATTAATTTAAACAAAAAGCGACACTGTGTGTTTATTTGCGAATCGCGAATACCTATGAGAAGTACGTTAACTATCCTGAAATTAGAAGATAGCTGTTTTTAGTGCAAACTAGGATTCACGGAAAAAGTCGCTGGATCAACTGATCACGGCATCGATGAAAAATCGATCACTGGGTCGTCAGTAAAATGGATGTGACGGAAATCGGAACGGAAGGGGTGGGAAGAATAAAAGTGGTTAAGACGAAACCTCAGAAGTGCGCGACGACAAGTGTCGGGAATCGCCGGTGTTTGTTTAAGTGCATAAAACCTGGACGGACTGTGCAGCAGATTATAGAAGAAGCCAACGAGGACTCCAAACTAGCCGTTTATGCAACTGGCGACTGTAACTAGTCGTAACTAATCCGGAAATGCACCAATAACAATAATAAGGCGTAAAGCCGTGCTACTTATTTTTCAAGGGTAGCAATGTATGTATAAGTACTAATTGCACAGTAATCAGCAGAGCATGATGTCGCGTGCGATATTCAATGAGTTTACCGGGTCCAGCTTCATTAAACGACAAATAAAGTTAAGATATGGTTGGGACAGGAGTTACGGTAAGCGTTACAGTCTCTTAAAACTAACCATAACCCAACGTCACCTATAACCCTACCCTAATCGACAATTCGTATTGCCAAGAAATCTGTGACATACCCAAGCTACCCAGGTGACTTTAGTGGCAAAGCACAATTACTTTTTTTAAAATCAAGCGTTTCAATAGGTCAACGATCCCTTTAGCTTTTTCCCGTTTGAGGCGTGATTTAGTGTTAAAACCAGAATAAATAGCTATTTAAAATACATTTTATAGTCTGCAGGACTTAAAACAATTGGCTAAAATAAGGCGCGTACTTGGAACTCACACATTCCCTTGAATCTGGAAAAGGAATGTTGCCGTTCTGCGTTAAGCTAGGTTACATGTATGACTATGAAGTCGAGCATAATACCAGAAGTCGCAGCTGGTGATTTGTAGGTGGTTTGACAGGAGAATGGGACCCTTATTCAATGCTATTTAATATAGTCCTGAAGGCTCTCTGTAAAAGCTTTATATCATGCCTCCGGTCGTTAAACATTATAGAAGCGAAACACGCTACGTAGGAGGTGGTTTCCTCGCTACGACAATGATGGCACGTGCGGGGTCCTAAAACTTTCAAATTTCATGCCATTGATCTGTCCGGCTTATTTCTTATACCGACACAGGTACTTAGAACGAGCGCGGATACAGTTCGCGTACGACCACGTGCATGTCGATTGACAGGCGTGCGTGTATACGCGGTATCTGAGATCATTCCGTAACGTTGTGATTTCCCCTGGGCGTGAACTTCTATCAATAAGAACTGTGCGTTGCGTTCGAACTGCTCTAACATGTTACACTGTTGACTAAAGAGTACGATCGCGCCAGCATTCTTTTTTTAACTCTCCCTGACCAAATTCTTTCACTTATGTAGGCACCTTCACATAGAGTAGGCGACGTCTCTTGTGAAACATCAGCTAAAATTCTGAAATATGGTCGCGGATATAAAGGATTACTTGGTCAGATGTGGTTATGTAGTCCCACCTGAAGTAAACAAACGCCAGTCATCTCTACTACGGAACCGATGGTAATAGGGGTTTTTAAAGGTGGGGCCGGGGAACGCACAGGCGACGAGGGTAAGTAGTTGTGTGCAAAGGAAAAGCTACTGTGACTGCGAGGCTGTACTTTGAGTGGTTGAGAAATAAATGTCCTAGCCCATAACACTAACCCTAACCCTAATCTCTGACCCTAAACCCTAACTACTACCCCTAACCCTAACCCCTAGCTTCAAGCCGAACAGTAATGCGTCCGTCAGGTGGGGCTACATAACCACATCTTACCGATTAACTGGGTGGGACCAGAATACTGATCCCTATGCAACACGATTTCAGGATGTTTCAGTCATTCCAGGATGCTGGGTCTGTAGTGTGCGTTTTTTCCGACGACTACAGAAATCACATTCACTAAGACAAACATTTACCTGGCGTAAAATGTTTCCTTTGATTTTCAATGCCCTTATATGTCCAAACTCATTTTATAGAAAGTATGCATGAAATATCGTTTCTCCAACTCATTTTACTAAAATTTACGTTTTCTTCAATTTTTTCTCGAAGAAATAGCATTTTTTTCAGTTTCAACTAGTTTTTAGCCAGGAGATGTTTAAAAACCATGAACTTTTCCAGTATAAAATAAGAGAGACTTTAGGCAGGCTCCACATAAAATTGGCCTGCATTTATTGAGGTATCGAAAATCAGTGGACACATTTAACTACATCCGGTAATCTTTCTTAACGAGTGTGATTTCTACAGGTGGCCGAAAAAGTACGCGCTAAAAATCAGCATCCTGGAATGGTTGAGTTATTTCACGATTTCACTGCATGACATTCAGTAATACAGCACCACTTAAGTAATACTTCAAAGTCGATATAATGTTTCATAGGTCCAGAAAATGTGTAATGAGGTACGCCACCTACTGCCCACGACTTTTCATGATTTCTTTTGCAAAAAATCCTTCGACATTTTCCCCTGTAGCATGATATTACCAAAATGACAGGACGGGTGTTAGCTAAAAGCCCTGACATGTGTTTCACCGATATTCTGCGGCCGCATGACACAGCTACAAAGGACTCAGTCCATCAGTGGGTTCCCAACGTTCACCATTTGCCCTCTGGTAGATGACAGTTCGACCGTCGATTCCAATGATGGCCACCGGGTATTACACAGCTATTTGCAGCAGGTACGGTGACTTGCGCGTGAATTAGTCTATAGTGATAGTAGACTTGCGTAGTATCAACCGCACTCTCTCTTCCCCATCTTCCACCTGGACCCGTGTCAAGAAAGAGTAAAGAAGACTGGAGGCGAGGGAGGGCGAAGATGGTTGGCGAGACCGGGCCCACGCCTAGGCGTGCCACCTCATCCCCTGATCCAAAACATACACTTGACCAGAATTTTTCACCACCACCACCACCACCACCACCACCACCACCACCACCACCACCACCACCACCATCACCACCACCAGAAAACCAGGTGCCAGTGAACTGCCAGCGAGGGCCATGGTTTGCTGATACTTGCTTAGTACACGCTTCCAGACATTTTGTCCAAAAGGGGGATGTCAGCAACACCCGGTATCCCCCAACCGGTCACCCATGCTAGTACTAACCGGACCCAACGTAGCTTAACATCGGTGATCGGACGAAAACCGGTGCTTCCTACGTCGTATGGTCTCTGACTGTGATAATGGAAAGAGGCGCATACCGATCGCGCTACGGAACTCACTCGTCCCGTTGCGCCTTGATGTTCCCTCTCAAGAGCCCCGCCAGCAGCCGCACAGCGGTGCGTAATACAGACTGACCGATTACGGCTAGCAAGCTGGAAATTGCCATTTCATTCTTCCTTGTCTTTGTCGATAATGCCATTCTGCAAATTCTGCAAATTCTGCAGTTATGCAATTTCACCTTTTTACTTCCTCAGAAGCTTTAAAAGTTTCAAAGTTCCTCGCCTGTAAAAGCCTGGGTAGAAGGGACTCCCCTTTATATCCTGTACTCAGGCAAGACTCTCAGATGACTTTGTGCACTCCCAAACTGAACAGATGGCGGGCGAGTTTGGCAGCTCAGTTGGACGGAATGTCGTACTGGACCAGGGTCCAGACCTTGGGGTTGGGTTATCATTGGTCGATGACATCTGATAAACCATGACTGAACATCCAAGTGTGCCTGATCCTTATTGTAACACCTATCGATTGAGAAGACTAAAAACGACTCTAATAGGGGCTAATGCGTGCGTATACTACAGTTGTGCACAAACTGGGTAGCGCCTCTAGTTTACGGGTAGTGCCCCTCAGTCAACTACTGACTAGTTACCCCGCTCTTGAAGGGTGATTGCCGAGGCTAAACGCGGGGCTGTGTGTCACCCTTCTGGGTCTTATGGATCGTGACTGTCTGCTATGCTATGATTCAGCAAACCAAGGCCCTTGCAGTCTGGTGTGTGCTGGCAGTCCTCTGGCATCTGATTCTCTGCCGATAAATGCATCTGCGCTCCCGCGGGGTATAGAGGTCGTTAGCATGGCTGTCCAATCATCCTCGTCGTCTTTCCGATCCGTTGGGGTGGTCTTCTTGTTGGTTACAAGTTTGCTTTGGACCAGGGGCTGTGATGGTATGCCTAGGTGCGTGCCCGGCCGTGTCAACCACCTGCTTCCTTCCTCACCTCTGGTCTTCTTGACCATGCCTTGACACCGGGCCAAGATGGAGTAGGAGGAGGGGAGAGTGTGGTAGATGCCGTTCAAGTCTACGCTTACCATAAACTAATTCATTCTTAAGTCACCGTACCTGCTTCACCTTGCTGTGGAACACACGGTGGACATCGTCGGGCATGTACAGCCTGAGTAGGCTTGCGGAAATCATCAGCGGTCTCCGCCTAATTATGATCCATTTTAGGGCTTCCATGTTCAAACGAACTTGACACGGCGTTCATGCATTCGATTTGTTAGAGGGCGGTGGCCAGTCCTATCCAGTGGAATCTCTCCAACAAGTATGAATGCAGAAAACATGCGTGCCAAATCACAGGGCGTTGCCCAAAAAATGTCGGATTAAGCTGTGCCCAAAATTCCACATGTGGCTAGTACGGAAACCACGCTCATAATTTTGCCGCTCACCGTCTAAGGTGGTTGCTTCTAGGCCGGCGAGAAGGCGTCGGTGGAGTTTAACGAGGTTGGGCGTGGTTCGAGTGATCTCCCTTTGGCTTGCAGTCAATTCCAGACAAACATAATGGGGCTGCGATTGTAGGCGAATAGATAATTGCAGGCTGGATTTTAGTTGAATGTTTAGATAGTGCATCTGACGCAGCAAAGCACAGCGGTTTGGGGTTAAAATACAGATACATGAAAGATTAGGAAATTCCTTTCGATCGTTCACATCACACCTCATCTAAATTCATACTACCCGTAGTAGTACTTGTTTGTAGAATGGGCATTACGTGGTTATTCCACAGTAGTTGATTGGCTTCGACTCAAATGTTCATTGAAATTTCGGTTCTGACCCTAAAAAGTCATGTCCCGGAGATTTAACTCCAAGTCCTGCACCAATTAATTTCTGAAATTATTCACCTGATTATTCTCTGGAGTTCATATACCAGAAACCGCTAGAGAACGCTGGGGGTCCCACTGAAGAACCGAACCCCTCGCAGCTGTGTCACGCAGCGGCAGAATATCGGCGAAGCACGTGTCTGGGCTTTTAGCTAGTATCTACGTCGGGAGTAAGGTATAATACCTTTACAATATATATACATATATATATATATTCAATCAGGAAAGGGCGCACACCGATCTATTGGCTTCACGAAGCAAACAAGCTCCCGTATGGGTGGCAAAGGTCACGAACAGGCAACCAATTACCAGGCCGAAGTCGGCCATTGATGAACTTCGGTTCGATGAAGTGCTTATGACCCATCTGGTAGACCCCGGTGGTGGATCAACTGCGCCAGGTGCGTCTGTGCGCATGTTTGTGTTTCTGGTCCCAGCTGCTGGTGGTCAGGGTTATGATTGGCTGAATGAAGGCACAATAAGCCCGAAACAGTACTGTATCAATATACCCGCATTCTCTGTCGTCCCTCCTTGCTGATATATGTATATATACATATACATATATCACAACTCCTGTTCTGTCTTGCCAGCATTCACCTCCTCGCCCTCGGTCGTTCAATTCCGTCGATGCGCTGATGCCGTTTCCAATAAGAAAAGAACAAATGTGAACCTTATTAAAACAGAACGACAAACGTGCCTGTCTCCGTGGTTTTCTGATCATTTTCGGCGCCGAAATGAAAAATGAAGTAAACATGACGAACTCTCATACAGCTGGACAAATTCTTTAGTGGCGGCACATTTAACAGGTGTATGCATATCTGTTGAAAGAGAGACTAGAATTGGCAGTTTTCTGGAGAGGACTTTACCTGTCCTCAGCACCCACATAATAAGCCCGGCATGCATTGCGGATGGTGGTAGGGAGAGCCACAGCACCCGTCAGTGAGTCTTCAGGGACTTATCTCTACGTACCGTATGTCCCCAATAAGGCTTCTGTTTAATACACAGTCGCAAGAAGCTGTGAAATATTCTCTGGCGTGGCTAAACTTCGAGGGATTTTCACTAATATGCTACTATTCCATCAAGCAGACGCGGTCACGGTGTCTCCTCAGACCTCGGCATTTACCCGTTTCCACTTCCTGTGATACAGAGACGTAGGTTGGTCAGGGCACGCTCAAACCCATTTCTGGCGCTATCCGCGTGTATCCTTAAAAGCCGGCCGTCAAGCGGACACAAAGAAGGCCTCTCGAGGGCTCTACAGAGTGCCGGAGCACCAGTCGAAGCTTCGTTAGAGGCGATCGTCACACGTCTCAGGCAGACCGTCCTGTGATAGCCTAAACTGCTCTCAATCAAGTCTTGCTACCTGATTTTTATGTGCAATTATGTAAACAATCTCTCTCTCTCTCTCTCTCTCTCTCTCTCTCAACTTCCACTTATCGGTGCTGTTTCTTACACAACCAATAGGGAGCTTAAAAGCGTTCGCCTACCTTTCCCCTAAAAAAACCGAATTGAACTAAAAAAATTGACCCCTCCCCCGCCTCCTCTTTGCATCCCCAGCTCTCCCTTTCCTCACTCCTCGAGCTCCTGTCACGTGAACGAACGCCGGAAACCATCCCAAACTTAATTCCACAATGCACAACCTTGTCGTCTACTAATATACTAGTCCTGTACAGCTTGCCTTGACAATCGCAAGTTATCGCAAGGACAGTTGGGGAAGACGAAAGACACCGGAATGAGGGATTTTTTATGTGCGGAACTCCAAACTGCCTGCCTAAGGCAACAATGCCTGCTGACGAAGTCAGAGTACGTATTGACAGTGTGGAATGCTACTGAATGACTTACCATACTGACAACACAGATACTAACTAAAAGTCCAGGCCAGTGAGTGACCAATCTCATGAAATTTTGGCTGAGATTCTGAAATGCGTTTTCGATTAGGAAGGATTACTTAGGGGAGGTTGTAATACTTACTACCTAGTCCTATAATATTTCGGACCCGGTAGGATGTCCGTTTTTGGATGTACTGCTTTCGAATCTCCTGTAGAAACCGTACTCGGTAAAAAATTGCCATTTATATAGCAGGCATTTTTCCCGTTGATTTTCGATGGTTTGGAAAATTCAAATATATTTCCTAGGAACCAAGGACAAAAATTTGCTTCTTTTCAGTCCTTTGATAGAGAACCACGTCGTCTTCATACCTTATACTTGAAGGAGTAAAAGTAAGCTTTAGAAAAGTTTTCTAATTCCCGAATAATTTGGAGCCTGATCAGTCGTTGCATTAGCGCTTAGTGCTTTCAGCCCACAAGGTGCATGCGATCCGCGTAAGGAAAATCACGTATTCTTTTATGTCTTTGAAAAGATACAATATTGAGTCCATGAAATATTGCAATGGCTGTGGACTATATCGTACATTATATGAGGAGCAGCGGTAAAAGGACAGGTACGATGCTATGTAAATGGACATTGCGCGGTCATAAAAATATCATAATGAGAAACTTTTTTAAAACCTCCTTATACTCCTTCCTCGAGTATAAAACATAAAGATGACGTGGTTCTCAATCAAACGACTGGAAGGAAGCACATTTTTGTTCATAGTTCCTGTAAAATATATTTGGATTTTTGAGACCATCAAAAATCAATGTGAGAAATGCATGCTACTTAAGTAGTCATTTTTCTACCGGGTACGATTCATGCGGAAGATTGGAAAGCAGTGCGTTCAAAGGCTGACATCCTACCGAGTCCGAAATATTGTACGATTATGCCGCAAGATAATCAGTATTACAACCGCGCCTAAGTAATCCTTCCTAATCGAAAACACAGTTCAAAATTCCAGCCAACATTTCATGGGATCGCTCGCTCACCGACCTTGTGCAGCTGCGAGGGGCTCAGCTCATCAATGGGCTCGTTGATAGTACCTGTGCTGTCGGCAGGACAAATCATTCAGCGCTTGCATACTACTGAGCACCTGTTGGCTGTTTGTGTATATTACACGATTATTTCGCGATTGCTGATGGGTTTCGACCCGAATATTCACACCGACTTTGGGACTCGGTCTGAGAAGCCTTAGTCTGGAGGATTTACTCCAAGCTTGCTTATTAATTTTCGAGACAAGTAAAAAGGGTAGCGCCATGAACTAACGCCTGATGGGAGGCCTCTATGTACAACAGGTGCTGGTTCAGTATTACCGACAAAGACATGGGAGACTGGAATGGCCATTTCTGGCCTATTGGCCGTCGTCAACCAGCCATACCCAACCCCCCCCCTCCCCCCGAAGTGTGCAACACCCGAGGCTCAAACTCGTGACCTGCTAGTTAGAAGTCCACACCTCTTACCACTGAGCCACGAGCCCGTTTCCCTGTCGGTTTCGATCGGGAGCGCCCCCTAGCCAGAAATGCCCATTCCAGTCTCCCTTGTCTTTGTCGGTAATACCATTCTGCCTATATCATGCGCTGCTGTGCGGCTGCTGGTTGGGCTCGAGAGAGATTCCGTAAGGCACAACGGAATGAGTGAGTTCCGTATGAACGATCGGTGGGCGCCATTTTCCAAAGGTTTGACACTTGGTCGTTTATTTCACGCTAATTCCTATACTAAGACTAACATTACCGACAAGGACAAGAGAAACTGGGATGACCTTTATTGACTTATTAGCCGTCGTCAGCCAGTCATACCCAACCCCGAAGTGTGGATCACCTATGGCTCGATCTCGCGACCTGTTGGTTAGAAATCAAACGCCCCTAACCACACTGCCAACGTTACGCGCCGCTGTACGGCTGCTGGTTGGGCTCAAGGGAGGACCCGTAAGGCACAAGGGGACGAGTGAGTTCCGTAACACCATTGGCGAGCGGCCATCTACCAGGTGTTGACTTTTTTGCTGGTCCTAGCTGGTCTGAATTATTTGGAATTCGGACCCAGGCACTTTAGTTCTGAGACGTTAGGCCTTGTCCCGTTGGTAAGTACGCCGAAGTAAGAACCGTTGTGGGAGGGCTGTTTACAGCCCTGGTTGTGGTATGAGACGTATTCATCCCATTGCGCTTTGGCGCTCTAATCTAAGGTCGTCACAAGGAGCCACACAGTGATTATTAATACCGCGGAACCTTGGACTGAGCACTCAGATCAGAGTCCAAGCCCGATTCTGGGTTCCCGAAACCTGGAGTTGGGATAGGCATGAAGACGGTTGATAAGCCAAAACTACCAACCCCAGTCTTCCTAGTCTCTGTTCACATGCAGTCCTTATTATTACTGGTCAGTTTGCGGCAGCATCTGAGACAGCTAGATCGAACTCCAAAGCGCAACGGAATGAGCATGTGTTGCGCTGTCTCCCCTATCTCTGTATCTCTTTTCCAACTGACGTCTTGATATTGAAGGGTACATACAGTGAGTGACCTATCTCATGAAATGTTTGCTGAAATTCTGAAATGCGTTTTCGATTAGGAAGGATTACTTGGTCGCGGTTGTAATACTGCTTATCCTGTGGCATATTCTTATAACATTTCGGACTCGGCAGGATGTCGGCTATTAAATGCACTTCTTTACAATCTCCTAAAGAGAGCATACTTGGTAAAAAATGACTACTTAAGTAGCATGCATTTTTCCCATTGATTTTTGATGGTCTTGGAAATTCAAATATATTTTACAGAAACCATAAACAAAAATATGCCTTCTTTTAGTCAATAAATAGAAAATCACGTCTTCTTTATATTTTATACTCAAGGAAGGAATATAATTAAGTTTTAAAAAAATTTTCTAATTGCCGAATTATTTGGAGCCTGCTCATTCAATGCATTAGCGCTTAGTGATTTCACTCTACAGGGTGCATGCGTTCCGCGTAAAGAAAATCACATATTTTTCTACGCCATTAAAGAGATATCATACAGAGTTCTTAAAATTTTGCAATGGATGCGGACAATGTCTGTACATTTCATGAGGAGCAGTGGTAAACGGCCAGGTACGATGCTATGTGAATGGACATATCGCGGTCTTAAAAGTCTCATAATAAGAAACTTTTTTAAAACCTAATTATATTTCATCTCTAAGTATCAAATATAAAGAAGACGTGATTCTCTATTGACTGACTAAAAGAAAGCGCATTTTTGTTTGTGGTTTCTATAAAATATATTTGAATTTTCAAGACCGTCGAAAATAAATGGGAAAAATGCATGCTACTTAAGTAGTCATTTTTTTACCGAGTATGCTCTCTGTAGGAGATTAAAAAGAAATGCATTTAAAAGCCGACATCCTGCCGAGTCCGAAATGCCACAAGATAAGCAGTATTACAAAGGCGACCAAGTAATCCTACCTAATCGAAAACGCATTTCAGAATTTCAACCAACATTTCATGAGATAGGTCACTCACTGTACTATAATGCATCAATGGAAGACTTCTTTTTATCCCAAGTAGTTTGCCTTTATCGCAGGGTTCTATGTAATCTGCCGAGGTCAATTGCACAGATTTCTTGCACAAATTACTCAACCTGCAATGTACTCCACTTTCACTGTCTGGACTGAATAGTCAGTGTGTTATTACCGACAAAGACAAGGAAGACTGGGATGACCATTTCTGTCTTATCAGCCGTCGTCAGCCAGTCATACCCAACCCCGAAGTGTGGCACACCCGAGGCTCGAAATCGCGACCCGTTGGTTAGAAGTCCACGCCTCTACCCGCCGGGCCACGAGCACGTTGCCCTGTCGGCTTCGATCGAGAATATGCAATGGTGGGCGACGCTCACCGATCGTTCTTATGGAATTCACTCGTTCCGTTGTACCTTACGAGCTCTCTCTCGAGCCCAACCAGCAGCCGCACAGCGGCGCATGATATAGGCAGTCTGTTATTATGGCTGACGACGACTAATAAGCCAAAAATGACCATTACAGTCTCCCTTGTCTTTGTCGGTAATAACAGACTGCCTATATCATACGCCGCTGTGCGGCTGCTGGTTGGGCTCGAGAGAGAGCCCGTAAGGCACAACGGAACGAGTGCGTTCCGTAAGAACGATCGGTGAGCGCGCCTTACCATTGAACTGAATAGTGCTCACCACCGGTCCTCTCACGGCTAACTGATTATTACTCAGTTAATGTTCTTTCGCCTTAAAGCGCAGCTTGTGGCGCCCACACTGGGTCAGTTATTATTATAAAAAATTGAATTTCGCAATTGATTTCATTTGTTACTCCCGTGATCGACAGAATTTTGAAAAGTACGACGAAGCTGCACCTTATCGAGTCTGTTCGCCAACTCCTAATATTCCTGGCTTACGAAAGCTATTCAGCAATATCGTCGAGTTCACGGACACAATTTACGCGCACGCGCACAGAAACCGGTCGAAGTGGCCAAAACCAACCAAAAAGTTGACTTTTCCGCATAGGCCAGAGCGAGCCCGTATAGTCGCCAAACGGCACTTCAGACGAAAGCACGCACGCGAACCAGGCCGAGCGTGTGCGCTTCGAGAGTGGACAGAGAACGGACAGCCAATTAACGTAAGACATTTAACATCGGCGAAAAAATCTATAGACTCACGCCAGCTCGACTTTCCGTGAAGATATGCTCGCTTGGATCACAGGGGGAGCGGAATACGGACTCAACGCCCTTTTGCAGGGTCTACGCCCAACCGACGCGATTGGATCCCGGCTGGTTTTTAAAGACCACAAAATACGGTGTCCGAGGGATTACCGCGTTGGAAAGACCTAGCCAGTGCAATCAACGTTCAATCTTCTCCGTCGCGAGTTATCTGTGAAAGGTTAGTTGACGACCTACGTAATTACAAACTCACGCACACACATGCATCCTGCGTCAGCTCTTCTCTAATCTGAGTATTGTACCAGGTAATGATTGCAGTGATCACTCCGAATCGTTACCGGGTAGAATGCTCTAATTTTGTTGAGCCAAACGTCTGTCCTTTGTTTATCGGCCATTTTTTGCTTATTACCTGAATAGCGTCTTACCTTAATCATTATTTATGGTAAATTGCTATACGAACTTCCAGTTCATTCTGAAATCAGAGGTTGAAGAAGACGGCTAACTGGTCTGGAGGCGTCACTACCTAAGATTGGCGACATTGGGGTGGTTGTTTCTGGTTGACTAGATGTCATCAGTCAGCCAAACCCCAAGTTACCGCTGGATCATTGGTCTTTTGAGCGGCCTGCCTCACCCTCTACCAGCTGAGGTTAGGTATCTACAAAGCTGAATGATAGTGCGATTTAATTATCTATCTCAATTGCTAATCGGAAACGGGCTTTTCCGTCATTTCACAAGACTCCCCTTTCCAAATGGGGATAAAAATATCAAGTACCATGACAATGACGGCACCCCTGTCCGCGTCCTGAGAGAATGGAAACAGTTCCCGGAGCCATCTACGAGTTTACATGCCAGCGTGCACTCTGGACCCTGGCAAGGGGGAAAATGAATGACGCCATCTCGCCCTTAGTCCTGCTCCCACTCACGTTGTATTTAAAATTCTTTAAACAAGGCCACACAAATGTGCCAAACATGAAATCCGGCATATCAGGTTTCGGGTTTCAAGTTGAAAACCGCGACTAGCTTGTAGACAGGCGTTTGAAACTGAGTCGCCATTTGTCCTCCCATCCACCAATGAGCATATTCCTGCATTAATGCTGAGCACTGATCAGTCGATCAACCAAAACCTAACTTTCGTCTGTTTATTCGTCCGCATGTCTGGTCTTTTAATGCACGCTGGATAGCGGTGCTTAGCGGATTTTTTTTCACTAAAGATTTAGACTACTTTACAATGAAACCATGATCTTTCTCTGTCCTTCCACCGTCGAGAGCAAAGACGTCCACAGCGTGACCCAGGGAGTGGTAAGTCAACGTCAAGACCATCAAAGGCGAGCGCGGCAGCAGTGACGGATAATGGTCTCACGTGCAGGCTTGTACAAAGATGTCTGTTCTACGTCCGAGCTAGAGTGGTCAGCTTAGTGTTTGACGGATTTCCAGACGGAAGTTCTCCTTTGTGCGACAACGCGTGGGAACGGAAGTCATGCTGGCAGCTGAGGCAGTCTGTTCAGATGCGACACCACATCAGATAGATTTTTCATTGGTGAACATGGGCTAGGTGCTACTTATACGGTTCCAAACATTCTGTCGAGACGTCGCGTAATATCACATGGTTGAATAGCTTAATATAAGTGGATTGCTTATCGTGATCGTGGACTCGAATTTCAGACGGAAGCATTCTCAATACTCGACTGAATGTTCTGAAGACAACGTTTGCACTAACTTTTATCGCTTCGGGAACAAAAAACTCCAAATTACATTGGCTTTCATTTAGAGTCACCTACGATGTAATTAAAAAATTATTTCATTATTCAAATTTGGACTGTCGATACATCATAAAGAACAGCAAGTTTAGGACTTAAACAAAGGCAAATTGATGCCGGATTCGACGCCTTCTTTTGAGAGTACTAACAGTCCGCGTTAGAATTTAACGAGACAGCTCATTGTTCTTGCAGAGATGAAAATGAACAGCATATCTACATAAGTCGGCAAAACATTGCGCCTGGGACACCTCAAGCTGTTATCAGATCAGTGACCCTTGGCTGGCTAAAAGGTGGTTTTTAAAACTAGCAATCGTTTGGTCGGAAAATTTTCTTCCTACATTCGAGAAAGCCACCGTCCAGCAAGTCAAGGATGTCCACATTCGGTTCTAGCAACTACACAAGACTTTGAACCTACTTCGTGCTGACCTCCTAAAAAGAAATTTGCCTAGGGGTTCGCTGGAACAAGTTTATTCCGAATCTAACATTTCGGCTAGATCGCAGTTGGTAGCAGGCCCCGTATTACAGGCGGCTGGGGGTTTGTTTACTGGGGCTTTTTGTGGGGCTACATAATCACATCTGACCCATTTGGCTTCCGTTTTACGTTTGAGGGTAGGATTAGTGTACCGGTTAATGGTATCCGATTTTCGGGTTAGGGTTATGCCCTGTAGGCTTAAGTTTTCGGGTTACGATTGGGATTTAAGTTTACGACTAGGTTTCAGTCTTACGGTTATGTTTTATAGTTAGGTCTATGTCTAAGGGCTATGGTTACGTTTACGATTTCGGCTAGGGTTGGGGTTAGGGTTAAGGTTGCCGTTAGGGTTAACGGTAAACGTTTAAGGTTAGGGTTGGGATTAGGGGTAAGGTCACCGTCCGCTTCCCCATTCCTGGCTACCAACTGCGATCTGACCAAAATTTCAAAGCACAAGCCTGGAAAGCCATCCTCCAAGGATAACGGATCGAGTGCGCAAGCGGGTATACGAACCTGGTCCGTCGAATTTCGTCTCATTCAGTGGGCAATAATAAGCATCAGTACCAGTAGACAGCATTCTTTCTCTCCGCAATGACAGGAGCTTGCGGAAACGGGGAAGATCCCTTGATCTTATCGCAGACTACCGAGCTCATCAGTAAGTGCGTATTGAGGAGCGGCTGTGGCAGTCCACTCT
>CACRXP010000251.1:89121-113696 GCA_902702965.1 Spirometra erinaceieuropaei | reverse complement strand
CTTGGTGGCTCTGAACCATGGCGACTGTGGGACCCGTATGAAGTACTTCTGTGCGCATAAGACCGGTCCGTGTAGCCTGATTGTAGCCGTCTCTGCCATAGCCAACAAGCGCTGCCCAAGTAGTTTTGGATAGCTTGATAGGGCCCTGTAACTCACTCTGAAGGCCTCTCTTGCGTCTACGCGGTGTTCTGTGTCTACCATGTGTGCGAGGATCGAGTTGTTGATGTTCTTCATTTGACCCTTTTGTAACCATGCTGAAAAATGTTCTTTTATTCCCCCTCAATCTCCCCTCCCCTCCCAACCCCAAACCCGAGCTACAGTTTAACTATCTACTTGTTCGTATCTTTTAATGTATTAATTCAATAGTGTCCGTATAAATGTACAAGCGTGAAGAGAATTTGTCGAAGGCAGACGTATGCTCGCCAAATTGCCTTTTGAATCTTACAATGGGAATTTACGCAAAAAGGCTGTCAATAGTGACGGGCAATTGTGTCTCACCAAAACTACATTCCCTGTGCTTCTAATAACCTTATCTGCGACCATTCCTGACGATTGGTTAGAGTAAGATTCCGAAATGTCAAATGAATGAAACTATTGCTCCGACTACCTCACCCCTCTCTTCTCCTAGATGAGCAATGAAAAAGCCAAAATAACACCCAAGGTATTGAAGGAAATCCTTTTTATCCCGCAGGCTTGGAAGTTCACACCACGGCTAACACTAGTGCAACAAAGTAAACCAACTGAACGCTATAGGGCGTCGGCACGCCGCTAGACTAGTTCGATGTGGATGCATGTAGGGGGCCTTCGTTGGGATATTAATCAGGCTACCTGCTCGAATGATAACGACTTATTATATGTGCTTGAAGTTCACTCGACGGGACCCAGTCGCACCTTCAAGCTTGACTAGGCCGGAATGCTCGCGAGAGGCGATAGCCGAGTGAGTCGCGAGCTGCTTTCGTCGCTGTCCTCTGGCACGCAGTCCGCCAACATAGGCAGTGATCTCTCTGCCCGTCCCCTTCAGGAGTATGCAAGCCAACACTACTTCCAAAAGCAGTAACGTTGAGTCCTTATCGCAACGTTTAACGGCTCGGATGTGGGCGACTAAGCTATTGGTAAAACAGCTGCGATGAATGTGGAGATGCTAATTGAGGTAGGAGTGATATGACGCAGCAACTGCATTCAGTAAACGCCCACTCCCTGTGCATTCGCAAGTTGTGCTACTGTGAAGTGAAGAGGTGAGTTTCAGGAAGCAGGTTAAAAGAAGATGCTATCCAGTACCCTCATCTGCGACTGTCTCTGATGATGAGTTCGAGTGAGAATCCGAAATGTCTGGCCAGAAAAGTTAACGTCTCAACGAGCGCCTCTTCTTCCGCTTCAAGTTACTTCCTCTAGTGAGAGATTCGAGGTTGGGTCCGAAACGTCAGGAGAAAGAAATCATTTTTGCGACGATCGAGCCTTTCTTTTCACAGTCAAGGTGACTTCGATGTGGAGTTGAATGGACTGTACGTTCGCAGCTGAGCATGTTAGTCAGAACTGAACAGTCAAAAAGCTACGGGTATTATGGGCTAAAAATAGCCCAACAAGGTATTGGTCTCGATACTCGCCTTGGGGAGTTAATTTCTCTCCCTAACAGTTGATCATTTACATCATGACCATAATGGAAAGTTTTTGGGGTTTGTGTCAAAATAGAAATCACCCTGTCACCTCTTTCCCTCTCGCTCTGTAATGGAGCAAGTGTGATACTGGCACTCCACACTGCAGTTAACCGCTAGCGGCTAAGACATACGTACCCATGTCCCCTCCCAAACGGGTCGCGCGGTAGATGCGCTGGATCAATACAGGGGTCATATCGGATCCTGGCAGGAGTTATTGGAATGCGCCAACACTTCGGAAGTGCGATGGCGGGCAGCTGTCGCGCGCATTGGAACCCCTGCGGCCTTCCACTGTGTTGTTATTGGTTAAAATCCTGGCCATTCCCAGTGTGGACCAGGGGGTTTGAGCGGAGGGCTAAAGCGCGGGATCGGCCGCGCCACCCACCTACTATCTCCCCCCAACCTCCGATCTTCTTGACTTTGTCTTGACACCCGGCCAAGGTAGGGGAGGAGAGGGTGCGGTGGATGCTGTGCAAGTCTACTATCATCATAAACTAATTCACACGAAAGCCACCGCCACTGATATCACCTTGCTGTGGAGCACGCGGTAAACATAGTCGAATACGACGGTCGAACTCTCGGGGTGTTAGGGGCTCCAGCACCCAGGCAAATCAAAATAACATAGCGAGACATTTCCACATTTCCCCTAACGCACATATAGAATCTGACCTATCTCATGAAACGCTGACCTAAATTCCGAAACGGATTTACTACTTGAAAGAACACCTTAGGTGATATTGGTCATCGGGTAGTAGAATCACAGAATAAACTCAAAGGGGTAAGCCTCCATCCAAATGAGGTCATGGCATTTTTTGATGTTACATCCCTGTTTACTTCTATTCCTCAGGACCTGGCGATCGAGACAATCGAGCTGCTTCTACAAAGTAAATACGATGAAACGGAGAATCGTCTTGGACACGCCACAGTCCTTAAGCTCCTGAAGTTCTGTCTTAGGACGTACTTCACGTTCGACGGGACAATTTACGCACAGGTGAAGGGCACACCAATGGGTTCGCCGATTTCGGGATTCATTACCGGGGCGGTCCTGCAACGGTTAGAGTCACTGGTCTTCCAGCACCACAGCCCAAAGTTCTGGGCCCGGTATGTGGACGATACCTTCGTCGTTATCGCACGGGATCAGCTGTTGACATTCAAAGAACATCTGAAGGCGGTCTTCCCGGACATACAATTTACGATGGAGGAGGAAGAGAACCAGCTGGTCTTCCTGGATATCCTCGTATGCCGCAAAGATTGCGGTGGACTAAAGACCAATGTGTTCAGGAAAGCGACAAATACGATGCAAGTACTGAACTTCAACAGCGGCCACCCAATCAGCCACAAACGCAGCTGTGTAAGGACGCTCTACCGGCGTGTCGAGACGCATTGCGGTGAGCCGGAAGACAAGATTGCCAAACTACAATACCTCCGACAGGTCTTCAAAGCCAATGGCTACTTGCGCAACTCCGTCAACCGGTGCATACGCGAAAGGGACGAAAGGGCTAACCCTATGGACACCAAATTTTGGCGTGCACTTCGTATGTCAAGAACGTATCGGAAGCTGTCGGCCGACTTCTCGCACCACTTGGTGTTAGAGTTGCACACGGGCTGGAGGCCACGATAATGCGGCAGGTGATGAGACCAAAAAAATCACTGCCACGGCAAGAAACACCTGGTATCGTTTGCCGGGTGTGGCACAGATGCGGACAAAGCAACTACGTCGGAGAAACCGGAAGACAGCTCCGAACGCCAATGGTCGAACACGCTACAGCGGTGCGGAGAAATGACGCTAACTCTCAAGTTGCGGCTCGTTCGACGAGATCCGGCCACACATTCAAATTCGACGAAGCGGAAATTCTCGCAAGAGGTGACAACCGCGTGGGCCGAGAGCTGCTTGAGTCATGGTTTACTGGCCCCCAGTCCACTAACAAGTGCAACGACCTTACCCTTCCATACTCAGTGCTGAGACTTCGCCTGGGCGGAGCAATTAGCCACGCGGGGAACGCACAGGTGAACACTGTCCCCTACGCCAGGGTCGGATGGTCGAGCAATTATCGCACCAACATCCAACGCACGTGATAAAATTGCAGCAGTTAACGACGCGAATGTCGGCCATCACACCACGTGAAACGATCCCTGATGAAGGGAAGAGCCGTGACTATTCATAGGTATGCGGTAGCATGGCGACTGCATCCTATAAATACTGCAGCCTCTTGTGCATAAACCATCCGTATCTGCTTTTGTCTCTGATGATGGGTTCGAGCAGCGATTGGAAATGGCAGGCTAATAAAGCTCTTGTCTCAGCGATAGTGTCTCCTTCTTCGTTCACGCTGGCATATCGGCTTTTTAATGATTTCCTTCCTGGCCGCCCGCACAAATCCTACTTCGTAAATGATGACTGCCTAAGCTGCATGAATCCTCCCCTGTTGAATTTCGATGCACACAAAAACACTCGCCTTTATACTCAATTGGAAGAAAATCAGGTCCTCTTCAAGTTTCACATCTGAAGAAAAGCTGACATCCGGTTTTAAAGTCCCTAATTATGAGATTTGTTAAGATCGCGAAATGTACGTCCTCACAACATCGTATCCGCCCATCTAATGCTGCATATGTAGTCTACATGGTCCAAACCCAGTAAAAGTGTTACGAGTCTCACATGACGTCTCCGTAATGTCATAGAAAAATGCGTGATTTCACGATACTCGGAAAATGCGCAGAATGTAGTCTGGTCAGTATGAAACTCGAATAAGTGACACCTTTCCGCCAATCGGGTACAAGAATGACTATTTTCCCGCATGTTTCCAGTAAAATAAATATGGATTTTTAAGCGTATCTAAAACCTGAGTAAAAGGAGCCGTACTACTTAAGCGGTCATTGTCTGCCCCCCCGGGAACTCATTTGAAAGCCGACGTCCTGCCGTGACTGAAATGCCCCGGGACTATGCTCAACATTATAACACCACCCAGGTAATCCCATCTAATCGAAAACACTTTTGAGAATTTCGGTTAGCATTTCACCAGACAGGTCAGGTACTGTACGATGCAGAGAATTTGTATATGTATATTTATGCCTTTCGGCAGCACTTTAATGTCCAGAAAAAAATCAGCTCCAAAATGACAACTGAAACGAAATCACAGAAGGAACGGGCGGATTAACCTGCCCCCTGTTAGTGAATCATCATAAAAGAGAGGAAATGCGTCAGTTTTTATACAAGGGGAATTCAGAAACTGCCGGATAACATCGAACAGTTGGATCACGGTCGGGGAGAGGAAGTGAAGATTAGGATGCTGTCAGCTCTTTTCCAGCAGGAGTTGGTGACACAGCCGAAGTAGCGGATGAGGAAAGCGTGTTGAGCAGGATCGGAAGCTGGCCGTCCGCAGTTCGACTAACCGCCAACTTGGCGTCTGTGGCAGTAGGAGACTTCCGCAGGACTCCCTCGACGACCTCCTCCTCCTCCTCGACCCCACCGGACCGCCGTTGAAGGCTTGCAGCAGCTGCACGTTCACGTCGACGTAGACATCGCGGACAGGAGTCTGCACTCGGCGGTCGGGAGAGACAGGTGCGATGGAAACAGGCACCGCAGTCCACGCACACCACAGTGTTCACCTGACCGAAGGGAAACAGCACACGGCCGGTGTGGCAGACCTCGCAGAGGAAACCACGCGCCTTGCAGCGCAGGCAGGTGGACAGGTGTTCCACGCAGGGCTCCAGTGCGCGACGCAGACGACTGGACAGCGAGCCCTGCGCCACGGCGCAGAGATCTGCCAGACTCCAGTTATCTGCCGAAGCATACCAGTGCGGTGGCAGATGTTCCACTGGGGAGACTGAGGAGGAACCTACGAGGGCGTGGAGTGCAAAGTTGTTCAGTTTAGTTTAATTGAGGAAAGGATAAGCGAACGCCTTTGGACCCTCTGGTAGTTGATACAAGAGAAGATGCGAGTTCCAGAAACTAGTTGATCAGAAGAAGAAGAGGCGATCGCAGGAACAAGGGCTTTATTCGCCTGCTCCGGACGCGAATCGCCGAACACGTGGCAACCGTACGGAGAAATGACGCCAACTCTCAGGTCGCGGCCCATTCGACGAGGCCCGGCCACACATTCAAGTTCGATGCGGCCGAAATTATCGCGTGAGGGGATAATCGAGTGAGCCGCGAGTTGCTTGACTCAAGGTTCACGGGACCTCAGCCTATCATCAAGTGGAACGACATCCCCACCCCGTGCTGAGGCATGGGCTGGCCAAAGTAATTCACCGCTCGGGGGGAGCGCAAGCCGGTGAGCTAGATGGTCGAGCAATCATTATGCCGGCATCCAACACGCGTGATGAGATTTCGGCAATTAACAACTTGCATGCCGGCCATCAAGCCATTAGCGCACCAGCGGGCAACAAGCCTTGAAGGGGAGCGCGGTTAATTGCCGTAGGTATGCGGTAGCATAGCGACTGCATCTTTTAAATACTGCGGCTTCCTGTGCACGAATCATCCGCTTTTGCCACTGTATCTGATGATGGGTTCATGTGAGAATCCGAAACGGCAGACGAATAAAGCTCTTGTTCCAGCGATCGCTTCTTCTTTTGATCTCTGTTAGCTAAAGATTGTCTAAGAAAGGGCGCCCATGGGAATAAAAACCAGACATGTCTGAGGACTAGGGATACCTGCTCATGATACGTATGCAATTGAAAGTCTATAGGCTCAGACCAAAGTTCGCAGTTAATTTCTAAGTAAGTTAAAAATTAACAATTTCCAACTTGGAGTATCTACATTATCTGCTAGGTTATTGTTTGTCGCTTTTTAATTTCTTCAGGAATTATCTACGAACTTAGGGTAGAAAAGTTTATCCAAGGTCTATAGGCACAGAACGAGAAATATTTGGGCCGAAGTCCATCAGCCACAGCGGATAACCGCGTAATATTCATTAACCGCCGACAGGCAGCTAGTACAATACTTTGGAGTAGGGTGATACCATACTAGCAGCACAGGCACTAGCCTTGAATAAACTGATCTACTCCAAGTTCCTAGATAATTTCTGAGGAAATCAAAAAGCGACAATTTCTAAATTGGAGTATCTACCAGGAAACCACACGGGGAATGCTGGCGGACCCACTGACGAGCCGAACCCCTCGCAGTTGCGCCATGCAGCGGCAAAACATCGGCGAAACACGCGTTTATGGGCTTTTGGTTACTACCTGTGCTGTTAGTATGGGATTACCTTACCCTAAAACATAGGAAAGGATTCTACTTTGGTCGACAAGAATCCCGTCTTATGACAGAGGCCGATGCGATGCCATCCGCTAGCCAGACACTGATCTGCCAAATCAGTTACCCATAAAAAGTTCAAAAACCATAACTGTATAGCATTACCGACAAAGACAGGGAGAGACTGGAATGGCCATTTCTGGCTTGTATATAAGCGATCGCGACCCGCAGGACAACAGACCCCGAAATAGAGCCCCAGGGATCGCGCACCTCGGGGTGAGGCATGACTGGCTGACGATGGCTAACAAGCCAGAAATGGTCATTCTATTCTTCATTGTCTTTGTCGGTAATGGTAATTCAAATTTCAACAGATCGGCAAGCGCCCCTCTACCATTGCACATTCCCGATCAAAACCGACATTACAAAGAGCCAGTGGCCCGGTGGTTAGAGGCGTTGGACCTCGAACTAACAGGTCGCGGGATAGAGCTCCAGGTTTTCCACACTTCGAGGTTGGGTATGACTGGCTGACGACGGCTAATAAGCCAGAAATGGCCATTCCAGTCTCCCTTGTCTTTGCCTGCAATACCATTCTGCCTGTATCATGCGCCGCTGTGCGGCTGCTGGTTGGGCTCGAGAGAGAGAGCCCGTAAGGCACAACGGAACGAGTGAGTTCGGTAGAAACGATCGGTGAGCGCCCCTTCACCAACCATACCTGTATTACATGCAGAATATTTCAGGCTACAAGGCTTAACCCGTCACCGTTCAGCACTAACCCCTGAGCCATGCCCACCTCCGAACTCAAGTACCAGAGGAAACCTCTCTATCTAGATGACCCAGACAACCGCTGTCCGGCAACTCATGACTCAACCACGTTTTTGGAAGACTGGAGAGCTGCCTGCTAGGGACCGCGAAGGGCAAATTGCAGCGGCTCAGCGCTGTAGGTTCACAGCGTCACGAAAGATCGCCTTCCATTTAAATCGGTCGGCGAAGTTGAGCCAGTAGGCACGTCTGCTCTGCAAACCGAAGGTCAAAAAGTACGGTTGAGGTCAACTTCCATCGTGTCCATCCGCGTCTTCAGTTGGCCAACGCGACGTTGTCGTCGCCGGCCAGTGTGCTGGGTTCGTGCGGGATGATATTCCGAGTGACCGCACCGTCCGTAGGTGATTGGTTTACACACCCTATAACTGTCCCTTGTTCTGTTGCCGCTACTATCTCTGACGATAAACTCCTGCATGAGTTCAAAATCTCCGAACAATAAACAAAATTTTCCGGTGCTCGACCATCATTCTTCTTCTTCAGTGACCGTGCCGTCAGGTCCGAGCCCTCAAGGGGGTGCAAACAACCTGTTGAGCTCCCGACCGATTAAATAAAAGTTAGTTGGATACGCGACCAGATACAAACTCGGAGACTGCAGCGCAAATCCCATTAGATGGAATAAATCAGTCCGTGGGCATCTTCAGATTGTACAGGTTCCACTTCAAGGGGTCACTGAATGGGGAGGTCCTCAGACGTCTCCTGGACAGTGCTAGAAGGTGAGACTCGCCAGATCGATGTTTCGTCACTGCTAACTTGTCCCGTTATCGGAGGTTCAGTCGGCTCAAGCCCTGGGGTCCTTCCGTAATTCGCTGTCTGCAGATAACAGACAGGCGTCTTTAACCTAACCTCTTGAACACAGATGAGACCTTCTTGGAGCGGCTTCTAAGGAGTTATCAAATACGCGGAAACTGATGAAGAATCGAACTCACGCACCTTCCCGACAGAGACGCAGAAAAGGCACCATGCGAGAGGCCTGTCGACGCAGTTCAATGGCGTCACGTAGGACATGCTCACGCTTGAGGATGTTGGGTTGGAAGTCGGCCAGGTGGATCACCGGACGGGAGTGCAAACGACAGAGGATGTCACGCGCGAAATTGCTCACTGGTAGCATGAGGAAACTCCAGTGGAAGAGAACCGCACTCGGCACTACCATGAGGGTGTTGGTATGGCATGTGCAGCAGAAGAAACGACCAAAGTACTCACAGAAGCGCATGCTTCTCAGGTACTCTAAAAAGGAGGAAAAGGGCACATTTGAAAAAATGCAAGTTATTTTCACTCAAATCAGTCAGCGGACACGATTTTCGATGGAAAACATTTTATTTTATATACAATATTTTATCAATCAGGAATGGGCGCACACCGATCTATTGGCTTCAAAAAGCAAACAAGCTCCGTATGTGTGGCAAAGGTCACGAACAGGCAATCAATTACCAGGCCGAAGTCGGCCAAGTCATAATAGCAGCGAGGAGGGACGACAGAGAATGCGGGTAGACTGATACAGCACTGTTTCGGGCTTATTCTGCCTTCATTCAGCCAATGGGCCGTATGTTCAGTTCAGTCCATTTTAAATGAGTGAAAGTTAGGCGAACGCCTTTGAACCCTAATTTGTTACAATAACGTTACGACAACACCAGTTTGTAAGGAAAGTTGGAAAGAAAGGTAGCTACATAAAATGCAAAGTGTAGAACTAAATGTTACGAATTTCAGCTAAATACTACATGTTTACAACTGCCAAATAAGCGGTAATTGCATCACGCAAAGAAAATACTTTTAAGCACTCAATTTGCGCAAATAATATATTTGAGACAGGCGGTCTCGCCTCTCAATCAGGAATGGGCGCACGCCGATCTATTGGCTTTGCGAAGCAAACAAACTCCGTATGAGTGGCAAAGGTCACGAACAGGCTACCAATTACCAGGCCGAAGTCGGCCAAGTCATAATAGCAGCGAGGAGGGACGACAGAGAATGCGGGTAGATTGATACAGCACTGTTTCGGGCTTATTCTGCCTTCATTCAGCCAATCATAACCCTGACCACCAGCAGCTGAGACCAGAAACACAAACATGCGCACAGACGCACCTGGCGCAGTCGGTCCACCACTGAGGCCTACCAGATGGGTCATAAGCACTTCATCGAACCGAAGTTCATCAGTGCCTCGCCACCTGTCATTCTCTGTCGCTGCAGATCGGGTATTTATCAATTAGGAATGGGCGCACACCGATCTATTGGCTTCACAAAGCAATATTTTATATATTTTGGAAAAGATGCACAAAAATATGCTTTCTTCTACTCAGTTGGTAGAAAAGCACATTCTATTCCCATTTTATATCCTACGGGAGGTTAGTTTTTGGTTTTAAATAAGTTTCTAATTATGAGATTTTTAAGACCGTGAGATGTCCATATATACAGCATCGCACATGACAGTTTACTAATACTCTTCACGAAATGTACCACATGGCCCGCAACCAGTGGAAAATTTTATAAACTCTATATGGCGACTTCTTAAAGACATGGAGCAATGTATGATTCGCCTTACGCCCAAAGCATGCACCTTGTAGACTGAAATTGCTAAACGCCAATGCAATGGCAGATCAGACTCAAAATTATTCGGGGATTGGGAAACTTTTTCAAAACCTGAATATACACTTTCTTCAGGTATAAAATGTGAACACAATGTGCTTTTCTACCAAACGAGTAGAAGAAAGCATATTTTCGTGCATGTCCTCTATAAAAAAATATTTGGATTTATAAGACCATCGAAAATCAATGTGAAAAAATATTTGCCACTGCAGTAGTCATTTTCTGCCGAGCGTCATTCAAAAGCCGGCATCCTGGCGAGTCTGAAATAATATAAGATTATGCCACAAGATGATTAATATTACAACGCCACGTTATTGATCCTTCCTAATCGAAAACGCATTGCACGGTTAAAAGTTAACCGTTTCAGCACACTATCCATACGCCTGACGACGAGAATGAACATAATAAACATTGCTCCGCTGACAGAATGTCACTTCCACCCAATTAAATTTATCAGCATGCTTGTTTTCGAGATATATACATACAAATCGGAATAGCGCAGACCACATCAGGCCGGACGAAGGGATTTCCCTGTAATTTGAATCCCCGTTTTATTACGATTGAATCTCTTCCATCCAGCTAACAGCCTCCACTATTTACAGAAAATGCAGGCGCGTGTGTGTGTGTATGGGGACTGCCCAAGTCAGCGACTCAAATTTTGAATGGTTTAGCAGCACAATGGTGCTTAGAGACGAAATTTTATGCAAACAAGCGTTGTGCTTTAACATTACTCCAGAAAATGCGTATTCTAGGAGGGGGGGGTGGGGGGAAATTCGGTCAATTTTGTAGGCGTGTCCGTCTCGGCGAGATTGTGGTGCGCTAATGGCGCAACCCCCCGCAATCCGAGCTGTGGCGACGCGGCGAAATCAGATTGGTGCGAGACGCGGGGAATGGGGTTGCAAACAGACACTTACTCGTCTCCACGTGGACGCCGCAGCCAGCACAGTGATTTCGTTGACCAGCCAGGATCGATTGACGCCTAGGTGGGAGAGAGAGAGCAGGGTGTGGGTAAGTGGTAGTACGGGCGTGTTGAGGGCGTAACCGCCCAAACGTGCCACGCGTACAAAATTAAGGCAAGTGGCGGTTTAGGCCTCGATGTCCTTGCTCTCATCCTGCTGTGGAGCACACGGTATGTGTGTGTCCCACAAACGGGCCACATGGTAGATACACTGGAACAACACGAGAGCCATACTGGACTCTGGCAGTCGTTATCGGAGTTGCGCGCCATAACAAATGCCAACATTTCGGGGGTGCGGTGGCAGACCCGGTTGTCGGCGTACATCTTGCTACCCTGCTACTCCCTCATTGTCGTGGTTAGTCAAAAACCTGGTTATTTGTCGTGTGGACCAGGGGGCGTGGAGTGGAACGTCAAGGTGGGGGCTCGACCGTGCCATCCACCTGCGCCCTCCCCCGCCTCCGGTCTTTTTGACTCTGTCTAGACATCGGGTCCAGGTGGGGGAAGGGTAAAGTGTGATAGATGCAGCGGAAGTCTACTCTCACGCCAATCCTGCGCAAGTCACCGTCCCTGCTCCGACCCTGCTGTGGAGCACACGGTGGACATCGTCAGACGCGACAGTCGAACTGTCGTGTGTGTGTGTGTGTGTCCCAAGCGGACCACGTGGTAGATGTACTGAACCAACACGGGAGCCATATTGGACTCTGGCAGGCGTTATCGGAGTTGCGCACCATAACTAATGCCAACATTTCGGGGGTGCGGTGGCAGACCCGGTTGTCGGCAGTCATCGCGCACACTGGGACCTCTGCCACAACCTAATGTTGTTGTTGGTCAAACACCTGGTCATTTTTTGTGTGGACCACGGGGTGTAGAGTGGAACGTCAAGGTGGGGGCTCGACCGTGCCATCCACCTGTGCCCTCCCCGTCTCCGGTCTTCTTGACTCTGTCTTGACACCGGGTCCAGCTGAGGGAGGAGGAGAGTGCGATAGATGCTGCGCAAGTCTACTGCCATACAAACTAATTCACGCCCAAGCCACCGTCCCTGTGCTCACCTTGATGTGGAGCACACGGTGGACATCGTCGGCAACGACGGTCGAACTGTCGTGTGTGTGCCCCTGAAATGGGTCACGCGCTGGATCAAAACAGGGGCTAGATCGGAAGCAGGCAGGCGCTGTCGGAAATGCGGACCCATGGGGTATACTGACACGTCCAGTCACCGGTCCACTACGCGCCAATCTGGATCCGCGCCGTCCCCTACTTGTGTTGTGGTATAAAATCCTAGTGTGCGTTGTGGACCAGGGAGTGAGGTGGTACGCCTAGGTGCGGATCTACGCCGTGCCGGCCACCTGCGTCCTCTTCCGCCTCCGGTCTTCTTGACCCTGTCCCGACAACAGATCCGGGCGGGAAAGGAGGAGAGAGTGAGGTAGATGCTGTGTAAGTACACTCGCGCAAGTCACGATCCCTGCTTCCACTCTGCTGTGGAGCACACGGTGGAGAATTGAGCCCGAGTCAGCTGCTCGTCAAGCATTTTAAGTTTTGCTCCAGTTTTTGAATGACGGGTAGGCAGTACTTTAGAAGTTTGTTGGTGATCGAAGGCCATCTGGATGATGCCAACGGAAGAATGTCCATTCGGTCGAGCATATGCCAAACCGACTCAAAGACTTCGAAATGGTGAAGCATTTGGCCGTGCGGGCTTTCAAATACCTCATATAGTCTAACTGTTGATATCCGTCAATCGAGCAACGCTTGAACCAAATCAAACAGGTCTGACATCGAACGTCTCCCGACTGCTTGATCTTCGTACACTCATGAAGTCTGAAAGATTATGATGGGTTGCTCTTATGTTCTCTACTGCCCAGAACGCATTACCACCGAAAACTCCTACATTATTCCCACCACGATATACAGGAGGTGGGCTAACTCATGAAATTTCAACCGAAATTCGTCTTCGTTTTGAAAATACTAATTAAGTAGGGTTGCAAAACAGGTCATCGTAGAGTTCCATTCTATAATAATTTAATTACCACAGGATGCCGGCTTTTGAACGAACTTTCCGGCTGTATGTAACAACTACACTCTGTAAAAAGGACTACTTAAGAGGCATGCAATTTTCTCATTGACTTTCGATGCCCTTTAAAATTCAATTATATTTCATAGAAAACATGAGTAAAAATATCCATTCTTCTGCTTATTCGGTAGGAAATCACGTCTTCTTTTAACTTTATACTCGAACGCAGGGTATAATTCGGTTTTCAAAAACTTTTTCAATTCCAGAATAATTTTGAACTCGATCTGCCGTTACGCTTGCATTCAGAGTTTCCCAACTACAGGCCGCGTATTTTCTGCGTACGGAAAACCATACATTGCTCTACGGTATTAAGAGGAGACCATATGGGGTTCATAAAATTTAGCAGTGGATTTAAGCTATATTGCTAAATTAACAAGCCACATCCGTAAATGCAGAAACATGACGTTTTAAGAACGGCAATTTCACGGTATTACAAAATTTCACGATTAGAAACTTTTTCAAAACCGAAATATACCGTTCCTTCGACTATAAAATTGAAAGAAGACGTGAATTCCTACCGAATAAGCAGAAGAATGCATACTTTTATGCATGTTTTCCATGAAATCTAAATGAATTTTCAAGGGTATGGAAAATCAACAAGAAAATTGCATGCAGCCGGAAAGAAGTTGTTTCGATAACCGGCATCCTGTGGTAATCAAATGATTATCGAATGACGCTGCACGATGATCTGCTTTACAGCCCTACTTAGTTAGTCTTTTAGAAGCGAGGACGCATTTCGAAATTTCGGTTGATATTTCATGAGTTAGCCCACCTACTGCATTTCAATATGTGCGGAGGAACAGGTTTGCCATCAATGCCCAATTAAGGAAATAGCGGACGGTTGACGAATACTTCAACATCATGACCAGAATTTTCTGAATTTAAAATTACCTACCTGAAGGGGCATGTGTGCTGACCACAAAATGCCTGTCATGAAGAAGATAACAGAACTTATGAAAATGAAAAAAAGTTCGAAGAGACCGAGTGGTATCATCCTGGGGGTCGTAGAAATCTTAAATGCCCAGTCACTAAGCTTTTCTTTGTTTAGCTGGTTTCTGCGCTCTACAGAGACAGGGAAAACATTGACTCTTCAAGGCGTTCCAACAGCTGTCTCTACGAGACTTCTGATAGAAGTCTCGTTGCCCTACGTGAAGCTACAATGCTGTCAGAAATTCGTGAAAGAATTTGAATGCTGTCGTCGAAAGAGTTAAAAAATGGGAGTCAGTGGTTTTTCGGTCGAAACGAATGGTCCACAGCTCAGATGCTTACATGCACAAAAGCGCAGGTTGAAACCTAACTCGCATGTTCCGAAGATCTTACTTAAAGTTCGTGCAAGAAGTTCTGACAAAATTATAAAGTTACTCCGTTAGGTGTTTTGTTCAATGCCTCGGGAGCAACAGCAATGGGCTGCATTTTATCCTCTAGAGCTGTCATAATCCCAACAGAATGGAATGTCCGACTCCCTTAGTCGTGTCTATGCGTCAGATCTGCCAAATGGTAAAACTCCTTTTTAAAAGTACACACTTTTGGGTGCCTCCCTTCCTAACCTAGAAATAACAACTTGCAAGTGACATAAGGACGAAAATCAAATAATTAACATTGGTATAATAATTAGTATTAATGTCAAATAATCATCGTTGATTAATTTGTATTTCTAGTCGGAAACACATTTCAGAATTTCGGTCAACATTCTATGAGATACATCATCTACTCCATAGCAGGATGGACTGACATCTAACCAACTTGCTTCGAGAACTTTTGTCTAAGCTCGTTCAGTGGTTTCCGATAGAATTACAAAGTAGGTCCGTTAATTAGTTTACTCAATACTTTACAAGTACCAGCAAAGTGTTGCATTTTATGCCCCCCCGGTCTAATGTTTTTGGGATCGCCAGTGAACAAATAGCTGCATTTTCTTTTCCTCCGATAGTAAAATGACAGAGAACTGTATATCTTATTCCCGACAGAATAGGACGTTCGACTTAATTAACTAATTTTCATAGGCCAACTCCCACAAATGTTGTTATTTAAATGGTAATTCAAATGGTAGGAGGAAGTTAGCCGATCGTGTACGGAACTCACTCCTGGAGGCTCGCTCTCGAGATCCGCCAGCGGTCACACATCGGCGCACAACATAGGCAAAATAGGATTACCGACAAAGACAAGAGAGACTTGAATGACCATTCCTGACTTAGAAGTCGTCGTCAGCTGTGGAACACCTGGGGTTTGATCCCGCGACCTGCTGGTTAGAAATTCAATGCCCTACTCACTGAGCCGCGGGATCGAGCACCAGGTGTTCCACACCTCAGAACTAGGTATGACTGGCTGGCGACGGCTAATAAGGCAGAAATGACCATTCCAGTGTCCCTTGTCTTTGTCGGTAATTTTAAGGACGTCCTCTTTGCTTTCCTAGCATAAAAGCCATGGTCAACCTCCTAGTAAAGCGAGATCACTTGACCGCTAGACTGTCTCGAATGAGATATCTCAATGGGACAATACACTACCAATTGGCATTTTGCGTGTGACAGATGGTTGAATTCTCAGGATACAGGCAACTGTCATTGTATATTTTCTAAATACAATGCACACCAATTAGGTCAGAAGTCAACTGCGTCAACCACTTATTCGGTCCCAAGGCCTAAGAAGATAAGCAGATTGTATCTATTGCCACAGGTTTACTTGGGCCGTTAAATGTCCGAAGTTAGAATTCAGGACGATTAGGCTGACAGCCTACCCTGCATTTCGGACAAGCAACAAAAGGGTCTGATTGCCAGAAGTTTAGCGCGGCAGCACGCAGGTCACTGGTGACGGTGGTAACGTCTGTCTGTCTCGCAAATGTGGCTGCAACTCCAACCACGGTGACGCCCTCGGGGAAAAGGACGCCAACGAAACTACAATCGGCTGCTTGAGTGAACACAGGTAGGCGATTTCTAACGACATAAACAACAATGCGGATCACCTTCAAACACCAGTGACCAAAGACTGAGCACATTCAGAAGAGACGGTGCGGATGCAATTCATGTCACTGCCACGGTAGTTATCGGACCTGCACACCAAGAAAGCCAGAACTGGTCCGACGATAAAGATGGCGGAAAGCAACAACTGATATCCGAAATAAACTAGCATCATTTGAAGCCTGCTTGAGCAATAGCATGATTCAAAACAAAACCACGGTCCTCTGAGTGTCGATCAAGATGAAATCGAGGAATATTCAGACTGGGAGGCGGTTTATCTCTGCACCTTGTTGTCGCCTAACCACTGGAACTGCTATGGCTAGTCAGCTCATATGTGACAATCCTACTGACGGAGAAATCACAAGTCCTGGAGTGTTGAGTCTAGCGCCGTAGGTGCATCCCAAACTGACCGCCTACGATTTGCGAGGAAGGCATACATAGACTTCCTGAAGGTAAGACCAATGGTGGTCTCGATCACCTGCCCTCCCGTGAGAAAAACAGTCAGAACAGGGTAATGAATACACCTTTGAAAATCTCTAAAAACTGATCGTCATGTTTAATTTGTCGGAATTCCCATTTACTGTTCAATATTTCAGTACTGTATCCGGACAGCTTTAAGTCATGTCGTGGTGCTCAGTTTAGGAAGTTTTTTTCGAAGCGAACAATCTCAGTGCGATTAGCTGATGAAGCAAATACTGCCGATACATGAATGATATTCGTAGGTGGCTGACTTTTACACTTCGTCTTAGTTCCTCGAGTATAATTTATAAAGGTGCGAGGACCTATTGCGTTAGTCCAACACACCGAGTAATACAACCAGGTGAACCAAACGATCGTACTTAATTGTAATAAGTAGACGCATTCGTTTCACTCGAAGCCAGAAAACGGTCACTAGAACGAACTCGAAGCTAAACCTGGCTACACTTAAGTTGACTGAACACAGACAGGAAACCCCTCTCAACATGAAAACCGGTCTGGGTCGTCTCTAAACATCGGAGCATGCAAACGCCGAGAACAACAAGAGGCACTACTGCGCTCTACTTGGGAGAGACGTTGTTCTTGTCAAGTAAATGAAATACCAGGTTTGCATGACATGCGTTAGATGAACACTTCACTAAGTGTCAGCCATCGTGCAAATTCTCATTTCCATCTAAGGGGAAAGGACAGGCTACTGGAACATACGGGGAAGAGAGGGAGTGCGAGAGAGAGAGGAGGGAGAGTGAAAGTCTTTATGCTGGAATCCAGAGCCGAATTCCTCGTAATGAACAATCAAACGCGTTTTAGCTAACCACGACGCCCAAAAGTCGCGCCTCAGAAGACTGTCGGCTGGCGTGATTACTCGCTCCTGATTTGAAATGACAGCCAAACTGCAATGCCTCCTTCTTAATATGACCTCTACGGCAGATTACTTACACTGGGCTATCTGAAACACCCTTTAAACTCATCAGCCACCGCGTCCTCATCCTTCGCCAGTCCCACGGACCCTGCTTTTGTCCCGGAAACATGGCGGTCGTGGGATGAATGAGCGAAGAATATGCTTCGAAAGTCTCCTCCCCACCGCAACCCGATGTCTGTGCAGATCACCGCTAAGCCTTCTCCGGGTCTTTTGTCTGCAGACTCCATCCATCCATCACATCCATCGAGGTTTCAAAGCGGGAGCTCGGTCAGTATACCACCGTATATTATAATGTCGCCCGACCGATACCGCCTTAACGCTGTGCCGGATATTAATCACTTACATTATGTTACTGTCTATATTTCAGTAACGTGTTTTTTGCAATTTGTTATTGTCCCCTGGTTCATTGCACGCGGATGCTGACATTCAATTCGGCGCTCACAGATAACTGAAATCGAACTACCCTTTCTATGCCATAATTATCCATGGACTGACTACTGTACAACGTACTTAGTAGCGGGACTGTTTCTAACACTTGGGATAGTTTACTTATCTGCACAGATTCGATAATTCTGTAGCTGTTGATGTTTCCGTTCCCAACTTTTTGATATACTTCCCCTCTTTGTAACAAATAGGGAGTTAAAAGATGCAACACCTGCATTTCCCTCAAATAGTTTGAGCTGAACTGAACCACTAGAGCCATATATGAAGCAATCATCAGTCATACGAATGCTGCCAGTAGCCCATGATCACGACAGCGAGACACAAAAAGCTTATCAGTCAGTATCCTGGCTGTTGGGTAATGCGGGTATAGTTGTCTAAACAGACGGTGGCAGATGCTTTCACATTGAATCTGCTGCTCTGGCATGACATCGAGGGGAGAGGAAAAAACCTACTTGGATTTGGGCACTGGAGCAGAAGTGATCAACTGATGACCACTAGACACCAGGGAAGAGGTGAAACGGGAGAATGAGGGTCGATGATGAGCGGCGGTGGTACTGGTGGAGACATTGCGGAAGTAGTTCTCCACACCAATGGACCAGGAGGCACCCACCTCGGATTGCAGACTGGGTGGATATCGGAGGGGTTCTGAAGACAGAGTGAGGTCGGGAGTTACAGATGGCATCGGGGTCTGCAGCTGACGGGGATGAGAAGTAGGTCGAGAGAGGCTACGACCTTCGGAGGGGCTCGCCGGAGAGTAGATGCTCTGATAGTCGGACAGACTCCAGAATGCCGTGGAGAGGCTGATTGAAAACAGGAGAAAAAGGCGGCAGAGTTCAAGATAAAGTTATCCCAGTACCGATGAAGCCCATAGGGCAGACCAAAGCTAAAGCTTGGCTAGTACACTGGCAAAGACGTAGTCGAACAACACCTACTTGAATAAATGCAGCAACGGGTCTTCTACATTAAACATACTTCGGCTGCAAACCAAATCCTTACCCCCTGTGAGTCCATACTGATACCAGTGTTATATCGGTTACGATCCCCAATGACCTGCCAGTTGGCGCTCTACGGACAGTGTTTAAACCTACGAAGGGGGAACTAGACGCTTAATCAATGGGGGTAAAATCGTCCTATGTGGTGAAGGATTATTGATTGGTGGTCACATCCCCCTTGTTTGCGCAAAATAACACACCGCGGAACTGTAGAGTAACTAATAAACAGGTTTTTTTAAAAGATAAATTAGAGCCTTACTAGCTCGTTCGTATGAATCGAACACATCTAAAGTGTTTGCGACGGTAGTTCGTTCACCACTGTGCTGGAGGGGGCCAAATGCTGACTTGCACGTGGAGTTGTTCATGAGAAATGGGGTTTTCGAGGCACCTAACTCACTCGCTATTTCCCCATCAATCATACTCCAATGGGAAAACGTGGTTAGGATGACTCGGTATGGACGTGGGAGCAGCGAATAGCGAGGCTGAAGGGACAATCTACGCGTACTGCACACGCGCTGGCCATTAACTTCCCGTGGAGCCGACAACGGAGAAAAAATTGCATTAGAGCACTACTGAATGAGCCAAACAATGACCTAGTGTACCTCAGTCAAAGTCCTCCGTTTATCTATGCAGACATGTAAGAACGAAATGGCGGTCATCCCGTAAAACCACGCACACAGAAGGCTAAGATTGATATACGCAACCTTTTCTTTGTTAGCAGAGTAGCTTAATTTGAAGAAGAAGAAGAAGAAGAAGAGTCGAGCACCGGAACACTTCGTTTATTATCCTGAGCTTTCAGACTCGTACAGGAGTCCATGGTCAGAGGTAGTGGCAGAAACAGGACAAGCGGCAGTTATAAGGCACGTAGACCCAATCATCGACCGACGTCGCACGACTGGAGGTGACTACGAAGGGCTCTGTACGCCGGTGCCAGATCGATTGACCGAGTTCTCATCCGAGGCCCCGGCTTCAATCAATTCTCGGCCTGTTTTGTTTCCGGCGTGGGCGACTATTTTGGTGGCTGCGAAGTCAAACTCGTGACCCATTTCGTAGGTGTGGGCGGCCACTTGTGATAATGCGTCGCCTCGCCGCACAGCCAGCTTATGTTCGTGTATGCGCGATCCGAGCATGCGTGCAGTCTGTCCTGTGTAGTTACAAGGACAATTTTGACACGGAATGCGATACACTACTCCAGATTGCTCTTCAGGTTTTAACCGGTCTTTGATCTTCATGACCCTGTTGCGCATGGTGGCTTTGGGGCGGTGTGCGATTCCAACCCCTAGCTCCGCAGCAATGCGCTCGGTCGCTTCTGAAACACCCTTGATGTATGGCAGAGCATGCCATATCGTCGGTGGCGTTGATGTTTGAGTTCTCTGGTGGCGACCGCGTAGGCAGCGACTTTTGAATGCCCTCGGATAGCCATTTTGCACAAACTGGTCGCGGAGATAACGGGCCTCACGTGCTCTGTCCTCCGGTTTGCTGCAATGAGTTTGGATCCGTTTGAAGAGCGTCTTCACACAACTTCGTTTGTGAGCCACCGGATGGTTGCTGTGAAAACAGAGAAGCTGTATGGTGTTCGTTGCCTTCCTATAAACTGTCGTTTCAAGTTCACCGTTAAGGTTTCGTCTGACGAGCACATCCAGGAAGGGCAACTGCTGTTCCTATTCTTCTTCCCTCGTGAATTTTATATCCGGGAAGACTGCGTTGAACAGGCTGTGGAAATGTTGCAGTATGTCCTTCTTTACGATGACGAACGTGTCGTCAACGTAACGTCGCTAAAACATCGGTTCATGTTGGAGGAAGGCAATCTTTTCTAACTCCTGTAGGACCAGTTCTGCCACCAAACCGGAGACCGGTAGGCCCATTGGGGTTCCCTTGATTTGTTCATAGGTCTCTCCCGCAAAAGTGAAGAAAGTTTGTTGGCAGAATTCAAACAGCCTCATGAGGTGTTCAATTTTGAGGGCATTCTGAGTCTCATCGTACGCCTCTTCAAGTCTCTTGCGCAAGACTTCGCGGACAACGTTTGGTGGGATGGATGTGAATAACGACGTCACATCGAAGGAGACCACGATTTCGTCCGATTGAATTCTCCGACCTCGGAGGTCTATGAGGAATTGAGAGGCTGATTGAACTGAGGTAGTCGAATTGCCTTGGAGGAATTTCAGTTTTGAGTACATCCACTTTGCCAAATTGTAGGTGGGGCTGCCTTTTAGGGCAACGATTGGCCGAAGTGGGACATTTGTTTTATGGATTTTTGACAGACCATAGAATCGGGCAAGAGCGGTGCCAGTTGCCCTCATTTGGTGCCATTCATTCTCCGTGACCAAATTTTTATGTCGGTATTCTCTAAGCAGTTTACTCAGCCGATCTGCCACTGCTTTGGCTTGTGACTTCTGTGCTGGTCTGTAAAATTCCCTGTCATCAAGAAGGGCTTTAGCTTTTTCATTATAGTCTTCTCTATTCATCACGACGGTTGATCGTCCCTTGTCAGCAGGTAGAATGATAATGCTGTCGTCCCTCCTCGGTTCCCTCATAGCCTTTGACTCACTCTGCGAAATACATTCGGTTGGTCTGTGTGTCATCAGCAAGGAGGTAACACGCTGTTGGACGGAGTGTTTCATGTCGTCGGATGTTTCACTTCTCATAAGCATAGTTTCCAGGGCTGCAATGAAGTCGACAGGATCGGCATCTGCAGTGTTGAAACAAGCTTCATGCTGTAACACTCGTAGTTGCTGCTCTGTTAGCTGCTTAGACGAGAGGTTGTGGACCAAGTTTGAGCTTTCTGTGCCTGGTGGTTTTAGCTTAGTCAGTTTCCGCTCCAAAACTTCTCTCTTCTTGGCTTGCCTGTGGTGTGCCAGAGCAGAGATCGTCTTCCCAAGATCTGCGGCGATAGAATCGCCGAGGGTGTGGACACACTGCCTTCTGTTCTCCTCGATCTCAGCCTTGTAATTCTGCAAACGCCGGTGACAGTCATCGATCAGACCTCTTGTTATCTGTTTGACAAACCGCCTCACAACTTCTCTTCCTATGGCCGTATTAACGGGAGCTTTATATTGTAGCAGCCGCTCCAGTTCTCCTTTTCTCCAGCTCCGTTTTGTCGGTCGATGGCCGCGACAATCGTTGCCAGGCCGCTGACACACAACCACCCCCGCCGATTATAACTGGCCCCCCCCCCTCCTGTCCAGCTGCAGTGACCCCCGGCTGCCCCCACAAACAATTATCACCTCATGCGCGTCGGACGACCTGGCTTGATACCCGTAAGCCCCTGTAATTATGCCTCCCCCAATCCTCCCCTAATCCGTCCAATCTCATGATCAGCATCCAACCCGTCACCCCCACCTACTGACACAGACTTTCACTCCCGCGTAAACTACACACCGCGACTGACGCTCTCCGTGAACGGACGCTTATCTCTGTTGCAAGCAAACAGCCAACTTACGGCAACCTGCCCTGTGTACAGAATAAACTAGTCCTCCCAGCTCCCTGACTTCTGACAGTAGACGAAACGAACTTATTGTGCGTGGTTTAAGTTGATCTCACATCCTTGACCGCCACAAATTGGTGACCCCGAATTTCCGAACACCGGAATTCCGCAAACTCTCCGTCCACAACAACAATCTTCCGGTAACCTACAGCGCGATGTCACAAGACCAGAAGTCACTCATCAACCCATATTCTCAAGGAGCTAGCGTACGCTTGGATCGGCTCGAGGAGGTATTAATGCGCCTGAAAGCCCAGCTCACTGCAGTTACCACTAACGGCCCGCGGCGAACACCAAACCGTCGCCGTACTTCCTCCGTTTCCCACACCCGCCGTTCACAATCTCCAAGTAGCGTCTGCTGGTATCACCAACAATTTGGAGGAGCAGCTCGACGATGTCTTCAGCCATGCTCTTTCAAGGCTTCTCTAACGGCCTCAGGGAGACGATCCCACCCAACAGTAGAGTCCACTGCTGCTGGAAGCGTTGCCAATCTCCACACTCGCCGTTTGTTTCTCTGGGACCGTATCGCTGGCGCCAAATTCCTTGTCGACTCTGGTGCCGAGGTTAGCGTGGTTCCACCAACTCCGGCCGAACGCAAAACCCACAGCTCTTTTTGTCTAACAGCTGCCAACAACTCCAGCATCCCCACCTTTGGACAGCGCTCCATCACACTCGATTTGGGCCTTCGTCGGATTTTCCGATGGGTTTTCATTATTGCCGACGTTTCCGTCGCTCTCATAGGTGCCGATTTCCTAGCTCACTTCAATCTACTAGTTGATTTGAAGAATCGCCGACTCGTCGACTGCATCACCGACCTTCATGCCCGTTGTCAATCCGATGTGAACCCCTGCGTCAGCCCTCTCACTGTTATGCCCACCTCTGACTGTCCTTTCCACTCACTGCTCAGGCAGTTTCCCCGCCTGACCAACCCCTCATTTCGTGAAGTGGACATCAAACACACAGTCACTCACCACATTTCCACCAATGGACCTCCCAAATCTTGCCGACCACGTCGTCTGGCACCGGACCGTTTGAAGATAGCCAAGGCAGAGTTCGAACACATGCTTGAGCTCGGCATCATTCGACAGTCCGACAGCTGCTGGGCATCACCCCTCCATCTTGTTCCAAAGAAGAGCGGCGACTGGCGACCGTTTGGTGACTATCGGGCGTTGAACTCAGCGACGGTCCCCGACCAGTATCCCGTCCCGCATATCCAAGACTTCACTCTTTCGCTACATGGTAAGCGAATATTCTCTAAGATCGACCTTGTGCGTGCCTACCACCAAATTCCGATCGAGGCCAGTGATGTTCCGAAAACTGCAGTGACCACTCCCTTTGGGTTATTCGAATTCACTCGTATGCCCTTTGGTCTGAGGAACGCCACTCAAACCTTTCAGCGATTCATTGATCAGGTTCTGCGAGGTCTCGACTTCGTCTACGCCTACATTGATGATTTGCTGGTGGCTAGCTCTGACGCTGCTGAACACGAGGTTCATCTTCGACAACTCTTCGAACGGCTCGACTCATTCGGCGTTGTAATTAATGCTGCTGAATGCGAATTTGGAGTCCCCAGCCTTATCTTCCTTGGTCACGAAGTGAACTCAGATGGGATAAAGCCCGTCCCAGAAAAGGTTTCGGCCATATCAACGTTCCCCGTCCCGACAACCATCAGCCAACTACGCCGATTCTTGGGGATGGTGAACTACTATCACCGTTTTCTTCCCCATGGTGCCACCATACTGCAGCCTCTCAACAGCTTGCTGACCCACTCCAAGAAGACACTAGTGATGACCGAGGAGGCCGTCAGGTCCTTCAATGACGTCAAGGCCGCACTTGCGGACGCAACATTGCTTGCCCATCCTCGCTCAGATGCCCAACTAACTCTCATGACAGATGCTTCCAGCACTGCAGTTGGTGCGTCACTTCAGCAAACTGTTCGTGGTGTTCTACAGCCTTTGGCTTTCTTCTCGAAGAAGCTCAGCCCAGCAGAGACCCGCTACAGTGTCTTCGGCCGCGAACTCCTTGCCGTCTATCTATCCATCCGGCACTTCC
>CACRXP010000251.1:51295-74678 GCA_902702965.1 Spirometra erinaceieuropaei | reverse complement strand
GCTGTGTACGAACTCCTTCGCCGACGATTTGCACGGGAAAATTGGGAGCGCACATTTCCGATAGTTGCCCCTAAAAGCAAGATGTTTCACAAAGACTTAACGGAAACGATAGATTGTGTAATCCCAGACCCGTGTAATACGGCAATGGTGATAATAGGGGTTTGACGGTTGGAGCATCACCGCGGAGGGTAAATGAAGCGGATGCAATAAAACAAAAAATATATTTCCGATTAAATTCTTCACCTACACCTGGACATAGCAACGGGATTGGACGCGTTAATTGAAAAATAAACAAAAAACCAACCCTCAATAGACAAAAGATATTTGACTAAACCGACAAACGCAAATTTGAAGCCGGTCAGGAAGAAATAGACCAACCAATAGGGAAGAAGAACAGTACGCGCCAAATAGTGCCACTGTGAAAATTTACTGCGAGGTAACGTAATGCATATGAATGTTAGATAAGGCATGCAAATGCACCCCAACAACTAGGAAAAATGACGAGTAACTTAAAAAGGCAACAGTAGGGCGTAGGACCCCAACTAGCGTGAGGTGGCCTGTGGACCGTGTCATACGGGAATTGAGGTAGAGGGGGATTTTACGGGTGGGGCAAAATGCAGGATGGAGGGGCAGACAGAATAACTACATTTCCGTCAAAAATCTTGTCTTACGCTGTCATATGGCGACGAATTAAAAAGCGATTTCTAAAAATAAACGGAATTCGAATTAACTGCCGCTTTTAAGTTTGCATGCAGTCAGGAATTTAAGAGATGGTAGTGGTAGGGTTTAGAATCCTATGAAGCTGTCGCACACAAAACGGTCCACAGGTTACCTCAAGTTGTTTGGGGCCCTACACCCTACCGTTGCTTTTAAGTATGCTCACATGTTTGTATGTGCATGAGTAGGCAACTTAGTAATGCAATGTAAAAATAGGGAAAGTGGAAATGTATATGTGCATATATATACCCGATCTGCAGCGACAGAGAAGGGCAGGCGGCGAGGCACTGATAAACTTTGGTTCGAGGAAGTGCTTATTACTCATCTGGTAGACCCCAGTGGTGGACCGACTGCGCCAGGTGCGTCTGTGAGCATGTTTGTTTTTTTCTGGTTCCAACTGCTGGTGGTCAGGGTTATGATTGGCTGAATGAAGGCAGAATAAGCCCGAAACAGTGCTGTATCAATCTACCCGCATTCTCTGTCGTCTCCCCTCTGCTATCATAACTTGGTCAACTTCGGCCCGGTAGGTGGTAGCCTCGAAATCTTGCACGTCGCTCCCTTTTATTATGACGAATGTGTCGTCGACATACCTGGCCCAGAACTTCGGAGGGTACGAGCTGAATACCAGCCGTTCCAGCCTCTGAAAAACCGCTTCGGCAATTAGTCCAGACAGAGGTGAACCCATTGGCGTTCCTATTTTTTGCTCGTACACTTGGCCGTTAAATGTGAAGTAAGTCTTAAGACAAAGTTCTAGGAGCTCGATGATGTGCACTCGCTTAAGCTGTTGGTCGGTCTCGTCGTATTTTTCTCTGAGAAGTCCGTCGAAAGTGTCGATGGCCAGGTCGGGCGGGATAGAAGTGAACAGTGAGACCACGTCAAAGTACACCATCACCTCGTCTGTCCCCACTCTACGATGTCGGATGCGAGCCAAAAACTCCTCAGCTGACTTCACTGTCCACTCCGAGTCCTTGACGAGGAAACAAAGTCGCTGGTACAGCCACTTTGATAGTCCAAAAGTTGGTGTGCCACGTAAAGCAACGACTGGGGGGAGGGGCACTCCTGGCTTGTGTACCTTGGGCAGGCCGTAGAAGCGTGCCATCGCGGTGTCAGTGGCTTTCGCGGACAGTGCCTCTCTTCTCGTGAAGGCGCTCGCAGAAAAGTCAGACAACCGCAGATTGATTCTCTGACGAAAGCGTCAAAAATAACCGAAGCTATGAACTCGGAGGTGGTAAAATAATGCCAAGCAGGGGGACTGCTACCTAGTGTGGCAAAACACCAAAGTGGACGCCAAATGCCAAGTATTTCAGGGGTTCGGCCACAGGAAAACACGCTATCGCGATTGAGGCCTATTGGAGCAGACTGAAACGGACGCTCCACGAAGGAGGACCCATGTCGGATCGCGCATTATGGGTCCGCATAGGCGGGATTCAATATCGTCTGCGGTTTGGCTTAGACAGCGTTGGTCTAAAGCGTGGGAAATATTTCCGCCGCATGTTGCAGAAGCATGTCCGATGCAACAGTTTCCCGAACAGGAAACCTGAAGGACTCCCTCCTGAGCGCGATTTAAAGACCACTTGTAAGTAAATTTTTGTACATAAACTCCATTAAATTCAACTGTCTTACTATCAGTTATGCGAGGGAAGAGGCACAAGTATCATTGAAGAAGTAAATAAGAAACCGCTTGGAGATGTCGAGGCGAAGAAAACCAACATGCAGCCGACGATTCTTTCAACAAGCGTTGTATGGTGAGTACCGACATGATACAAAACGGCTTAACCACTCTTTTGGATGAAATAATAAGTCACGGCGTGCGGAATGGACAACGTAAGGCAATGCAAGTACATTGGAAAGAAGTAGGAAATCAAGGCGAGACACAACGCATCACGGAGAGGGGGAGGCGAAAACCGAATTTCCCCTCATAGCTAAAAGCTAGTACCTGTGTTGCAAATATGGTATCCTGTAACACTAATATATGCTACTAGCCGCCTGTCGACAGTTTATGAATATTACGCTGAAGCTGATGGACTCCAGTCCGAATATTCATACATTAAATCTCGGTCTGCGTCTATAGATCATAATTTAAACTGACTTACTCCCAATTAGCAGCTAATTGCTGAGGAAATTAAAAGGGTCATACTGAAACAGGTCGTTGCATGCGGTTATATCGACGCCCTAGAAAACACCCAAGTGGGGACATTCTGTGGCTATGAATTAATCAACCAAACAAGGGCCGCTAAAACAAATATAGCAGTTAGTTTTACAGTAGGTGGGCTAACTCGTGAAATCTTAACCGAAATTCCGAAATGCATTTTCGTTTCGAAAATACTAATAAAGTAGGGGTGGAAAACTAATCATCTTGTAGCATAATTCTATAATAAGTCAGTCATCTCAGGATGCCGGCTTTCGAACAAACTTCCTTCCGGCTACATGTAAAAACCACACTCTGTAAAAAAGGACTACATAAATAGCATGCACTTTCCTTAAAAATTCGATTATATTTCATGGGGAAATGCATAAACATATCGATTCTCTTGCTCATGCGGTAGAAAATGACGTCTTCTTCTAATTTTATGCTTGAAGGATAGATAAAATTCGGTTATCAAAACGATTGCCAATTGCCGAATAATTTTGAACCCCGACCTACCGTTACACTTGCATTCACGGTTCCAAACTACAGACCGTATATTTCACGCGTACGGAAAACCATACATTTCTCCACGGTATAAAGAGAAGACCATATGGGGTTCATAAAATTTAGCAGTTGATTTGAGCCATATTGTTAACTTTACAAGCAACAGTGGCGAATGCAGAGACATGACGTTTTATGAACGGCCATTTCGCGGTGTTAAAACAATATTACAATAAGGAACTTTTCAAAACCGAATTAGACCATTCCTTCGAGTGTAAAATTGGAAGAGGACGTCATTTTCTACCGAACCGGCAAGAGAACGAATATTTTTATACATGTTCTCCATAAAATATAAGCGATTTTTTAAGGGCATCGAAAATCAATGCAGAAAGCGCATGCTACCTATGTAGTCCTTTTTCACAGAGTGTGCTTCTTACATGCAGCCGGAAAGAAGTTCGTTCGAAAGCCCGCATTCTGAGGTAACTGGAATATTATAGAACTATGCTGCAGGATGATTAGTTTTACAACTCCTCTTAATTAATCTTTTCGAAACGAAAACGCATTTCGGAATTTCGGTTGAAATTTCACGAGTTAGCCCGCCTACTGCACGTATTAAACTCAGTTGGGTTACACAAATTCCCTTGCCGATTTAATTATCTCAGATTGTTGAGAAGTAAAACGTCACCAAAACAGACTGAGCAGGTTAATTTGTTTTGTAGTAGAAGCACCAATCTTCATAACTCCAAGGAAATGAAAGATGGTAAGCTCAGTCACTTTCTGTTTCCGATATGGGTTGAAGCTGCGTTATTATACCTGACAACTGTCCTATGCGCTAACCTACTTCCGCTCTTCGACATTGGTTTCACATGCTGAACGAACTCCTCAGCGTGGAGACCATTGGGCACGCTGATTCCCAAAATACTTGTTCGAACCAAAATACTAACAGGATAAGTTGGTATTTCCCCGTAAAGCTAAGCGCCAATCAGTCCGGGCACTTACTCAAGAGGTAGGATTTGTTGAATGGTTTGAAAGACAAAGGGGAAAACTGCAGACATTCGAAAGCATGCTACTAACCTACAATAAGCAGCAGTTTACAAGTGAGAGAATAACGGTCGAACTCCAGTAGGAGCCCTCGCTTAGTTATGCGTCATGTCTAAGGATCCCGAATAGGTAAAATGGACGATAGAAAGTTAGACAAAAAATCCAAAAATGTAGCAACCTTCATCAAGATCAGAATAGGTTATGTCTTCTGTCATCTCCCTCGCAGAAAAATCGACTTCTGTCTCCTTCATCAGCGCTAGGCTAAAACGATGGAAAAGAACAGTTGCTAAAGTAGGTCGGTTTTCCTTTTTTAAAAAAATGAAGAATGAGGTCGTAAATATCAAGTGAAAGTACATGCATATAGTGAGTGACCGTCCCATCGCCCCCTCTCCAAGGCACAAAACAATGAAATAATCGCTTGCGGTCGATGAGTGACGGTGCGATAAGATCATTGCCCTCCAGCGTTTTTCCTCGGAGGAGGGGTGCTCCATACATCCTAACTTCTCAATCATTAACCTCCGTTGTGAGAAGAATCAGCGTCTCACTGGCGTTGCTTCGCGTTCATGAATGGTGGGAATCAATTAAACGCGGCAATGGTATACAGAGACTGACTGAAAAATACTCCCTCACAAAGCTAGGGAATAGAGGCGAAGAGACGCGTCCCAAAAAGTAATCTTAAAGGATACACGATCACTGGGACAAGAGTCTTATTAGCCTGACGTTTCCGATTCCTGCTCGAACCCATCACCAGAGAACAAAAGCAGATAGGGGTGGTTAATGCACAAGGGGCTGCGGTATTTATAGGATGCAGTCGCTATACTACCGCATACCTAGGAATATTCACGGCTCCCGCCTTCATCTGGGATCGTTGCACGTGGTGTAATGACCGAAATTCGCGTCGTTAATTGCTGCAATTTCATCGCGTGCGCTGGATGTTGGTGTGATGATTGTTCGACCATCTGACCCACGGACCGTGGAGTTGGGAAAAGTGTTCACTTGTGTGCTCCCCGCGTGGCTAAGTACTCCGCCTAGGCGAAGTCTCAACACCGAGTATGGAAGGGGAAGGTCATTGCACTTGTAAATGGACTGGGGGCCAGTAAACCATGATTGAAGTAGCTCCCGGCTCACGCGGTTGTCACCTCTAGCGAGAATTTTGGCCTCGTCGAATTTGAATGTGTGACCGGATCTCGTCGAAAGAGCCGCAACTTGAGAGCTAGCGTCATATCTCCGCACCGCTGCAGCGTGTTCGACCATTCTCGTTAGGAGCTGTCTTCCGGTTTCTCCGACGTCGAGCAATCATCACACCAACATCCAACGCACGTGATGAAACTGCGGCAATTAACGACGCGAATGTCGGCCATCAAACAGTCATCGCACCAACTGCAACGTTCCCTCATGAAGGGGGGAGCCGTGAATGCTAACAGGTATGCGGCAGCATGGCGACTGCATCTTATAAATACTGCAGCCCCTTGTGCATGAACCACCCGTATCTGCTGTTGTCTCTGAGGATGGGTTCAAGTAGGAATCCGAAATGTCAGGCTAATAAAGCCCTTGTCCCAGCGATCGTGTCTCCTTCATCAAAGCTAGGGAATCCCTACAGGAAGGAGAAGCTAGGAATAGAGACAACGAGATTGCAAGGGTCGGCCGTGTCGTCGTCAGCCCAATTCCAGGATGGAAAGATGGGAAATTTTAATCCCCCCCCCTTCAGCGTTCAGCACCCTTTAACATGGATCAAGTGTCCACGCATTGCTGACCGAATTCGTGGGTACTCAGTGTCAGATGTGAGCGGTAAACATAATACGGCTGAAATGAACGAATTCTGCTCTGTCTTGGTGCGACAGGCTCGGGCAAAACGACGAACGATCGTTCATATATGGCTGGCTAAGACGGAGAGGCGGGGAGCCCCGGGTGGTTGGTTCTGGATTATTCGCGGTCATTTACCGACAAAACCCGAAGTCCACATTGCAAAGACCTGGGGTTTGAACTTTGGACCAAAGCCCCACAACTACGCCTCCTCCCCGTCCTCCTCCTGTTGGGTACGCACCGGCGCGAAGTGTGCGCAGTTTGTGCTCCGCTCGTTCTTTTTTTCTTAAAGAAACCCCCTCTTCCCGCATTTCTTAACTTTTTTGCTGCGCAAACACACACACGCGCGCACTTGGGTATGTGCACCCCGCGACGGTTGTTAATCTGCCTACCGCTGGTACTTGATAGCGCACTGTCGTCCTCAGTTGTTGCCTAGTTCGTTTTCTTGAGTATGAGCTGTGCATGCAGAGGCCTACGCCCTCCTTTAAGCATCAATCTGAAGCCATGTTCAGTTTCCCACAGTACGAATTCATCACTTCGTAAGTATTGTCCACTGGCAGCGACCTTCGGTGACGCCAGTTTACTAATGCTGTAACTGGGAGCATGCAACGTTTCATGAGAGTGGCCCACAAGACGTCTCTGGTTTTCTGTGCTGATCTCTGGTCGGTAGTCCCAGGTTTAGTGCGCTGGGAATACACCGACTCGGTGTTTGATTGAGTTGGCAGTCGTGAATGCTAACAGGTATGCGGTAGCATGGTGACTGCATCTTATAAATACTGCAGCCCCTTGTGCATGAACCACCCGTATCTGCTGTTGTCTCTGAGGATGAGTTCGGCAGGAATCCGAAAGGTCAGGCTAATAAAGCTCTTGTCCCAGCGATCGTGTCTCCTTCAAAGCTAAGGAATCTCTACAGGAAGGAGAAGCTAGGAATAGAGGCAGCGAGATTGCAAGGGTCAGCCGTTTCGTCGTTAGACCAATTCCAGTATGGAAAGACGGGGAATTTTAATCCCCCTTTAAGCATTCAGCACCCTCTAACATCGATCACGTGCCCAGGCGTTGCTGACCGCATTCGGAAGTACTCAATGCCAGATGGGGGTGGTAAATATAATACGGCTGAAATATACAAATTCTGCTTTGTCTTGGAGCGACAGGCTCGGTCACAACGACGAACGATCGGCTGGCTAAAACGGAGAGGAGGGTAACTCCGGGGGTGGTTAGTTCTGGATTATTCGTGGTCATTTACCGACAGAACCCGAAGCCCACATTGCAAAGACCTGGGGTTTGAGAATAGACCAAAGCCCCACAGCTGCGCCACGAGTCCATGCTCGATCAGCTGTTACCGGGAGCATTCAACGTTTCAAGCCCACAAGACGTCTGCGGTGTTTTGTGCTGATCTCCGGTCGGTAGTCCCAGGTTTAATGGGCTGGGAATACACCGACTCGGTGTTGGCGTTGGATTGTCAACGTTAAAAGGCAAATTGTCAGCCGCGGGCGCAGCTAGGGGCAACAATGTGTGAACGCGCATTTAGCCAGCAGTTCACATTAGTGCAGTCGCGTCACCACAAGGATTTCATCAATAACGAGAGGGTAAGCATAACAACTAATGTGGTAGATGATTGTTGGCGAGTGTCTGGACGCCAACTGATGCCGGTGTGCTGTGAAGAATCGTCCGGGCCGTTTTTCGAGGTCGTCTGTTGTGATGGGTCGCTGGTCCGACACAAACTCCGTCCAATAGGAAAGATACGGTACCTTGAATAAAGTACGGAAGGTCCAGATCGCTAGAACAAGGAATACTATTCTGACGTTTCATATTAATGGTGGGATCTGTCATCAGAGGTTTCGGATGCACCGATGATGTGGTATTCATGCCTGTAAAAATCAGTAGTTTCCGCACTCATCATGGATTCTCATCCAGGCAGGCACATGCTTGTTGCATGCACGTGAGTGAGGAAAGACTGGGCGCAAGGTTTTTCTTTCCCAACAGAGTAATTAAGACGTGGAATACGCTGCCAGTGGTCGTCTTCATTTCCGAATATGTGGACACATTTAAGAGGTAGCTTGACCGAAACAGGGATACGTACCACCATGCCATCAAAATCGAACATCCTCGAAAAAGCTACACGCTACAGCACATGCTACTGCCTATGTATCAGCAACACTATTTTTTATACATTTTTCGTTACATGCAACATCGGAGACAATCGCGATCCTTCGATTTCTGGCCGAACTTTAAGTGTTTGTTTCCATACCACTCGGCACGTTTTAGTAACGAGTCTTGATAATTTCAAAATTTTGCCGCCTCGTGCATGCAATGACACGAGCATTTTCAAGACAGGTATATGCTTGTTGCACCTACTCATTTAGCCAATCGTTCTTCCAACTATCTTTATGTACTGGTTTTTCGCGACATTAATGTAACCAACAGGGCGTTAACCTACCCTTCCCTTAACAGAATGGAACCATGAAGGCGTCGCGGCAAGTTCAACCATTTGCTATGAATGCGGAAGGACTTAATTGTGATACGTATGTTGGACCCTTACAACGAGCCATGCGATAGACGCGTTGGACCAAGACGGGACTGGGGGGGGGACACACAGGGGGGAAGAGGTGTAGTGACAAACCTGGGCACAGACTCACGTCCCACCAGTAACCTGCGTCCGATCACGTCTCACGCCTTCCTGACTCGGTCTTGACACCGAGTTTATATGGGGGTGAGGGAAGAGGGCATGGTAGATGTAGCGCAAGTCTACTACCACTATGAACTAATTCATGCCGTTGCCGTCCCTGCGACCACCCTAGACATCGTCGAATACAGCGGTCAGACTCTTGATACGCATGCAATGGCATTGCAACTGCACCCTAAAAATACTGAAACACTTGCGCAAAAGCATCCCCCCTTATTTAATGTTGTCTCTGATGATGGACTGCAGTGTGAGTCCAAAACGTCAGACAAGTCAAATTCCCGTTCCGGCGGTCGCGTCTCCCTCCCGGAGGAGCATTGCAATTGATTGACAGAAAAAAATGATTTAACCCCTAGAATTCAATTCACACAGAAAACAACGGCACATATGGAACGGACTGGAGGGACATTGTGAATTCGAAATGATTCGAAAAAGTCGTACCACTAAAAGACGGCCATCCGAAAGGGGGACTTCGTTCTACCAGCATCGTAGCGTGCGCAGTAGCGAAATTTGCAGACAAAGTGCCCGGATAGGGATTCTGCCTACAAGGAAAGAAGAAACGTCAACTAAAAAGTGACATCTTACTAAACTATCTGTCGGTTGGTGGCTGCTTCTGCATCACACCGGTTTTTGAGACATTTGTAATCTCACACAACGACACACCCAGCAGAGCATTGTACGTCTATTACAAGCATAGTACATCATTACAGTCCAGGAGAGGACACAGTGGTAGCCTGTGTGTGAAATGTCCTGCACAGAATCTATCTCATCCCTCCCATGCACTCCGTATAAACGGCAAGACAAAAGAAGACTTGTGGCGAGCACGGTCGCACCGGCTGACAATGTAGAAAAGCACGTCCATGTATGTCACACACGACCTGGTCCCTGGGTTTAGTTAGGGTCTGACGCCAGTGAGAGTGCCATAAAGTTGTCAACAAGGAACCGTTGCATCAAGTTTGAGCGAGTTATTGCAATTACATATGATCATACTACTTTCAATAATTAGGTACGGACTGTAAGTTACATTTTTCACTTCTCACAGGTGGCTACTTCCCTGCTTCACGTAATTATGCAAACGACCTTCCTTTAAATGTCCTTTACGAATCGCTTTTCTCCTTCGGTACTTTTTAACTGGCACAGAGTTCAAATGCGTTCGTTATCCCTCTCTTTATTAAACGGAACTGAACCTGTCTAGCGTCTCACACATGATCTGACCCCGAACCGCACATGAAAGATGGAGGATCCCGAATTTGACGGAAGCGTGACTGCCACACAAGCCCGACTAATAAAAAGGGGTTTTGCAGTCCCACCCTCGTTTTAAATGAGGACCGAGTTATCCGATCAGAGGGCAACTTTCTAAGTCACGTCTTGCTGCGTGTCTTTATAAGCAGACACCACGTATGATTGTTCGGCGTGAGGAAACTAGGCGCTAAACTAGATACGAGTCAACACCACCCTATCCATCGATACCACCTTCCTTGCTGTCGACAGAAAAACTTGTAATAAAACTGAGACCGCATTTGAAGGCAGCTGATAATGGGAATAATTGCCCGAGTCAAAAAATTTAACTACCAAGAATACCTGTCACTGTGAAAAACAACATATTAGTACCGTCATAAAAAATGATGCGGGAAAATTACAGAATGTATACTTTGCATATAGTGTAAAAACTACAATGTCTGCAAAGAAGACTGCGTGAAGGCGACCAAGTCGGCCATGTCTATATCGCAAGTCACTGGGCGAGCCTTCATTGGATTTGCAAAGACAGCTTTATCAAAATACTTAAAACCTTTGTGCGGCCGTATTTAAAGCACGCCATAGAGGCATGGAAACCTTGAATTGTTAAGGACTGTACCGCCTTAGAGAAGGACCCGAGGCGGGCGACAGACTGTCAATCCTCAACCGAATTCTCCTTTCCTACAGGCAAGTACGAGGTAATCTCATAATAAACTTCCGCATCATTAATTGCTTGGACTGTTGCTTTGTGTCCAGTGCCTTTTTCACTTAGACTAACACGCTCACTTTGCGCGATTATCCCCCCAAAATTATGCACAGGCAAAGCAATGATCAATAGGCGTAAGTTTTACTCCAGTAACAGAGTGATTGTAACGTGAGACGCCCTGCCAACTGACGTTGTACTTCCTTCCTCTGTAGATTCATTAAAGTGCAGAATTGACACGCATCAAGCTGCTCACTTACTAGCTTCACACGCATGCACATAACATGTTACTGGATTTGCATATGACTGTAGTACTTGTAATATGTGAGTAGACGTTGATGTTTACCCTTCTTTGGCTGGAAGACGGCTGTTTGCATTTTGTATGCAATCACATAAACAAGCGCTGCTTTAATTTTCCCTACCTATCAGTGCTTTTTCGTAGACAATTTTTAACCAATAGGGAGCGCAAAGGCGATCGCACATCCTTCCGTTAATGAAACCGAGATGAAAAAAACTAGGCAGTCGGAAACACGCAAGAAGTATGTCAGACGACCCCGACACCATGGAACATGGAAAAAGTCAAAGAAAGGTCCACATAGAGGGCATCGACTCACTTGTCATATAAGCTGTCCTATATAAGAAGAAGACGCCATCACTGGAACAAGACGCTGTCCTATATAAGAAGTAGACGCCATCACTGGAACAAGACGCTGTCCTATATAAGAAGTAGACGCCATCACTGGAACAAGACCTTCATTCGTCCGACGTTTGCAATTCATGCCCGAAGCCCTTACCATAGACAGCAGCACATACGAATAAGTCTTCAAAAGGGGTTGCATTATTTATAGGATGCAGTCGCTATGCTGCTACATGCCTATGAAAATTAACAGCTCCCTCCTCTATCGAGGACGGTTGTCCCCTGTCGCGATAATTACTTGATGGTCGGCATTCGAACCTTACTGCGTGGGTTCGAATCCCACCGAGGCGCCGAGTTTTTCACAGTTGGGTCAACATGAATTATTCAAAATCTGCCAAAATATCAATGAATTACGTGAACCTAGTAGTCATCTGGTGGATTCTAGGTGAATTACTTAGGAAATCCTGCTTGGGCAGTCAACTTACTGTATCAGATTTGGTGGATTCCAGACGTTGCAGTAGGTTGGGCGGGTAATTTGACCCAAGTGTGATAAAACTCGCGTCGTCCGGCGGGGCCTCGTAACTCAGGTGGTTAGAGCGCTGGCTGTACTAAAGCCTGCCCCCTTACTGCGTGGGTTCGAATCCCACCGAGGCGCCGAGTTTTTCACAGTTGGGTCAATATGAATTATTCAAAATCTGCCAAAATATCAATGAATTCGAGTCTTTAATTGCTCCAATTTCACGACCCCCGCTGAATGTTGGCGTGGCGACTACTTAACAATCTGGTCCACCGACACCGGCGTTAGAATCAGTGTTCGCTTGTGGTCTTCTCAGGCTAAGTCTCAGCACTGAATACGTGGAGGGGAGGTCATTGCGCCTGTTAATGGACTGAGAGTCAGTGAACCGACACAAGTAGCTTGCGGCTAACGGTCATGTCACCTCTGGGGAGAAGTTCGGCCTCGTCAAACTCGGATGTGAGCTCGAGTTTCGTCGAATGAGCGGCGACTTTGGAGCTGGAGTGAGATGGTCGAGCAATCATCACTCTAGCGACTGGAGAGCGGGCCGTCAAGCCCTAATGACACCAGGGGACAACCGTCCTCAATAATAGGGGGAGCCGCTTATTTTCATAGGTACGTGGTAGCATAGTGGCTGCATCCTATAAATACTTAATTCCCTTTTGCATGAGTTATCCGCATCTGATGATGGTTTCGAGCAAAAATCCGCAACATCAGGCGAATAAGGCGTTTACTACTTCTCAACTGCTTCTTGAGGCCCACATTTTCGCTTCAATTGTCCTATGTAGGTTAAAAAGGCGTCTGTAACGTCTGCTGAGACACTGAGAACGGTTAGTAAACAAACACTCGAGATGGTGAAGGAGTCGCGTTACGCCTGACCGGTTGATCACGTTTCCAATATGTACCAAAATCGGTAAAAAAACTGACTGAGATCTTTCAGTACACTTTTGAATGGAAAGGTAGGCAGAAAATGAGGCGCTCACTGTTATATGCTCCGAGATTTCTATTAATATTACGAGCTAGTTGCTTTTAAAAACTAATGCAACCTCAGCGCAGCGTACGCTGTAAGGCACGTTGATTAGCTTGATTAGCCAATGCCAACTACGGGGTAGCCGCGCACCTAACTGGATCACAGAGGGTGGGTCATGCACATCCCCCCTGAACCCTTACGTGGGGCTCTGCACCCACTCTGGACGGTGGCCTACATTCCTCAGACTGTTGCTGGTACGCACTGTATCATAAGGACTTTCAGTTGATGAGAAATCGGACAGATCTGATGTTCTCGCTATCTGCGACTAAAGTTGGTGGCCAGATAGCGAGATGCCTTTTGTGCCCTTAGTCGGGCAGTGGCGGCGAGTCATGTGTGTCAAATAGAGATCAGTGTGGCGGTTAGGTAGGCAATCACTTGGCGACCAAGTCACGCTTAGGCGGCGTGAGATGCAACCGGTGACCAGGGACATACAGTGAGTGATCGATCTCATGAGATGTTGGCTGAAATTCTGAAATGCGTTTTCGATTAAGAAGGATTATATAGGCGCGGTTGTAATACTGATTATCTTGTGGCATAATTCTATAATATTTCGGACTCGGCAGGATGTCAGTTTTTGATTACACTGCTTTTTAATCTCCTGCAGAAACCCTATTCGGTAAAAAATGACTACTTAATTAGCATGCATTTTCTCCATTTATTTTCGATGGTCGTGCAAATGCAAATATATCTTATAGAAACCATAAGTAAACATATGATTTCATTCAATCAGTGAAGCAGTTGGACCACGTGATAAACCTGGCACTACCATGGTAAGGATCGATTATGGACGAAACCCTGTTCCCATGTACGCCCTCTCATTTCGCCCCCAACCCCCTCCCCGGCATGTCTGAATGCTCCCCGCACGTTGCACTCTAAATCACACCGGACAAGTTCTCACTGTAGTCCTAACTCTCATACTTGGATGACTTCTCTCCCCCTCCCCCCTCGCCCTATGCACCCGCATACTAAACTCATGTTTCAGGTTACCTATCACGTTTTACCTCTCTAGGTCGATCGTTGATTGAACAGTTTGCCTATGCAATGACCGTACGCAGCTGAATGAGAGATCTCAAAATTTATGACGTCAGTAAATACTGCATGCTTTGTCGCCTTTGTCTTGTTCAAATTAATAGATAATCACGTCTTTATATTTTATACTCAAGGAAGGAGTATAATTAGGTTTTGAAAAAGTTTTCTAATTGCCGAATAATTTGGGGCCTGATCATTCGTGGTATTAGCGCTTAGTGACTTCAGTCTAAAAGGTGCATGCGTTCCGCATACAGAAAATCACATATTTTTCTATGCCCTTAGAAAAATATAATACAGAGTCAATAAAATTTTGCAATGGATGCGAACTATGTACTACATTCTATGAGGAGCTGTGGTAAATGGCCAGGTACGATGCTATGTGAATGAACATTGCGCGGTCTTAAAAAATCTCATAATTAGATACTGTTTCAAAACCTAATTATACTCCTTCCTTGAGCACAAAATATAAAGAAGACATGATTCTCTATTAAATGACTGAAAGAAGGCATTTGTTACTAATGGTTTCTATAAGATATATTTGCATTTGCACGACCATCGAAAATAAATGGATGAAATGCATGCTACTCAAGTAGTCATCTTTTCCCGAATAGGGTTTCTACAAGAGATTAAAAAGCAATGCATTCAAAGGCCGACATCCTGGCAAGTCCGAAAAGCTATAAGATTATGCCGCAAGATAATCAGTATTACAACCGCGCCTATGTAATCCTTCCTAATCGAAAACACATTTCAGAATTTCAGCCAACATTTCATGAGATCGGTCACTCACTGTATTATCCGTGCTGTAAGTTGATGCCAGTGCGCCTGCGTCAGCTGCTTTCTCCGACGTAGTCACAAGTCCCGGGGCTGCATGGGACTGATTCTGTCGGAAATTAGGTCTCTTAGGTGTACCAGCTGCAGGTGGCATGTGGAGTTAGGTCAGTGATCGACTACCTTTCTGAGCAGCGCATGCGATCCGACCAGGGCTTTGGAAACTTCTTTAACGTGCGGTATCCTTGATTATGAAATGAGCTGGTTTGTCTACCCGTTGCTGTACCTCTTGGTTGGATCTCACTTGGAACAAATGTGTGTGGGTATCTGTTGGTCCTGAAGAGATAACCAAAAGTACTGACTGTAGGTTCGCAGACGGGTTTGACTGGCCGTTTCGCGGTAATTTGCTGGCGGTTCCGACTAAGTCGTCTCACCCGGACACCCAGCTTCCACCGCTGATCCCTGAGTAGCGATCACACCGCGAAAGCCACCTCTTGCCGAAAAGCTAAATCAGATAAGGTCAACCCAGTGTACTTGTCTCCACGCATAGTAATCCATCCATTAGTATCAATTCCCCGAAAGCTAAAAGTTATATGGAGAGAACGAGATGCAATACCGTAGGCGGCCCACACTATTTTGAATCATATTGCCACTATAGGGTGAAATTCGGAAATCCCCTGGGGCGGCTGAGTAGTCCAAGTTATGGAAAGTGTGTGACCATGGCTTCTTTAGATAACCCAGGGACCACCGATCAAAAAGGACAACTCCGGTCGACTGCAAAATGTCTGGTTTAGTAAACTCCCTTTTAGATGATCCAACGACCAAAAAGGAGGAAAACTCCGGTCGATTACGAAATGGCTGACAGAAAAATGGAAATCGAGTCTCGGTGAGAACCAATTCTGTGAGCAAAGACAACTAAATGACATATGCACTGAAAACATGGTTTTCTGGAGCAGACGCTAGAAAGAAGGGCGTCCGGAAGGGGCTGCTGTCGCATTCAAGGCGACTTCTGCTTGGGAATCAATGATCGTTGCTCGTGACAATGCGTCTGTCGCACCGCGGAATCAAATTCGCCACCCTCGTCAGCGTCTCGCCTCCCCACCAATGCGTGACAGGCAGATTCTACGAAAACCTGCATGTCGTCTTTACGGTTGTGGAAGGCGGGCAAATTGGTTGTCCTGGTGACTTGATTACCCATTTTGGCACCAATCAAGGTGCCACGAAGGGAATCCTGAGTTGCAACGATGTTCGCAGCTGCAATGGCTCCCTTCTGTTGCGATAAAAAAACTACTATTTCGCTTAGTACATTCCGCTGTTAGATCAGCTCAGTTCAGCACGGTTTCTGCGAAAAGGAGTCCTGTCTTACAAACCCCTTAACGTCGCTCGAACGTTGGTCAGGGACAGCGGATGAAGGACATCCAGTTGATGTAATTGACTTTAGCAAGGCCTTTCTACACAGGCGTCCCAACCAAAAGATGCCAAGCTTAGGGATTGGACGAAGCCTCCCCGACTGGATTCGAAATTTCGTAACTGATAATAGACAAAGTTACTGCGGGCTGGCACTGCTCAGAATTGGCGCCGGTAAAAGAAATTGAGTCCTTTAAGGATCAGTCCCTGAGTCGCTTATACTCATTATCCATGTAAACGACCAATAGCGGGCAATGAAGTCCGACAAACCGCTTTTGGTGGATGATCTTAAGCTGTGGAAGGTGACAAAAGATGAACGGGACCCCCAGAAACTTGTACTTGGTACCGCCGGGATCATACTTGACCCAGCGAATTGAATCTTTTCACGCGTAAAGGTCTACGGCAGCCGATACGGAGAACTCGATCCATTGGTTCTTCTAACGACGGAGACTGAATGCCAAAAGTCGAAGAACTACCACCATGTCTTCACCGATTGCAGTGAGCCAAGTTTTAGATGTCCTATTGTTCAATGCCTACAGATAGACATCCACGCCAAAGTGAGGGCAGCAACTGTGAGCTCATGGTGTAAGCGACGAAGAATGCGGCCAAACCATCTCAGTCGTCTTTGTTTCGATGGCCTGACATCTCTTCCCTATACCGTCGCAACAAGCGTAGACTGCCTCATTTGGGACGAAGTCAGTATACTTCACTCGAGGAATGGTTCTCCCGCCTCGGCAGTCAAACCCCTTCGGTTCTCGCTTGTCTCCCACGTGAACTCACAGCTCCACTTCCTGCTTGAATACCTTTTGTTTTCCTGTGATCGAGATTGCACTTTTTTCATACCTCGGAAACGCAAATAGGAAGTCAGTCCAGGCCACTGTACGCAGCCTCCAAAAGACACGAAAGCAACTTCTCCAGCGTAGAAGACAGAGACGACTTCATTTCACTGAAAGATAGTATGTGCCGGTGAACTTCTGTATAATATCACTGATATTTATGACCCGGACTTAATGCCTTGGATAAGCTTTCATGAACTGTGAAACGCAACAGAGCTAACTTAGTGCAACAAACGACTTCGACAACTTTCTTAGTCGCTGAAAGGAAGCGTTCACCGTTGGTGATTCCCTCGCCTTAATGTTGCGGGTTCATCCATTAGCACGCCTGCCAGTTATCGACGTGTCCATGAGTAGCAGATAGTGAAACGGCCCATAGTGAAGGGTAATTGTGAAATATACCGACTCTCGGGTCCGAAAAAAAAACGGTCGCGGGTCGGCAGCGATATTGTTACCAGGGCGTTGGTGGCTGCCGTCTGGCGCGCGGACTGCACTGTAAAATGTCACGCAGCCCGATGACGGCGCTGTAACGTGGCAGCCATATGACGCCAAAAACAAGTTTATATGTTGTCACTGCTTTGTGGCTGGGCTTTTGAGCCAAGGCGCTAGAAACAAGCTATAGCAAACAATTTGCACGGCTGTTGGGGACACGCCTATGCTCAAAATCTCCAAGAAACCAGGTAAAGAAGTTCGGTTCAAACATTACATACGCGAGAACCGACGCGCTGCACAACCCCGACCCCGAGAAGGAAGTGAACTGCATGCCAGCTGAACTACTCAGTCAGAGACTGAACCTTAGTATTGGATGATGGAAAGTACGAAAGTTCCTGGAGTCTGGCACACAAGGTTTGCCGGCACGCAGTCCATATTTGTACGTAGATGCCTGCTAGCCGTCTTAAGTTCCAACTCTAGATTCCGTAACTTCGGAACTGGATATCTCGAAGGTCAAATATGACCTTATCGTACACCACTCAACCCAAAACCACTCGGGATTGATAACTGTCAACTTGAAGAAGTAGACAGTTTGAAATACCTCGGGGCGAGGCTGCTGCCTAATGGACGGAGTAAGGACGACATTGTCTCCTGAATCGATGCTGCCCATTGGGTTTTCTCAAACCTTAAAAATGCCTATGGACCCGATGTGACCTCTCCATCGACACTAAGATTCGCGTATACCGTGCATCTGTCCGGTCTGTCCTTCTCTACAGTTGTGAATTCTGGGCTTTGCGCGTGGAGGACGAGCGAAAACTGGAGGTATGGACCACCACTGCTTCGATTGAAGTACACCGACTTTGTTTCAAATGAGACAGTCCGCGTTCGCCGCGACAACATCGCAAGGAAAACTCAGGCCATCCAAAAAAGACTACTGAGGTGGTTCGGGCATGTTCTTCGTCGTCCACCTCAGGAGCTCAGTGTTACTGCCCTCAATCCGGCACCGCGGCCCCGTTGGAGGCGGCGAAGAGGGGGTCGGTTCAAAACCTGGCTCGAAACAGTTCTTAAAGACATGGAGGTGGTTCTTGGACCTTCGGTCTCCGTCGTTGGCGAAGGGAATGGGTTGAGCTCCCCAGATCTGCTGCCGCGGATCGTCACGCGTGGAGAGGTACAGTTCGGGACATCATCGAGGCCGACTAGATCAGGCATGATCGCAGCCGTATCAAATACAGTAGGTCAAGTAAGTACAGCAACCCAAGCGACTCTTCTGGCAGACGCGGCATAGCGATCGCCATCACGCAACAAACGAAGAATGCACTGTTTTCGAGGAAACCAGTTCATGACCGATTGGCATGGGGACGACTGAAAGGTCAATTTGCGAAAATATCCGTCGTTTATGTTTACGAGCCAAAACCAGCTGTCGACCAGCACAACAGCAAAAGCCTACTTGCAGTGGCAGCAACTAGTTTGAACACTCCATCGCCTTAAGTTGCCGATTGTTGTCAGGGCCTAAGATGGTCGAGCCGGGTCATGAGACTCTTCAAACAGTTACGTTTTTTGCTGTTTCGGGTTTGATGCTCGAGGCGAAAATGATGAGAAGATGCGGAACTTTGCGGACCAGGACCAGCTGATCGTTGTCGGAATGTGCTTCCAACACAGCCACAAATACCTAATGACCTTATATTCAAACGAGGTCATACGGCCTGTCAGACTGGCTACATTCCGGTCAGTTCAAGGTTCCACAACAGCATTGCCGATAGCAGATTGATGCGCGGAGTCGAAATTGGCAACACTCATAGGTTTAGACCACGGCATTGTCAACACACAACTGAAAGTTTACTTCTCCTTTCTGTCACAAAGTTGCGACAACCCAGAAAAGTCAAAGACCGGTCATTTCTTGCGATCTGAGTCGAAGACAGTAGGAAATGGTCATTGGTAAAGTTCCCCGTCTGCGAGGAAGCTGAGAAAACTATCGGATTCCCCCACGGACGCCGCAGTGACTGAATCAACAGAGAAATCTTACTGTTGTCTACCCAGACGGTTCCAGGTAGGTCTCAGAACGGCGATTACTTTTGTCAAGGATACGAATTGACCAGAAATGACAGCAAAAACTGCTTGGCTGAAAAAGCGACCTCTGCGGGCCAGACCTCAAACGTCGTGACACTGAAAACTTAAGACTCTGCATCGAATGACACTTAATGCTGAGCAGCGGTTATAGTGCCGACAATTCGACCAAGACCGAGTGCTGACGTGAGCACTTTTGGCACCTTCCCAACTTCGATGATCAACCCATAACATCCTCGCTTTCGTCTGCAACAGACCTAAGCAGTGCCATGTGACCTTCCACCTCTCAGGGGAAATCGTCGACTAAAATGGAGACTGCACAACAAGGCACCCAGAGAGGACAATATTCTCGCTGATATCTCTAAATCTAGTGTTGACATTGGTAACCTGGCTCAATGGGCGGCGCCTAACCAGGACTGCGGTGGTGAAATCGTTTATGATCGTTGTGACTCGGTCATCCTTGCGTCTGCCTTCAAGAAGAAAGATAAGACAAAGTGCGAAAAGTGCCGCGACATAACCGTACCCGACGCCGTTACAAAGAGCTTTGCCATTGTCAGTCAGGGGGCTCAGAGTCTGTGCTCCTCGAGGACGAGACTCAACCAAGCCAGGATTTGAGGTGTACGGGGATGCGCCGATCAGATATTGCGGCCCATCCTTGAATTTCGCTACGTGTACCACCAACCGTTCGCTCTGTTGAATTCGTCGCAACGTTCGGTCTTGTTTGTCGAGAGTTTTTGTGGTGGATAATGGAGTTAAACAGTATGCCGGCAAAAACCATCGCTTGGATTCAGGCCTAATACCGCTCCACTGCTGCATGATTTCTGGTTCACGATAATCTCCAAGTCTTCTGATATTCTATACGGCGCCTAAAAGGGTTAAACTCTGTTGCCCGTATGTTCAACTACACCATTGACTGGGCTCTCAGCAAGACCCAATATGTTCCTGGTGGTGCTGCATTTGCATACGGGCGCCGTTTGACTGGCCTTAATTGCGCACTGCTAGCGCCCAGTTTTGATGACCTACGGAATACAGAATCGCAGATAGGTGGAATCGTTAAGTCGGTCGGACCATCCGCTACAGCCAAGGTGTCTTCCAGCTGCACCGCTAATCTAAAGAAGGGACCCATCGGGATAAACAGCTGTCAACTTGAAGAAATGGACTGTTCCAAGTACCTGGGGACGGGGATTGCTATTGAATGGACGGGGGAAGAACGATAAGTTCTCCCAACTAAATTCTGCCCGCGGGGTTTTCAGTCCTAGACAGTTTATGGACCTGACGCAATACCTCCATAGCTACAAAGATTTGCGTATACAGGACACTCGTCCGGTCAGTCGTCATATACGGCTGTGAATACTGGTCCGTGCGCATAAAAAGAAGCGAAATTTGTAGGTTTTTGGTAACTGTTGTCCGAGAACCACAATATCCCGCGTGAGGTACGCTGACTCCTTCAAATAAAACAGTCTGCACTCAGTGAAACAACATCGCGAGGATGAGCACCTCCTTCGCCCTAGTATTGGTGTTTACATAGAGACTTCGAAGAGGAAATCTACTCGAAGTCTGGCTCTATACGATCCGTAAAGACAAGAACGTGGATCTTGAACCTTCGGTATTCAGTTTTCATCCCCGGATGAGACAATCAGTCGAGCTTTCTAGATCTACTACCACAGATAGTCAGACGTAGAGGTATAATTCGCGACCTCATGGAGGCCGACCAGATCAAACACGACCGCAGACATATCAAATATAGATTCACTGAATCACGAATTCTGGTCGTCTATCGCGGTCCGCCGGTGGCAGACTTCTAAGCGAAATTGAACCAGTTGTCACTTTATTCAAGCAGGCGAAAGACGGGAGCCAAAGAAACATTCAACGTCAAATCTCACCATTTCGACCTCCGTTTTTTTTTCGATGCCACGTCTACGCTGTCGTTAGGTTCGGATCAGATGATAATCGACGACCGTATTCAGATTCGTGCATCATATGACCGGTTTTTTTCGACAAGTAACGTGGGTGCGAGTGGCACAGTGTTCCTAGCCGAAGGACTAGCCACCTGATGTAGACGCAAACTTGGGGAAAGGAATGCAAGCATGATTTATTGGGTACTTACCTAGGGTAGATACTCTCGGAGAAAACGTGCCGCAGCAAACATACAAATGAAGGGATCGCCCTGAGGGAAGTCAAAAATATTCACAGTTCACCCTTCTACCTGAGCTTACAGCGAATATACAGGTTTGCGCCTTTCCGTCGCCTAATTGGTAGGGAGATAGGGCGCTCATCCTCTTCGTTGCAATCGTACGGCCCTAAAAAAGTCTTTGACGAACTTCCTTCTATTTTACTCAATTGTGAAAAACTCGGCGGTCTCGGTGAGATTCCAGACAACGGCAGGAAGGGCATCGCTTGACTACAGCTGACGCTCTATCTGAGCTGTGAGGCTAGGCGAGTAACTTGTCCTGAATGTGACTAAACTCACAGCCCCCGGTGAGGTCTCGTAGCTCCGATGGTTAGTGTTGGCTGTACTCAAGCATGCCATTGCTGTCGTGGGTTCGAATCTCACAGAGGCAGTCGAGTTTTTTCAAAATTGAGTCAAATTAATTATACAAATATGTCAAAATCACCAATGAAGTACTTACTGTGTAGCCCTGATAATGTTATGGATGTCAGTGGGATCCGCAACGGCATACGAAAACAGTACTACTCTTTCCAAATCAAGTGTTTACTGTGCCTGTGATATGGGACACAAGCAACACCCATAAAGGATTATTCATTTTGTCTTCCATGTTTGCTTTGGGAACTCGGCGATGATAGTTCCGCTTGAGGACAACCACGTCCTCTTGTGGCATCTACGACCATAATAATTATTACGTTTTCACAGGAGTGGAGGTAAGCAAGTAGTTACGCGAGATTACGCCATTTGTGTAGCCGAATTCTTTTGTCTGCAATTGATTTAATAATTAGAGTTTTCGCAAGACTTGCTGGAAGGAGAGCCATTTGCCCACTTTCTGTCATCATTTGTTTTTTTACGGGGAGTTGCGCCTCAACTTTCTCGGATCAAATGAGACAGTGGTCTTCGATTGAAACGAACTTCACATGTTGATTTTCATTAACCCTCGTTGTGGCGCACACAGGCCTCTCCATATGTTAATCCCTCACACCAAACAATGCCGATTTAACGGAGTTTCTGGAAGGATAGCCGGCTAAACGTCCTGCCAGAAACGTACACTAATCCCTCAACAACACTTGGCAGATGTTTCAATGAACTTCCACTTACGGTCAGCAGTACCCTTATAACACTAGAATACACAAGACAAGAGTGTTGGACACAGCATATGGTATGCAGAAATACGCAGTTTCTTGAAAGTAAATTAAAGTTTGTTTGTCAATTTCAAATTTGCGGACACCAACCCATTGTCAGAGGCAATAGATTCTGTCTGGCCCTCCACTAGCAGCTGAGACTTACAAGCTGTCTTCCGCGTAAGGATAACGCTGTCATATCTCCACCGACGACACTAAGCAAGTTAACGGACTGTTGGGTATGTTGTACCTGCGGGGACTGCTAGGCAGATTCACTTAACCACAAAGCTAGCCGCAGACCAACCTTACGGGTTACCCCTGCGTGAGTGCACATGGAAGCAAATAAATTAGGGTTGACTGAAAACATTCGCTGCAACAAGGACCAATTTACTATAAGGATGCACCAAATACAAACTAACATAAATAATTTAAGATAATAAACAAAAAACACAAGTAATCACCTACAGGGTCGAAAAATCACATTAAAAAATAATCATTTGGACCGCTGCCCAGGCATATAAGTAAAAGAAGAAGAAGAATCGAGCACCGGAACAATTCGTTTATTATCC
>CACRXP010000251.1:25910-51187 GCA_902702965.1 Spirometra erinaceieuropaei | reverse complement strand
ATATGTTAATCCCTCACACCAAACAAAGCCGATTTAACGGAGTTTCTGGAAGGATAGCCGGCTAAACTCCTGCAAGAAACGTACACTAATCCCTCAACAACACTTGGCAGATGTTTCAATGAACTTTCACTTACGGTCAGCAGTACCCTTATAACACTAGTATACACAAGACAAAAGTGTTGGACACAACATATGGTATGCAGAAATACGCAGTTTTTTGAAAGTAAATTAAAGTTTGTTTGTCGATTTCGAATTTGCGGACACCAACCCATTGTCAGAGGCAATAGATTCTGTCTGGCCCTCCACTAGCAGCTGAGACTTACAAGCTGTCTTCTGCGTAAGGATAACGCTGTCATATCTCCACCGACGACACTATGCAAGCTAAGGGACTGTTGGGTATGTTGTACCTGCGGGGACTGCTAGGCAGATTCACCTAACCACAAAGCTAGCCGCAGACCAACCTTAGGGGTTACCCCTGCGTGAGTGCACATGGAAGCAAATAAATTAGGATTGACTGACAACATCCGCTGCAACAAGGACCAATTTACTATAAGGATGCACCAAATACAAACTAACATAAATAATTTAAGATGATAAACAAAAAACACAAGTAATCACCTACAGGGTCGAAAAATCACATTAAAAAATAATCATTTGGACCGCTGCCCAGGCATATAAGTAAAACTTTGTGGGTCGACAAATTTAAGTTCACGTTTTTCCAAGATATTTGAACTATTAAGCTGCATGACACATTTTTTGCAGCTTCGATCTCAAACAGATTTCATAAAAGAGTCAAGGCTTCGGTGTTTGCTTGCCACTGGCACTGTGATGACAAAATCACTGCCGGAATATTTTTGGTACATTCTTTAAAATTAGTGCACTACTTTAGATCCAAATCGGTTATAGAATATGCATCATCGATCTGTGTAAAATAAATAAAATAAAACTTTACAACACTACGACAAGAAAGAAATGGTGGTACTGTGATAGCAGAACGTCAGGCATAGTCTTGAAGACGAGGAAGCGCAAAAGCCCTGCTGACAATGGAATGCGGCAGAAATACTGAGACAAAACAGTTAGTTACGCACAAAAACACAGATATGGAAAAATCTTAAAAGGCCGACCGAACTAGAGCCGAGGAATATATAGTTGAAAATGCTTGAAGGATGGAAGCAAGCAAAATCGTTTAAGTCCCAATCATAAACGGGCAGGTGACTACGTAAAGCGACGCATAAAAGTAACGACAACGGGCCTTTGATACGGAGTTAATTGTGACGGGCTTTCTGACTTTATAACGCAAAAGATTCCACGTATTTAATTTTGGACGTTCATCTTTATTTCGTTTTTATTTTGCTTGTATATAAGCGATTTTGGTAACTTTGAATACAATTACATAGCATGTATGCATGAAACCGAATGGTGCCCACTTTCACTGCCTGGGAGTGACAGGTTGAGGGCGTTATTTTGTGATCTGAGACCGTGTTTCGTGCGATAATAGTCTGTTGAATAAGCGAAATTAACTGACGACCTGGGCTTACTCCATCCTTGAATTTCTCTGTGGATGCTGTCAGAGAAGTACAGATTGTCTCGACTGAAAACGGGATGAGAGCAATCGTTGTCTACCCACCACTTAATTTCTTTAGGTCTCAGTGAAACAGGATGAGCCACATTTGTTGGTGGATTGACGATTTGACCATTTCAGACTAACCAAAACTTTCCAATCTCGTATGAGCATGCCGGTATGAATTCTTCGACTTTCACGGAACTGAGTAATCAGAAGACAATGCTGCCTTATAATATTCAAAATTCAACTAAGAAAAATTTATGCAAGCAACATGGAAGTTTACTTTACACACGTCTCCGAACACAGTTGAATCGATGGGATCCCCTTCGATACCTTTTCTGCAGCGTCCTGTGACTGTTAGAACTGTACGAGATACAATAATACTAATGTCCTCAGTAAGCGGTTTTATCGTGCCGTAATATTCCTAGACTGTATTGAACTTCAGTTTAAGGTCTGAGTTAGATTACTTGAGGAAGTGAGAATCCCGACCATTAACTGCTAGATCACAATTACCGAACAGAGCGCTGGCTCTAAGAAAAGTCATTGCGAATGGACATATGATAGGCAAAGTGTCCCAGGAGTTCGGTGTAATAAGCTGCAAGGGGACAATTATTTATAATGACGCCAATTAAGTCGTTCGGCTAGATCAGGAAATTCAATTATCCATGGAAAAACCCTGAATAATAAACTTTAAGCTAGATCTTTTGGTAAAACGTCATTATCGCTATTCAGTGGAAAGGAATGGCTAAAGAGAAAAGAACAGATCCTGCTTAAAGCAAAGTCAGTCCTGTCGCAGAGCTTTGTTAATAAAACTGCTAGAACACGCCGGAGTTCTTTTAAAATCAAGCAAGATGACTTCATAAGCACCGTCATGAACAAACCTGCGAAAATCTATACGACGACAAAATGAATGATGACCATGATGCTAGGATGGGACCCCATAGGTCTTCAAAAAAAATGTATTATTGTTACTCTTATTATTAAACCATGTCAAGTAAGCGTAGATCTGGTGTTGAGCAAGAAAGGAATGAGGCCGGCTAGGAAAGGTGATCGGCCAATAATTAGTGAACTCCGCTTTCGTAAGGGGTGATGAGGGCCTGGCTTCGGTATTTCAGAACTAAATGTAAAACATGGCCGAGTCAGAGAGAGGAGGAAGTCACTTTATTTCGAGGTATAGATTCAAAACTTTTAGCAGAAACTTGCTCCATTCATTTCAGATCGAATATAAGTTAACGGATTACTCAAGAGTCAAAAAGGTTTATACGGAAATGAACGAGTATTTATGGGGACAGTTTCACTCTTAGCTTCTGTATTTCTATCTCCACGCGTCAGACAGCGAGCCAGGAACGTCATACAGAATGCTGTTATGTGAATGTACGTTAAGTGATGCATCGGAATCCACGGCGTATGGGACGAGGGACTTCGCTGAGATTAGATCAGAATGTAGGAGATAGGCAGCGTCATCTAAAAGTCGACCAGCAAATTGCCTGACCGTTCTGAAATTACGTATGAAAATATATCTAAAAAACACTGGTAGCAGAAGAGAACACCTGGAGTACTCGTTTTAGAACTAACGGATTTCTCTGAGCAAAACAGGAAAAATGATATGAAAACAATAATGAATAATAGGAAGAATTCAGGCACCTATGAATCGCCTGAACAAGGGTTGGGTATGTGGTAGGAGTGCAAACGGCCAATGTCTTAAAGTTTTGCGTACTTTAGTGAAAAGGGTCGAATATAGAGGGAAAAGGGAAGATTTGATGACAAAGTAACACCAGGATACTTGAAAGAGGATGTCTCGGTAGGAAGAAGGTCAAAGGATTCAGGACATGGAAGAAGTCGCAGTCGGAACGTACAATAGACTGTTTGTTGATTATTCAGTACGATACTATTTTCCTACGAACACACTGAGACATTGCCGCGGCCATTCTTCAGTGACTGGAGATGCGTCCGCTTTGGAGAGGGTGTCCAACAATCACACCATCAGTCTAATTAATTAATAGACAGTCGATTGTGAAACTTAAACAATCAGTGTTATGGTAGAAGGGTGAGGGTATGAAATGTAACCTTGAACTCCACAGTCATTAGGAAGGACCGTGGATTCCCTAGTACCGGACTGGATAAACTGAGCGCGGAGAGTCAAGTAATCTTTGAGCCAAGCTATAATCCAGCCTGACGAACCACAAGCAGGCGTTTTGGTATGGAGATGATAGCGCGGGACGGTATTCAATGCTTAGGAGTCGTCAAGAAAAGCACAGGCGTGATCGCGGCAACCATGATATAGTTCTCGTAGGGCATAATGAACCAAAAGAGCAACAGTATCTAAGGTACTACACTTGTCCTTATATGCCAATTTCAAGTGATCGGAAAAACTGGAATAGAATGGTTTATTATATCCAGAGCAACTCGCTCAGCAAACTTCAGCAGAGCGGAAGAGCAGGCAATTATACGAAAAGATTAAGGCCCGAAAGGTGCGCGATTTTTAGGAATAGGAATGATTCTAACTGTATGCCAGATGTCAGAAATCTTGGGCTACATTAAAGACATGGTAATAAGGTGTGTCAAAACAGGGGCTACCTGGGAACAGCAAGATTTAAAGATAGAAGGTGAGACCCCGGTCGGCCCGACAGCTGGTGATCCGCGGACTCGTTTAATGTGTTCCTCTACTGTTTCAACACGCACAGGTACGAAGACACATGATAGTAGGGAACTGTCGTTTAAAGGAAAATGCGAGTCATTGTGACTTAAGATAAAATTTTCGTTTAAAGGATCGAAACCTGCATTTACATGTGCTAGTGTGCTATTATGACCAGTGAGACGCTTAGGATTCTTCCGCATTTCGGCAGAGGAAGGAGGAAAGGAAAAAGAAGTAAATAGCTGACTAACAAACAGATCATTTAGTCTGGCAATTTTTTCTTATACTAGGATGGTGACGTCCTTAAGACTGTCACGTAGGCCTAGCTTCTAGAGGCGTTCCTTTTTGCGTCATAGGGATTTTAGATATGGAGAAGAAATAATGTCAAAGCTTACCTCAACAGTGTCGAAGGGCGCAGCAAATATCGAAAATTTAATTTAAAACTCTGTAAGGTGGCTAAAAGACGATTCGACATTCGACTGTTTAAAGAAAACGGAAACAGTGTAAGATATACAAGTGTCCGCATTAGTCGCCTACAGAAGGTAGTATTTTGCATTTCTCTGATGTTTGCACACAAGACTGACAATTTGCAGTCATAAATGTTAGTATGTTAACTATCCAGGAATGTCGTAATCCGGCTTCTCAACCCACTGACAAGAAGGATCTCATGTTGACTACGTAGAAATCTTAATTCCACTCAGTCAGGGGCAGTTTAATTTGTGTGTGAAATTTAGGTGTACACCTTTAAATTTCTTATAAGTTATGAACCACTAAAATACAACAACAATTTGGAAAAAGGGTAATTAAAAAGCCACAAAATAAACATAAGAATTGCACAGACAAACGAGCTGTTTCAAGTTTTAAGACCATTGGCAGATATATATACGCCAATTAAAACGTTGCACGTCAAAAACCTTAAGGAAAAATATGTTGCATACAAAATAGTACGATCTCAGTGGTCTGCAAACGTCGATGTGAATATCAGTAAGTATGTGCAAAGGGATCGAGGTCAGAAAAAATCAAATGTCCAAAAGTTACACAAATATTACACTAACATTAACAACGTAGTAATTTCTGAAACAAAAATTGTAAAGACTGCGGTCGAATGGCTTACAAATCAACTGCGTGGGTGCAGTTAGAACTCCTTCCATACAGCGTTGTTTTCTAGTGGGGACGAGGGATGCTTGGTCACTTGGAATGTTCCCTCATACTGGTTTCTGTATAGACGCCACTAACTTCCGAATTCTGTTACACGCCAAGCGTTCCCCTATATTAAAAATTAAAACAACAATCATTTTTGGCTTTGAAGTGGAGGTTCAGGTCAGTTCAGTTTATTGAGGGAAATGGGCGTAAGCATTTGAGTACCCTATTTGCAACGTAAAAAGTGTGTGGTATACAGATAAATGTTTTGGGCTGAAATAGTTCAAACAAGCCCATAATGGTGGGACAAAATGGGAACGAGTTACAGGGAGTAAGCTCTACTTCTCATCGCTCTTGGTCATTTCGGAACATAAATATGTCAAGGTTCTTTTTAAAACTTTGCATAGATGGTGTCATCACAACATCTGAGGGAAGGGCATTCCATGGTTTGACCACTCGAACAGAGAAGGCGAACTTCCGCACATCCAGCCCTGCCTGCTGAGTGCGCAGTTTTAACGGGTGACCTCGGAGGTTGGTTGTGGTTGAAAATTAAAAAACGTCATCGAAGGCCAGGCTGCAATCCAACACCTTTACAATACGGAGGGCTTGCATGAGATCCCCACGAAGTTGCCCGTAACTCAAAGGAAAGAGTTTCACATTTACAAGGGGGTCGAATAAGGAAAGGAGCTTTAACCCCTAACCATCTTCGTGGCTCTCCTCTGAACTCTTTCGAGGCAGTTTTGATCCTTAGCTGCCCACGGCCTCCAAGCTTGTATGCCGTACTCTAAATGCGGCCGGACGAAGGTTCCGAATGTCTTTGAGAAAACATTTTCGTCAAAGTCCATAAACGCACGCCTGATGGCGTACAGTACGGACATGCGCTTTTTACCACTCTCGAACAATGGGCAGATGGCTTTAGGGAACTCACCGTCCGCACGCCGAGGTCCTTTTGGGCTACGACATCTTGTAGGGCTGCATCGCCCTGAAAGTAGTCCCTTGTGCCGGCGGATCTGGCTGTGTTGCCTAGGTGAAGTCTGTTACATTTACCAACTTTCAACTGCAGGAGCCAACGGTTTGGCCAGTCCTCCAACCGATTCAGGTTCATCTGCAGTCTGTCTTCGTCGGCAGGACCCCGAATTACAATCCATATCTTCATGTCATCCGCAAACATTGCTACTTCACAGTCTAAATCTCTTGCGGCATCGTCCACGTAGATAAGGAACAAAATGGGTTCCAGTACTGAACCCTGGGAGACACCACTCTCGACCATAGCAGGATCTGATTTTCCTCGACCGATGAACACGACCTGGTGACGACGCAAAAGGAAGTTTTCGATCCATTTAAGGAAGTTGCCACCGATCCCTATTTTTTCAGCTTATGTAAGAGCCTTTGGTGTAGCACAGTGACGAAAGCCTTCTGGAAGTCGATGAAGGCTATGTGGACCGCGTGCCTGTCGTCGAGAGCTCGGGTCCAGCTCTGGAGAGATTGCAGCAAGTTTGTCGTGCAGGATATTCCTTTCCGGAACCCATGTTGGTATTTCGATAGCAGGCCGTGAACTTCCAGGAATTGCATCAGTTCACTCTTTATGATCCTTTCCATAACTTTGCAGAGAATGCATGTCAAGCTTATGGGCCTGTAATTTGTCGTCGCTGCCCTGTTACCTCCCTTGTGTAGCGGAGTAATATGCGCCAGCTTCCAATCGATAGGAAGTGTTCCAGTGTCAAGTGACGTTTGCAAGAGCATCGACAAAGGCACAGAAAGCTCACTGGCAAGGTCCTTGAGAAGCTTGGGTGGGATATCGTCTGGTCCTGGTGACTTCGATTCGTTCAAGGCCTCTAATTCTCTTCGGACAATGCCTTCTGAGAAGTGCATATCACTGACGCTTGGGGTCGGCAGTTCTTCTGTGGAGGGAGGAAGGAACCTTGCCTCGTTTGTGTAGACTGATTGGAAAAACTGTAAAAAATACGCAGCTTTATCCCTACAATCAGCAATCTCAGCACCATCAGTAGTCCTTATTAAGGGTATTTGATGCCTGTTCCTTGTACTTCGTCGGAGGTAACTGTAGAGTAATTTAGGGTTCTGCGTTGCCTTTTGTAGCAAGTTCTTCTTAAATTCCCACTGCGTCTTCATGATAAGGTTCATCAGTTTTTTCCTCTGTATCTTGTACGTTTTGAAATATTCAACTTGCCCAGTGACTCAGTATTTTCTACACAATTTGTGCTTCCTCTTGATTTCTTTCTTAAGGTTGGTATTTAGCTACCCAGGGCGTTTGTTCAATCTAACACTAGTCAGTGAGCAGTGGTTGTTGATGAGCTGCAGAAGAACATTATTCAACAGCACCCATTAATCGTTGGAATTTCCCGTAAACAATGAGCCCATGTCGAGTCCGGATAAGTCTGCCCTCATCTGATTGAAGTCGCCTCGCCAAACATCCCGTCTGGAGTTTTTGAAATGGAGGTTGTTCAACGAAGGTGTCTTTGTTAGCTGAGTATCTACCGTCGTTCTTAGTATTACAGACTGGTTCCACTGAAACGGCATATATTTCCAAACTACCTTCCCATTGAAGATAAGCAGATTGTGTTCGCCACCCTCCAGTCTTGAATTCAACTCCAAGACAAGTTCCCGGCGTTTCAGCCGTTCAGCTGGTGAATAGTGCGGCTGAACAAAACCTGTTTGTGCGTGTTTCTGAGGTCGGTTTTAAGAGAGGATCAACTTGATTTACTCCTTGTTCTCCAGCATAATTTTGAGAGGGCGAGGTGGTAGTGCTGCTGTCCTGTCTTCACTCCTTCTTCCCTATCCTGAATGCCTTCAAAACTTTTATTTTCATGTCTGCCTGGAGTAACTGATTTAGTAGACCATGGAAAGAAACAAGGTTCTCCGAGACACGGTCTTCGGATCTCACTGCATTCGATTCCGACAAAGCCTGATTACCCAGCCACTGCTGACGATTATGGTCCTCCTTACTGTGTCTGCCCGGTGAAATCGTTGCATGTGGATGAGGATGATTTAAGGAGTCGTCGCTTAGACGCACACTTTTGCTGTCTACCGACTGTCGCGAGCAACCCATGAGGGCTGGTTGTGACTTCAGACTCCTGTCATAGCGTTCCCTCTCCACTCTGCCCATGGATTCATGTCTTCGTATTCAGATACGCGCTCTATAGTGCGCTCGGGATGGTTGAAAGAACAAGACGGCAACGAAGACTGGATGACCCAGGTAGGTCGTCTCCAGACAAAAGAGAAATCCCATCGTTTACAACAGGAGGCTTAGGCGAGATGGCTTCCGCGCCAGGTAATTTTTTGTGACATCACTCAAGACATCTTCTGTGGGAATCGAGTCTGACCTTATCGGCGGCTTCGTTTTCGTTGTCCTGCTGTTACCGGCGTCTGCGGTTTTGGCTACTGAACTGCTACTCGTTTTTGAAGATGCCCCCGAGGAGATATTTTTTCGCGTTTTTTGCGTTTTGCTCTTCGTTTTTGTGACTCGAACACTGGAACTTTCTGGTCGTCTAGGGTCTGTTTCACGAACGTCCTTAAGTCAGCAAGCTCCTTTTAGAGTTGTTCGACTTTGATTTGGATATATGCGCACTCAACATAAGGCTCGTCTTCGTACCTCATACTTTGTTTGCGATAATTACGCTTTTTGCACGATTTTACTGGTCGTTGGCTGGAAGCGCAGGTAGCGCGAGCACATGTTCTGGATGCGAAAGACATCTCACCAGACTCGTCTTTTAATGAGATGCCGTTGCTGACCGTATTATTACAGTTAGATTGCTGAGCCTCCATGAACTTGGACCCGATATAATAGGTATTATTTCGCTTTCGATTTTATAATGAATATGTCGGATTGTATGTGACTCAGTGAAGTGAGTATTCAAAACGCAATAAGCGAAAAAATACTTAAAATCTGATAAATTTTATGGAATTTAATCAGAAGCGCCTTAGCCCTTTGCAGATTTCGTGGGACTTAAAGAAGTGCTAACCTTAAAGGATTTTGAGCGATTGTTTTTCTAGGCTGTGTAACCCCGATTCGGTTGCGTAGTCAGTTGAACCGTGCTGATAAACAAACTGCACTTAATCCAGTTTCCTGGCGAATTTCGACGCGTGAAAAATATTCTAAAAATGCACAAAGCCATTCTATACGTACGGTTCCTGTATCAATGTCAGAGGCGGTAACTGTGAAGTGGTAACCAAGTCGAAATAGTCCCAGTTGGTGTGCAGAGTAATTCCATTGTGCTCAGTCGGGCTTCCAGTCAACATTCAGGGTAACGAATCCGATTTCGTAATATTAAAGTGCAGATCCTATTATTCGTTCTGTACTACCTGGAGAGATTACCCTTTGTTTTGCGCCAACAATGGCAACTTCAGTGCCTGTTAGAACACAGCATTATCCTGAGAATCTTGTTGGTCTAGGTAACATTCATGTTCATATTATACCACGCAGACCCAGAGTCAGCATGCGCTAAAATATCCAGGCTCGACACAGAAGTAAATAAGAACGTCAAGACTACCTGGGCTATCCTTAGGAGTAACCTGTTCATCATCATTTGGCTAGTTTTCCAAAGGCCTAAACGCCTAGCTGGAGGCTGCTGCCCATCAATGACTTGCAGAACTATGTGCCTATAGGAATCCCATGGCAGATTTAAAGTAGGAAACTTCCAAGAGTAGAAAAGTATGCAGAATCGAGCTTGCGCGCCGATACAATGATTTCGAACCAAGAGTCATTAGTGATGTAAGCACTGGCCATACCTTCCTTCTGGACAAAACTCGCATTGTCAGTGTCTGCCTTTCAAGAAGTGTCAAGAACTCATGGAAGCGATGCACTCAGATGATTCATACATCGATCGGCGTATTAAGTTGCGTGCCGTATGCAAAAATCGCAGGGAGAAATGGAACAGGCGAAAACCAATCGATACAGAGGCCGCTTACTGGCGTAAGCGCTGAAAAAGTATTCATTTTAGGCATATATGAAATTTTAACTGTTTTTTGCACATTTACTCAATGTTTAACGGCGACCGGCGGAACACTCATCGGATATTTAAATATTTAACGTCCCTTTACCAAGGAAAGCATCTGACGTTAAACTACATTTCTTGGAATGCCACGAATGAAAACACACTGCTCTTACAACGAAAGATATCAAATAGGACATAGCTATTTATTCGGTTTTTTTCCAAAACTTGGTACAACAGCCGTTAGCAGAAGGCGATAAAAAAACCAGGTTGTTCTGATCAGGCGCCAACTCCGAAAAACTGGGAAACATTGTCTCACATTATGAATTTGTTAAAATCCTCGAAAGACGCCTAAGGAAGCACCAGGTACGAGTGAGGCGCAAACCAAAGACAATACTACGCACCCAGCTTGTACGTCCTAAGGATAGGGTTGAATGTTTAGAAAAGGAATAAGTACACAAGTTTTCATGCGAAGACTGCAATACAGTGCATTGCGGTCAAAGAGGGAAATCGGCCTGGTCAAACAAGCACGAACACCATTTTGCACTAAAGTGTCCAGTGCAACTGTCCCAAGTCGCAATTTATGTGCTGGAAACCGGAAAAAAATTTGTTTGGAGCAAAACTCGCATCGTTGATCTCTCTCCATCAAAGTAGTACCAATAGAACCTGGGGACTATGCCCTAATCAGCAGATCGAATCGGACGCCTTATCTCAGGGAAAAAGAGAAAAGGCGACATGTAATCCAAATGAAATGTTGGCGTATAGCAAAGGCTTATCGACAAGAATGAAAGAGCGATATTTACTTTTCACGAATGTTTCAATTCTGACTAGTTTTGCAAACTTACTGCAAAACTGACGACGTAGAAGAATAGGGAAATATACAGTTAGCGACCTAACTCATGAAATGTGTCGAAATTTACGAATGATTGTTTATCATTCGCAAATTGACACAATTTCACGAGTCCAATGTCTATGTTAACTAAGTACAAGTTTAAAAGAATTAAAGACATAACAGACATGTTAAAGGCAATGTTACGTTGTTTAGAAATGCCGATTTATTTTGAAAAGCGCAATATCCCGAAAACATCAGAAATGGCTCTTATTTCGTAAAGTTCGTTTTTAGATGTATAGAATATATTCTCATACCTAAAACGTAGTAAATATGAAAGTAGACATAAAATGACGTCTAATAACAGTATTTTAGTGAAGTTTACATCTAAATATCGTTTAATAAATAGTGTGATTTCATATATAACGGTTTTTCCACTGCCTACATTCTGAGTGTAGATTCCAAAACAGTTTTCCAGTGATTCTTGTTTTTTGTATGTTTGAAGTAAATGATATGGAGTTCAACAAGAGAAGCTAGATTTTGCTTGATTTCACCGATGGGGACGCCGTAGGATCAAACGTTTTCATAAGGTGACATGCTATGAGGCCGGTCGGTACCTAATAAATTTAAATCGAACTGACAGGCGTGATCGTAACCATACGCTTTCAGACTCCGTTCTTTGATTACGAATGCACGACAGAGCGCCCATATAAATACTGATATTTTGTTGAAACTATAAAAGTTTTGTTCGTTCTATTTCTGAATAAGTTATGCACAGAAGCTAAACTACACCATATGTAGTGTTTAATGTGTTTAAAGCTGGAAATAACCATTTCGTGGTGGTCATCACTGTGATATCAGGTAAAATTTTCCATTCGGCAAAAAAATTTCAGCCCACTTAAACAAAGGAATCCCTATCTGCGTTAGGACTGCACTTTAGGGAACCAAAATCGCACAGATCCGCTTATTTGGCATTTAGGAATGCATAAAATCTCTGGTTTTCTTTAAATAACCTTTGTGTTAGCAGGTTGATCATCATGGTTAACATCGGACATAAAATAAATTTTCCAGTTCGGCTAAATCTGTTTATTAAAACTTAAGCGGATAAATTACTATCCTTTCAATGAAAAAGTCGCTCAGATGCGTAACCGGAGTCTAAGACATGCATTAGCATACAAAATTGCACGAATATATTCCAACGTCCATTTTCGTCAAAATTTAGTGATATTTTACTTGATATAATTACGTAAACACAAACTCTCCATAAGCAAAGGACATTTTATTAAAGGAAATGGATGAGCGAACAAAATGCGCGGCGTTAAAGCCGTCCAGAAGTTCCTTCATCAGCTTCTGTTTACAGATTTCATGAGATAGGTCACGTACTGTCTGTAGTTCGGTGACATTCCTAACTGACTCATATCCATGAAATTATGCTTCTAGGGATTACCATTTCCCAGTACATATGTAGTGTGTTTAGGTAAAGAAGGGTTATATCATTTGTGTCATGAGCGTGGTAACTGCTCCGCAGGGTCCTTAACTGACACACAATCCTCATCGGTGGCTCCGTGTGGATTGGTTCCGCCTAGCGGCCATACGCCGATAACCGCTTCGAACGATTGGCTAAACTGGACGAGGGTATCTGGTGTTGTGTGGCTCCCGACCCAGTCGTTTTGACGCTCTTTCCGTTTTTGCCTCTCCCCCCCACCCCCACTTTCAAAAAGTCCTACGGAGAAGGCGACATTAAACCCCCGTAGGCGGCCCAGACTAACGCCGATCGAAATCCACTTAACACAGCTAAGACTCGTGACAGCCGTCTGTGATGTCTAAGTAACTATAATTAGCGAAAGCACTTACTCGCGGAAGAAAGAGCTAGACGAGAGGCCCTCAACAAATGCTAGGACAACGTCATGCGCATGTTGTTCTTTGCCAGCAGATACACAACTCACGGTCAAAACAGGCGAACGAACAACGACCCATCCTCGGCACCACTCCACAGGCTGCCAAAGTGAGTCCGCTCACTCACTGCGACGAGTTGAGGAACGAGTTCTACGAGGACCTGCATACCCTCCTGACGGCTGTGCCTAAGACGGACAAATTGCTTGTTCTTGGTGACCTTAATGTCCATGCCTGGACAGACCATGCTGCATGGAGGGGTGTGCTGGGTCCTCATGGTCTCAGCACCAGTAGGGATAAAGGTCTCCTCCTTCTGCGCAGAACACGAACTTCTCCTGACCAAAACCTCGAACGCCGAAGAAGGCAACCTGTGTACATTCTCGATCGCGGTGCCGGCAGTTGCTGGATTTCATTCTCGTTCGGAGACGAGATCCACAGGACATTCTGGTAACGAAAGCGCTCTGTGAAACTGACGGCTGGACCCATCACCGCCTCATTACCTCAAAATGAGGCCTGAACTGCAACCTCACAGAGCAAAATGTAAGCGACTACCCTGTATGTTAAATACTTCTCTGTTGAACTTGTCCGCTCGCCGCTTAGATTTCGCCCGGAATAACTTCAGGCTCCGGACGACAAAGCTACTGTGAAGACACAATAACGCTAATTACAGAAAGCTATCCACTCCACCGCGTTGGGCATCCTCGGCTACCCACAAAGTCAACATCAGAATTGATTTGACAACAACGAAGAAGAAGTCGGCCACCTGTTCGTCGAGAGAAATAGGCTGCTACAGCATACACTGGCCGGTGAAGCGACGCAAGCACTGTGCAACAACGACTGCTCCAAGGTAATAGCATTACTGATAGAAGCGAACAGACGAGTTCCAGGTAGCAGTTTAGAAGACGAAGATGCGATCACTGGAACAAGACACTTACTGGTCTGACGTTTCGAATTCTCACTGGAATCCATCATCAGAGACATTCGCAGATAAAGGTGATGGTGGCATACGAAACGACACCAGATACCAAATCCAACGGGCCGTAAATTTTGGCGGGCTCTTCCGTACGTGAAGAACGTCTCGGAAGCCGTCAGTTGTCTTCTCACTCCACTTGGAATTGGAGTTGCACACAGGCCGAAAGCAACCATTAGGCGCTAAGTCATGAGACCGAAAGACCCACTGCCACGGCAGGAAACGTCTGGAGTCGTTGACCGGATCTGGTGCAGTTTGCGGACAAAGCAACTATGTCGGAGAAAATGGGAGATTACTCCGTACGCGAATTGCCGAGCACGCAGCAGCAGTAAGGCGGGAGACGCTAACTCTCAGGTGGCGGCTCATTCGACGGGACCCGGCAAAAATTTCAAGTTTCAAGAGACCGAAATCCTCGCAAGGGGTGACAACCGCGTGAGCCGCCAGTTTCTCGAATCGCGGTTCTCAGGCCCGCAATCCATCAACAAGCACAATGACCTCCCGGTATAATATTCCGTGCTGAGATTTCCCTGGGCAGGGAAATCAGTCACGTGGGGAGGGCGCAGGCAAACAATAATCCCAGTGACAATGAGCCATTTTGACGAGCAATCGTTACCCCAACATTCAACATGGACGACGAAATCACGGCAATTAACGAACGGACTGACAAGCCGCACACTGACAAGTCGCAGTCGCATCAATTACGACCCCAGCGGTGATCACAAGAGCTGTTAATTACAGTACTCATATGGTCCCACGGCGGCCACGTGCTATAAATTACTGCACTCCTGTGCCACCATCACCTTTCTCTCTGATGATGGATTCGAGTGAGAATCCGAAACGTCGGGCCAAGAAATTTCTTGTCCCAGTGATCATATCTTCGTCTTCTGGAATAACATTACTCATGGAGACATGGCAGATTTTGAAGTGCTAGACCGAGTACTTGAAAAGCTTTTTCAGCCGCCTATCCATGATCTCCGGCACCGCAATCGACCGGCTCCCTCGAGTTTCCTCCCAGAACCCATACGAGTTGCGCAAAAAAAATATCCAGCTGGAAGACACCGGGCACCCACGGGATCCCCAGTGAAGTCTACAAAGGCTGGGGCTCCCGGATGATGAAAAAAAGTGCAAGCTTCAAGAACAACTCTTCAGCTATCATCCATATCTACAAGCACACAGAGAACTGTCGAGTCTGAGATACTCGCAAAACAATTTCGCTACTCTACACTGTCGGCAAATATTCGCTTGCATTCTTCTCAACGGCTAACTGGAACACGGACCTCTCCCGGAAGGCCAGTCTGATTTCCGACGACGAAGCGGGACCACCGATATGATCCTCGCCGCCTGTCGACTTCAGAAAAAGTACCAGGAAATGCGAACTAACTTTTCCTCTACTTTTCCTGACCCGACGAAAGACTTCGACGCTATAAATCACGACACACTGTGGAAAATTATGCAAAAATCCGACTGTCCTGGGCGATTCACTCACAAAGTGCGTCAGGACGGAAGGATGATGCGTTACGGGCAGCGCGGCCGTCCCAGAAGCATTCACAGTGACCAATGAAGTGGAGTGGGGCTATATACTTGCTCCTCCTGTCGCCTTCAATACTATGTTCTCTGAGGAAAATGAAGTGCTCACCGGAGCGAGGTACTTGTTTGGCTGCCGTTTCGAAGAGCTGGGGTGGCTCTCCATTATCAAAGTGTCTAATGAAAAATCCATCAGAATTTTGAATAGGCAGCCGGATTAGTTGGCCTTGGGCTGATTGATTGTTTTCTTCTTTCGCTGCCTTGGCCTACCGGCCGTCGCTTGTGAGTGCTGGTTGCCTCCTGTTTTGTGTGTCATCACCCCAATTGGGGTTAGTTGCGTTTGAGTCCCCCTTTTGGGTGAATTGGTCGACAGGCCGTGTTTGCTCGGTAGTCTTAGGCTCCGTATGACTGTCTTGTCTTCGTCACGGCGCATGAAGTGACGTAGGACTTCATAGGCCGAAGGAAGGTCTAGACGCCTGTTGATGGAGTTGGAATCTGAGTACCAAGCCTCAAGTGTGAGACGCTCTGTCTTTGAAGTGCCCCCTGCCTAAGACGGCTGCTACTTGAAAATCAAACAAGTCCCTCGATCCGGTGAGCACTTCATTTCCCTCAGATTATCGACCCCCATTTTTTACTTTTGCTAACCTTAACTATGTTGTCTGTCATGTCGCTGGACGCCTATGCTGATGAGCCTTCTGGTTTCCATATCGTCAACAGAACCGACTGCCAGTTTCTCAACACCCGACGATGATAAGCATTCAAGCAGACTTCAACAAGCAATGTCCATGAAATTCCCTTTGCAAACGACTCTGGAGTCGGTGTCGCAACGGAAGCGGCCATTCAAAGAAACGTGGAAGTAGAATGGCATTACCTACAATGACTAGGGGGACTGGAATGGCCATTTCTGGCTTTTTAGCCGTCGTACCCAACCCCGAAGAGTAGAGCACCCGAGGCTCGAACTCGCGACCTGTTAGTTAGAAGTCCACGCCTCTAACCACTGGGCCACGAGCCCGTTGCCCTGTCGGTTTCGATCTGGAATATACAATGGTGGGAGCTCAATCACTCGTTCCGTTGTGCCTTATGGGCTCTCTCTCGAGCCCATAAACACTGGTTGATAGACTGAGGTTCCGTGAACCATGACTCAATCAACTCGCGGCCCACGCGAAACAGTCCCGTGTCCGAGACCGTAGGTTAGACGTTGATGTTGATGCGTCGTTCTGACGGACCTCACTCCTTCGGTTGTGCTTTACCGGCTCTCTCTCGAGTACAACCAGCAGCTGCACAGCGGCGCATGCTATAGGCGGAATGTTATTACCGACAATACAAGGGTGACTGGAGTGGCCATTTCTGGCTTATTGACCGTCGTCAGCCAGCCATGAACAATCATCGAACTCGCGACCTGTTAATAAGAGTCTAACGCCTCTAAGCATTGAGTCACGGACTCGTCCTGTCGCTTTCAATTGGAAATATACAATGGTAGAGAGACGCTCACCGATTGTGTTACGGAACTCAGTCGTCCTGTTATGCGATCGGGCTCTCTCTCTCTCTTCGGAGCCAAAACATCAGCCACACAACGCGCATAATATAGGCAGAATAACATTATCGACAAAGACAAGACTACGCCTCAGCACGGAATATGGAGTGGGGATGTCGTTGCACCTCTTGATAGACTGAGGTCCCGTGAACCATGACTCAATCAATTCGCGGCTCACTCGATCATTCCCTCTCGCGAAAATTTCGGCCTCACCGAACTGGAATGTGTGGCCGGGTCTCGTCGAATGGTTCACGACTTGAGAGTTGGCGTCATTTCTCTGCAGCGCTGCCGCGTGTTCGGCAATTCGCGTCCGGAGCCGCCTACCAGTTTCGCCGACGTAGTTGCTTTGCCCGCAACTGCGCCAGATCCGGCAAACGACACCACGTTTTTCTTGCCGTGGCAGTGACTCTTTTGGTCTCATCAGCTGACGCCTTATGGTGGCCTCCGGTCCGTGTGCAACTCCAACCCCAAGTGATGCGAGAAGGCAGCTGGCGGTTTCGGAAACGCTCTTGATGTGGTTTGTCTCGTTTGCGCATGCACCGGTTAACGAAGCTGCGTGGGTAGCCACTTTCTCTGAAGACCCATCGGAGATATAGAACTTCGGAAACCTTCTCTTTAGGTTCACTCCACTGTGGCCGAATGTAGCAGTTCAGTATTTACAGTAGGTGGGCTAACTCATGATGTGTCAACCGAAATTCTGAAATGCGTTCTCGTTTCGAAAAGATTAATTAAGTAGGGTTGTATAACTCGTTAGCCTGCAACATAATTCTATAATATACCTGAGGATGCCGGCTTTCGAACCAACTTCCTTTCGGTTGCATGCAAAAATTACACTCTGCAAAAAATTACTACTTATGTAGCATGCAATTTTTCCCTGATTTTCGATGCCTCTGAAAGCCCAATTATATTTTATGAAAAAGTGTGAAAAATATTTTTTTAATCATTCGGTGGAATACTACGACTTCTTTCAATTTTATACTCGAAGAAAGGGCATAATTCGGTCATCAAAAAGTTTTCCGATTCCCGAATAGCTATGAACCCGCACTGCCGTCACACTTGGATTCAGGGTTTCCAAACTACAAGCCGTATATTTTCTGCGTATGGAAAACTATACATTCCTCTACGGTAATAAAGGCGGACCATATAAGGTTCATAAAATTAAACAGTGGATTTGATCGATATCGTTAACTTAACAAGCCATATTGGTGAATGCGGAGACATGACGATTTATGAACGGCCATTTCACGGTATTTAAAAGTCCCACAATGAGGACTGATTTAAAAGGTGGCCCTGAGGTTCACTCAACACATGTAGAAAAGCGAGTGAGGATACTGTTTTACGTTTTTTTTAAAATATCGGCCGATAATATGGCAAAATGTGTACATTGAGAAGCGAAAACTTCAAACCAGCGTAGGCAATTAGTCAAATTACGTAGACAACCCGCCCAGCTTCTGTATATTTTTAAGAGAAATGCGAGTTAAGCTAAACTGAGCGACCGATTACATGAAATGTTCGATGGAATCCTGAAATACGTTTTTGATTAGAAAGGATTACTTACGTGGGGTTGTAATACTGATTATTCCACAGCAAAATCCCGGGTTATTTCGGTCGTGCCAGCGTAACGCCTTTTGAATAAACTCCTTTACGCTATCTGCAAAAGTCGTACCTGGTAAAGATGTTTGCTTAAGAATATAAACTGGCTACATTGACTTTTGATGGCCTTATAAATTCAAATATATTATAAAGAAAACGTGCGAAAACATACCCCTTAGTGTACTCATTCCGTAGGCAACCCCCCGCCATATTTTACACTAGAATAAAAGGTTTGGTTTCACTTTTAATCAGCAAGCATGTATGTGGTCTGTTGAGATCGTGAGGCAGCCATTTAAGTAGCATTGTATCTGTCCAATGATTAGTGTTCCTTATTAAGCATACAACGTGGTCTATATTTATATCAACATCTTATGAGTCCTTTATGGTATCTTCTTAATAGCACAGAAGAATGCCGGATTTTCCCTGCATGGAAAGTATACAGTTTGTAGGGTGTAAATCCCAGACGCCAATGCAACGGTATATCAGGTTCGGTGCTATTCGGAAACTAAAACCCTTGTTAAAGTCGAGTGCCATCATTTATTCTAGCAAGAAACGAATAGAAAACGTGATTTGCTACACATCGAGTGCAAGAAGAGATATTTTATGCGTGGTTTCTGCAAAATATATTTGCATTTAATGGGACAGCAAACACACTACTTACATACTACTTAAACAGCCACCTTTCCCTAAAACAATTTTTGCGAGCAGCCGGAGGGAAACGCATCTAAAATCCGACATCCTGGCGTAATTGAAATATTTAGGCATCATGTTGCGCGATAGTCAAACTTACAATCCCACCTAGGAAAACCTTTCTAAGGGAAAGTGCATGTCAGAATTCCGGTCAACTCTTCATGAGATCAGTTACCGACTGTAGGTCTACGTCATCAAATGACAGGGGATACTGTTTTTGAGTTCGCCAAGAATGCTTCTTCGGTCTGGTCGTTTGCAAAATCAGAGAGGAAATTCAGGTCTTTAATCAGACCCTCCATTAAATCGAGATCAGCGAATGCACCTGGCCCCTAAGTGATTAGCCGTTCCGAAAACTTCAGGTCTGGTCTAAAAGTCCATGACAGGAGTGGGGTTGCAAGTCGGTCGGAACCCAAGATGTTCACGGTTGGTGTAATTAAAGAATCAACGATTGTCAGGTTTGGTAATCTAAAATTAAAAAATGAACAACGTCGGGCTATATTTGACAGAGGCCAATTGTAGATAAATAATTAATACATCCCACGTGAGGAAACCACATCACACAACCATGACGCGAAGATGTACCAGTCTGACACTCCTCCTACCAGTCTGCCCGCTTAGAGATTCACCAACATTTGACCTTGTGAACTAGGAATTCCGCAGACCAAAACCTCTGATTTCGGGCTCACTATTAACAACCGAATTATTCGCTCGGTTCATAAACTGATCCAGGGAAATCTAAAACACAATCATTGGAAAAATGTGAGTTTAAGCTAATTCCACCTCTGGTCTCACATTGCAAACACTGGCAATTAAGATGACAACTGGCCTATCGCATGGCAGCTATGCCACTGTTAGACTTACAGCTCGGATTTCATAGAACTCCTGCACCACCATCTCGTGACGCTCCTCATCCGCAGTAGTGCCAAAAACGCGCAGGTCGAAGATATGCCAACTGACTCACCGGTTTCCGGACTGATAGATGAGGCTGCATTCCAAGGCCTCGGAACGTGGGTATTCCAGACGCCCTCATTCAAATTTTGCACGTGCTATGTCAACAACAACAACTTCACCACCATAAAAAGAGACGTGGTCGAGAATTTTAACATTCAACCCAGCTCGTTTGTTCTCAGTATGCGTCACTCCTTCGAGTAAGAACTGGGCGAACACATGTCACTACTGATAGAAGCGAACAGACGAGTTCCCGGTAGCAGTTTAGAAGACGAAGATGCGATCAATGGAACAAGAAATTTATTGGCCTGACGTTTCGGATTCTCCCTCGAACCCATCATCAGAGACAGTCGGAGATAAGAGTAATAGTGGCATGCGGAAACGACACCAGAGACCAAATCCAACCGGCCCCAAATTTTGGTGGGCTCTTCCGTACGTGAAGAATGCCTCGGAAGCCGTCAGTTGTCTTCTTACTCCACTAAGAGTTGGAGTTGCACACACGCCGCAAGCAACCATAAGACGCCAAGTCATGAGACCGAAGGACCCACTGCCACGGCAGGAACCGTCTGGAGTCGTTTACCGGATCTGGTTCAGTTGCGGACAAAGCAGCTATGTCGGAGAAACTGGAAGATTACTCCGTACGCGAATTGCCGTGCACGAAGCAGCAGCGAGGCGGGGAGACGCTAGCTCTCAGGTGGCGGCTCATTCGATGGGACTCGGTCATATATTCAAGTTTCAAGAGGCCAAAATCCTCGCAAGGGGTGACAACCGCATGAGCCGCAAGTTGCTCGAGTCATGATTATCAGGTCCCCAATCCATCAACAAGCACAATGACCGCCCGGTACCGTATTCCGTGCTGAGATTTTCCCTGGGTAGGGGAATTAGTCACGTGGGGGGGGGGTGGTCGAGCAGGTATCCCAGTGAGCCAATCTGCCGAGCAATCGTCACACGAGCATCTAGCACGGATGAAGAAATCACGGCAATTAACAACTCGGACGCGGACTGACAAGCCACGATCGCATAGATTACGATCTCAGCGGTGGTTGCGAGAGCTGTTAATTACAGTGCGCATATGGTCCACGGCAGCCACGTGTTATAAATACTGCGCTCATTGTGCCACCATTACCCTTATCTACGACTGTCTCTGATGATGGGTTCGAGTGAGAATCCGAAACGTCAGGCCAATAAATTTCCTGTTCCAGTGATCGCATCTTCGTCTTCTGTATGTCACCACGTCGGTCGCAATACCGGCGGCCAACGGACAACAAAATTCCATGGATGAGCAAAGGGAACGATGCAGATTCTACGCCACGAGGGCAGCCACCAGCTCTAACACAAAACGAGTTGTATTCGAACGCAGGTGCAGATGCAAGTAAGGTCGTTCAAAACCACCTCGCAGATGCGCTTGGCGGTAACGGATAACCGCAGACGCTCAACAAACGACTTCAGTGGGCCAGAATGGAGAGCCAACAAGTCCAGGCCATGGCGAAGCATCCTATGCGCAAAGCAGCTTTTCAGGACCTTGGGGACAATTCAGGGATAGAAGTGTCTGCAAACTGACTTGGTGCTTTGTCGACAAGTTGTGCGAGTGAGGGACTCAATCAGCTTAGCAGGAGAAGACGCAGAAGCACGATGGTTGTCAGCAAAAAGGTTTTCCGAATTAGAGTTAGTTGGATAACTTTCACAGCATCAAGAGGACGTAAAAGTAGCTCAGAAGCCGGCGGTCAAAATCTTTTACGCAGGCCGAGTGTCAGCCGTTGGGGGGTGCTTACCCCGGCCCAAGGTGCGTATGTGCGCCTGAGCATTGGCCGCGTGCAACTACGGTGCGTGACCGATCTCGTGAAATGTTGGCCGAAATTCTGGAAGGCGTTTTCGAGTAGGAAGGAGTACTTACGTGAGGTTGTAATATTGCTGAGCATGCAGCATGACTACTAAGTAGCGTTCATTTTTCCTATTAGTTTTCGATGATCTTATAAATTCAAATATATTTTATAGAAAACATGCACAAAAATATGCTTTCTTTTACTATTTTGGTGGGAAATCACATTGTCTTCATATTTTATGCCTGAAGAAATTGCATATTAAGGTTTTGAAAAAGCTTCCAAATTTGAGCCTAATCTGCTGCGCAGTAACGTTTAGCAATTACAGTCTGTAAGGTGAATTCTTTCCGCGTAAGGAAAATCATATTGTCATATAATATTTATTATATATATAATATATATATGAATATATAATATATTCATATAATCATATATATAAGAAGATACCACATAGAGTTCACAAAATTTTGCAGTGGGTCCGGATTGTGTTGTACATTTCAAGAGGGGCATTAGTAAACGGACATGTGCGGTCTTGAATGCATGGACATCGCACGGCCTTAAAAATCACATGACTAGAAACTTTCTTAAAACCTTAATATACACTTTCTTCGGGTATCAAATATGAAGACAATGTGATTTTCAGCCAAAATGGTAAAAGAAAACATATTTTGTGCATGTTTTCTATAAAATATATCTGAATTTATAGGACTAGCGAAAATCAGTGTGAAAATGCATGCTACTTAAGTAGTATTTTTGTTGCGTGCATCCAAAAAGCCGACATCCTGGTGATTCCGAAATGATATAGGATTATGCTGCATGCTGATCAATATGAAAACCTTATCTAAGTAATCCTTCATAATCGAAAACGCATTTCAGAATTGTGGCTAATATTTCATGCGATTGGTCGCGCACTGTAACCAGCAAAGTGCACAGTATGAGCGGACGATGATAAAAGTATGTATGGTCATTTTAAAGGTGATGATGGTGGTGGTGGTAGTAGTAGTAGCACTAGTGGTAGTGGCAGTGATGATGATGATAATGATAATGATGATGATGATGACGACGACGACGTCGGTGTTAGAAGCAGTAGTAGCAATAGTAGTAGTAGTAGTAGTTGCAGTAGTAGTAGCAGTAGCAGTACTAGTTGTAGTAGCAGTAGTGGCGGTAGTAGTCGTAGTAATAGTAGTAGTAGTAGTAACAGCAGTAGTAGTAGTAGTAGTAGAAGCAGTAGTAGTTGCAGTAGTAGTAGCAGTAGTAGTAGTGGTAGTAGTAGTCCCTCAGCGACTGTACCTGGTTCATTTCATTTCAATTTTATTAGGATAATGATAGACGAACACCTTTGAACTCCCTATTGGTTATAAGTTGTATAAGAAAAAACACTAGTAAGTGGTAGGTTGAGAGGGAGGGATATCGTTTGCATGACCGCATGAGGAAAAAAATGCAAATATGAGCGACTACTCAGTCGTTGTAAGTAGTGTGCGCGTCTGTAAGTTGGTGGCTGGTCATGTGAATGCGCATTTGGCTGGTAATTGGGAAGCTTGATATGCGTCGAGTCTACAGTTAAGTAAATCCACACACGAGGCGGACGTAACATCAGTAGGTAGGGCACAGGAGGAGAGTATAACATCAGTAGATAGGGCGTTCCATGCGTCAACCACTTTTACTGGAAAAAAAACCTTCGTCCATTGATCTTTGCTCTAGCTGCACTTAGTTGTGGGGAATGACCGTGCAAAGCGGACGTTTTAACTTGAGTGAAAGGATCATTAGGAGCTAAGCCACAGTCTAGGTCGTTTATAATCCGGAATCCGAGTGTTAATGACTTAATAGCCCTCGAAACACCTATAAACACTGAGGATTTTGTACATTTTCATTCCTTCATGCAACTGTATTGGCCTGACGAAGAATTACCGAAAGCACGTGTTAGCCAACTTGTCATCTTCATCCATTTCATTTTGTACGTGTGATTGCTTTTTAGACAAAACTGATAAACTCCCACTCGGATCCTGGCGACCTTTCCCCGTCGTGTTGAGTGTCGCCTTCTTCTTATTCCGTTTTGCTTCGAAAGGCGCTACTTGATTACTATAAACAGATTTCTTATACATCACATGCTTCCTTTCTGGGGTTTCACTACATGGAATGCATTTCCCTCTACTCCGGGTAACCTTATGCGTAACCATCACCGGTGGTCCTCTGAAGAAAGATTCCTCCATATAAGTTCCTTCAGATTTTCAGCTTCTTCCTCTGGTTGTAGGCTCTCGTCTGACAACCATTACACGCTTTGTTCGCCGATCTTGTGTCGCTACCTGATATAGCTGCGGGAGATAGTAGCAGCAGTAGGACGAGTAATGATGAGCGGTGTGATAGAAGTAGTGGTAGTAGAAGTAGTAGTAGTACCAGTAGCAATCAGTCAGTAGGAGTAGTAGGGATAGCAGCAGTAGTAATGGTAATAGTAATAACATTGGAAGTAGTAGTACTCTTAATAGTAATAGTTGCTTTTTTAGTGACAATATTGGTAGTACCATTGATAGTAGTAGTAGCATTGGTAGTAGCAGTAGTAGTGGAGATATTATCAGTAGTAGTAGTAGTAGTGGTAGTGGTGGAGGAGGTGGAGATAGTATCAATAGTAGTAGTAGTAGCAGTAGTAATAGTAGTAGTAATAGAGATAGTTACAGTAGCAGTGGTGGTAATAGTAGTAGTAGTAGTAGTAGTAGTAGTAGTAGTAGTAGTAGTGGAGGTAGTATCAGTAGTAGTAGTAGTAGTAGTAGTGGAGACAGTATCAGTAGTAGTAGTAGTGGAGATGCTATCAGTAGTATTAATATTAGTAGTAGTAGTAGCAGCAGTAATAGTAGTAGCAGAGATAGTAACAGCAGTAGTGATGGTAATAGTAGTAGTAGTAGTGGTAGCAGTAGCAGTAGTAGTAGTGGAGATAGTATCAGTAGTAGTAGTAGTAGTAGTAGTAGTAGCAGTAGTAGTAGTGGAGATAGTATCAGTAGTAATAGTAGTATTGGTAGTAGTAGTAGTAGTAGTAGTAGTAGTAGTAGCAGTAGTAGCAATGAATGTGACACTGATAATGGCGTAGAAGAAGCTGATGATGACGTCAGTGGTGGTGGTAGTTGTCGTCGTAACCATGGCGATATGGACAATGGTTTTATTGTGATGAGAATGGATGATTTTCGTAAGCACTATAG
>CACRXP010000251.1:13694-25318 GCA_902702965.1 Spirometra erinaceieuropaei | reverse complement strand
GTATACCGATCGCTGCGCAACAAAACTGAAGGCTGTCCGCAACCACAGGATCGAGGACTGCCCCAATGTCAGCGGGGCAGCCGATTTTCGAGTTCACAATTCAAAGCGTTTGTCTTGTCGACCTTTCCTTAGTCTTGAAGATGGATCGGAAACCCGGGCCTGACAGGGGAAGACAAATCCCCGCAATACAGGTGACCTTGAGCTAAATCCCAGTTCTGAGAAATAGATTACTAATCCCTACAGTAACTTCGCCGGTATCAGCAGATAGCTTCCTTATAAAATACCTTTACTTCGGCATATGCAAACGAACAGTCGAAGTAATTGGGAAGTATTATATGGGAGTGTCTTCCACTGGAGTCAACGGTTGCATTCACACGTGAATATAGTAAAGAGGACTTAAGGCAGTGTTTTCCAGTAAGAGTCATAAGAAGTTTAGGCTAGATCGCAGTTGGTAGCCAGGAATGCGAAGCGGACGGCGACCCTAACCCTAATCCTAACCCTAACCTCAACATTAAACTTTAACCGTTAACCCTTACGGCAACCCCAACCCTAACCGAAATTGTAAACGTAACCGTAGCCCTTAGGCATAGCTTTAACTGAAAAACCCAACCATAGTACTGAAACCTAATCGTACGGTCAAACCCTAACCGTAACCCGAAAACCTAAGCCTAAATGCATAACCCTAATCCGAAAATCGGAAACTATCAACCCGTACCCTAATCCTAACCTGAACCGTAAAACGAAAGCCAAATGGGTCACATGTAATTATGGAGCTCCACAAAATAGCCCCAGTAAACAAACCCCACAGCCACCTGTAATAGGGGCCTGGCTACCAACTGCGATCTAGCCGAAGTTTATTTCCATGGCAAAGGTGGAAGGTTCTATGATTTGCCGTACTGACATCAAGCGTGCTAGCTAAAAGCATGGACACGTGTTTAGCCAATATTCAGCCGGTGACTCACACAGCTGAGTGGGTTCCGTTTTATCGGTGGTCAAGTTTTGAAATTTTAGCTTTCCTATCTTCTCCGAGAGTAAGGTGTCACTTTTGAGAAAATCACTCGGAATGAGGCTTTATGGGCTCAGTTCGAAAGTTTATATGAATGCTTGAGTCGAAATCGATCAGATACGGCAGAATAATCGCGTGATACTCGTAAACTGCCAACAGGCAGTTAGTAGTGCGTACACGTTGTGTGATTTACCGTGTGATATGTGTATACTACTGGCTGCCCGTCGACCTTTTATGAATATCACACGATTATTACACCGTAGCCGATGCATTTCGTCTGAAATACGCATATCAACTTTCCAATTGAGCCTAGGAAGCTTAATTTTGACTAACTTACTTCAAGTTAACGACTAATTTCTGGGGAAATTAAAAAGCTGGAAGTTAGAAGGCTAAATATGCCCAGGAGACATGGTAAACAGTATTGTTTTTTTGCTGTTTAGTGTCGTAAATAAATACTGATCCGTTCTTATGCGATGGTGATCTTTGGATTGCATGAGCAACCGGCTAGCCCTGGCCTTGGTCCAGTGTGATGGGCAAACGTTTCTTTGGCCTTTATGTGATTTCCTTTACCCCTGATTTTTTATATGTGCAAGTTCAGTTTTCACTGTCCTACAAGCATATATAAGGAAGTCAGCTGGGAAATCCAGAAATTCGTTTTTTGTTGGAAAGGATTACTTGGGTGGGGTTACAATATCAAATATCTCGCAACTTAATCTCCGGATGTTTCACTCCCACCAAGCCTCCGACCTTTGAATGCTCATCTTTTTGGTCACCCGTAGAAACCACACTACATGAACAATGACTACTTAGATGATACGGCTTTTCTCCCATTGAATTTCGATGATCCTATGGATTCAAAAATATTTCCTTGAAAACTTGCGAACGAAAACATTCCTTTTTACCCATTTTTTTAACGAATTACGCCTTCTTCTAATTTTATGTTTAAAGAAAGAGTATCTTCCTATTTCAAAAAACCTTAATTTCCGAATGATTTTAAACCTGACCTACAGTGGCAATCTTACTTAGAGTATCAAACCTAAATGCTGTGTACTTTCTGTGCAAGAACAATCATGCATTTCTCTGCGCTATAACGAAGACGTCATATGACACTCACACAAGTTTGCGATGAACGTGAACCATGTTGCGTGTGCCAAAAGCAGCATTAATAAAAGTAGAGAAAATGTGTACAAAAAGACACTTCATGGTCTTGGAAATATTGCAATTACAATAATCTTTTAAACCCGAAAGGTAACATTTATTTAAGCATAAAATCTGAAGGAGATGCACGTTGTTGCAAAAAGAATTAAAAGATAAATATTTTCTTGCGCATTTTTTCCCAAGAAGTACACTTAAATCAATAAATACATTGAAATTCAATGAAAAAATTTTATTTCAATTGAGTAGTCACTGTTTTTTAATGTGGTTCTCACAAACGGCCGGAAAGGAGCGCATTCAAAAGTCAGAGTCCTGGCATGACCACAATATCTGGCTACTAGGTTGCAAGATAATCGATATTAAAACCCCACCTAAATAATACCGTCTAAGCGAAAACGCATTTCAGAACCTCGCTTAACATTTTGTGAAATGGGCAAGCTACGTTCCCTCCATTCCTGCCGGCTGGCCTACTGACAAACGACTGTATTAATGAGTGGAACGACGTAGCTAAATAAGGAGTTCCACAGTCAATGGTTGGCCAGACAGTCGTATGACCTCAGATGAGGACCCCGACGCTGGCTGTAAGCCGTTAAACGATGTTTTGCTTAGTATTTTGTTGCATCAGCTTGTATGTGGCCCTATGTAGGCGAGGACTTTAAGATGACCATATGCCTGTCCAGTCTGGTCTTTCGTTGGTCTGGTGAACAGATTGGAGGGAAGATCTATCGCAGACGCGGCTCCCAGTTACTTCACCAGAAATGAACTGATGCCTTCTCAAGTACCAGACCTTCTAAGGACCTTGGATTTATAGACAGTCAACTGACAGAATAACGCAGTCCTCCTCCGAAGTTGGATTCAGGTCAGGCTACCGCCCTCATGTTGTGGCCTTTATGACTAAACTCTTTAAAAGGCTTGCTCATGTAGAGCTAGAAACCACGGTGGCTGTGGCTCTTGCGGATGCAAGTACATTGGGCGAACGCAAAGGCAAATGGCATCCAGGTCAGTTGAGCACCTGCCTAAATGGCTTCTAAAGCAGGAGAGTAAGATTTCACGGTCTTCTATCACAAAACACCTCCTCGATAGCGGTCATTCGGTTGACCCCAAAACATCTTTTCGAGTATCAGTTCGAACACGAACAACTCGGTTACTGCGCTACCTGGAGGCAGTCTGTATACGACGGGAGAAACCCGACCTATGTAAACAGTTAGACCACGTGGTCAGCCTCAGCTTGCCCTAGTAGATCTGCGCCCTTTTGGTTTGCGAAATCCCTCGGCGTGTTTACTTCCCCATTTTATTTCCTATGCTGCCTTTTGAAGTTAACATTTTATTGGATCAGTTTACGTGCAGCATGCGATGACCTTGCTGTTTCACATTTATTTTCTCTGTCGTAGTTCAAACCTCTGTATCTTTCTCACTTATTATCTGTGTTATGCAACGACAGGCCGCAGTTGATAAACCGTCGCGAAATGTACTGGTACCAATAAATTCTGCTGTCCATGCGTGCTTTAAATTCAGGAGTTTATCCGCGTTAAGGTAACTCAGGCGCAATTTTCCGCTGCATCTTCTGTGGACCTCATCTACTGCGTTACGGCGGTCAAAGCCAAACGTCCAACCGTCGTTGCTGAAGATGTCCCTCATGTGCTTCACCGCAGGGTGACAAAAGGGAAGATGACTTGCTCGTGAATTAGTTTCTAGCGATGACAGACTTGCACAGCCCATAGAAGAGGACGAGTGAGTTCCAGGAGGCGGTTCAGAATAAAAAGACGCGATCGCTGGGACAAGAAGTTTATTGGCCTGACGTTTCGGATTCTCGCTCGAACCCATCATCAGAGACGCCATCGAATGATTATGAACTGTGCTTAGGATGTCATATCTACACGTTGTGCGCTTTCTGTGTACGTAAAATCATGCATTTCTCCGCACTACTAGGAAGACGTCATATGACACTCATACAATTTTGCGATTGATGCGGACCATGCTGTATAACTCATAAGCAGAATTAATAGAAAAACAGACAAAATGTGCACGAATGGACATATGCAGAGCTTAAAAATTTCATGATTACAAAATTTTAAAACTAAAAGGCACAATTTATTCAAACGTAAAATCTAAAGAAGACGTAATGTGCTACAAAATGAGTACAAACATGAATATTCTCGAGTGCATGTTTTTAGTGAGATTAATTTAAATCGAAATTCAACAAGAAAAATAACTATATCATGCAAGTGGTCCTTGATTGCTGGTTTATACGGCACGTAAAAGTCCTGGCGTAATTGAAATATCTGACGATTAGGTTGCAAGATAGTCAATGTCGATGCTTCACGTAAGAAATTTTTCCGATCAAAACACATTTCGGAGTTCCGGTGACCACTGCATGAAATAGGCAGGCAACGTTTCTTCCATTCCTGCCAGGTCATCTGGTGATAACAGGCTATACTAGTCAGTGAAACGACATAAACAAATAAGGTGTTTCACTGTCAATGGTTGGCCAGATGAGGACCCGGACGTTGGCTGGAAGCCGTTAAACGACGGTTTTGCTTAGTGTTATGTTGCATAAGCTTATATTTTTGGGCAAGGGCTTTGCGATGACCATGTGCCCGTCCAGTCTGGCCTTTCGTTTGTCTGGTAGACAGATGGAGGGGAAGATCTATCACAGACGTGGCCCTCATTTTCTTCACCACAAATGAGTTGATGCTCTCTTAAGCGTCGGAACCGTCCGAGGGTCTTGACTCTAAAGACAGCCAACTGACAGAATATCCCAATCCTCCTCCAAATTTGGATTCAGGTAACGCTACTTCCTTCATGTTGTGGCTGTTACAACTAAACTCTTCAGTAAGGCTTGCTCTTGTATAGCTATAATCCACGTTGGTTGTGTTGCCAGGAGGTGAAGTGTTTTATGTACGCCTATTTTCTGTCTTCTTGATTTTTCTTGCGTCGAAAATGAGGGTGCAAGAAGAGAAGAACTATTTCGATGATTCTACACGACGCAAGTACTGAATTTCAACAGTAACCACCCGATCGGTAACAAACGCAGTCGCGTAAGGGCTCTATACCGGCGTGCTGAGACGCACTGTAGTGAAACGGAAGACAAAGCTGCTGAATTACAATATCTTCGATGGGTATTGAGACTCAACGCCTCCCCGCGCAACTCTGTCAACCAGTGCGTACGCAAACGAAACCAGAGACCAAATTCAGCCACCCCCAAATTTTGGCGGGCTCCTTCATACGTGAGGGACGTCTCGGAAGCCGTCAGCCGCCTTCTCACTCCACTTGCATTCGGGATTGCACATAGGCCGGAAGCAACCATCAGGCGCCAAGTCATGAGGCTGAAAAACCCACTGCCACGGCAAGAAACGTCTGGAGTCGTTTACTGGATCTGGTGCGGCTGCAAACAGAGCAACTACATCAGACAAACCGGGAGATGGTTGAGCGTGCGGCAGCGGTAAGGCTGGACGACGTTAGTTCTCAGGTGACGACTCATCCGACGGCACCCGGTCATATTTTCAAGTTCCAAGAGGCTGAAATCCTCGCAAGGGTTGACAACCGCGTGAGCTGCGAGCTGCTCCAATCGTGGTTCTCAGGCCCGCAATCCATCAACAAGCGCAATGACCTCCCGTTACTGTGTTCGGTGCTGAGGCATTCCCTTTGGAGAGGAATCGGTCACGTGGGGAGGACGCGGGCGAGCAACAATCCCGGTGACAGTGAGTCAAATTGCCGAGCCATCACCAAGTCAACATCCAACACGGATTACAAAATTGTGGCTATTAACGACTCGGAGGCGGACTAGCGAGCCATCATCGCCTCAATCACGACACCCAGCGGGGATCGCTAGAGCTGTTAATTACAGTAGGTATGTGGCACCACGGCAACTACGTATTATAAATACTGTAGTCTTTGTGCCACCATTACCCTTATCTGCGGTTGTCTCTGATGATAAGTCTGAGTGGGAATCCGAAACATCAGGCCAATAAACTTCTTGTTCCAGCGATAGCATATTCATCTTCTTCCAGACTTACGCAGCATCTACCGCACTCGCTCCTTCGGCATTCGGATCCAGTGTCAAGACAGAGTCAAGAAGACCGGGCGTGGGAGAGGGCGCAGGTGGCTGGCACCCCGAAGAGCTGCACCTAGGCGCGTGACACCACAGCCGGCTTGGATCCCTTTGAGTGGAAATGTCATAGCGGCTGCAGCAAGAAGGACCCGTTACAGTCTGACACTCAGTCCATCAGTCGACCACAAGGTCCGAGTTATGCTGTCAGTTGCCAGCACCGCGATGGTCTCAGGCGAGTCCGATGGTTTATAGTGAGGAATATTTGACTAGACCGTCGACCTCACTTTACCCTCCACTAGGAGTCACCAGTTCACTGCTGCGGTGCGGGGAAATTTGCGCAGTGGCTAATAGGACGACCACGTGAACGGCCTCGCCTCCAAAGCGTACACACCAGGACGGGCGGACTGTTCGATGCCACATGGAGAAAGGAGCCGAAGAGCACACTCCCCACTTGCGTGACAGGTACCGATGATGTGGAATGGTAGAGGTGTTCATGTGTGGTGCCTGTGTCGATTGGGAATGCGCAGTGATGTGGCCGTGTCTGCGATGATTTATCGCAGGCTTCCAGGGATAGGCATGCGACCGAAAAGGCCCTTGCGGTGTGTGTGTGTGAATGTGCCTGGACAATGTGGGCGGTTAATGCGGATGCGGCGAATGCAGTAGGGTCTCCCGGCATCGGTGCGCCAATCGCAGTGCGATTGGCTCGCAAGTGACCGATCATGCCGATGCGTGTAGTGAATATGTGATCGCAATGAGGACAGGTTGAGGTCGAGTCCATATTACTGGTTTTGAGGAAGATTGGCTTGCTGGTGTTGGCTGACGAGGCGTCAGGAATATTCTCAACGGTGTTGGCAGCTGGGAGAGGTGTTGGTCGTCGTGGCCGCGGAGGTTGTGACAGGGATGATGGAGATGGCAGTGAAGCACCGGAATTGTGATCATCGGCGGCGAGGATGGTCTTTGCTGTCGTCGCCGTTACGGTTGGAGGAGGGGCGGTTGAGGAGACATTTGGGCTGTCTAGTTTTTACTGCATTAGGTCCGATGTTGGGAGGACCCTACGCGAGAGTGACGGCGTTGAGTTTGCACCCGGACATCGACTGACTGATCCGGAATATGCCGATGATATCGCCTTATTTGCTTCAAGTTTTGGTCTAACGGGTAAACGAGGTGACAAAATCGATCGGTTTGTCCATAAAAACTGGGAAGACTGAAGTGTTTTCATGGTGCATTCCCGAACAGGAGAAGGCAATACTCGGGATTAATGGCTGTAAACTTGAAGAAGTAGGCAATTTTAAATACCTCGGGCGAGGCTGGTGCATAAAGGACAGAGTAAGGACGACATTGTCTCCCGAATCGATGCTGCCCGCTGGGTTTTCTCAAGCCTTCGGAAATGCCTATGGATCCGACGTGACCTCTCCATCGCCACTAAGATTCGGGTGTACCGTGCATCTGTCCGGTCTGGCCTTCTCTACGATTGTGAATGCTGGGCTTTGCGCGTGAAGGATGAGCGAAAACTGGAGGTATTTGACCACCACTGCTTGAGAATCCCCCTTCGAGTGAAGTTCACCGACTTCGTCTCAAATGAGACAGTCCGCGGTCGCTGTGACAACATGGCAAGGATAACTCAGGCCATCCAAGAAAGACGACTGAGGTAGTTCGGGCATGTTCTTCGTCGTCCACCTCAGGAGCTCAGTGTTACTGCTCTCGATCCGGCACCGTTGCCCCATTGAAGGCGTCGAAGGGGGGGTCAGTTCAAAACCTGGCTCGACACAGTTCGTCAAGACATGGAGGTGGTTCTTGGACCTTCGGTATTCGGTCTCCGTCGTTGGCGAAGGGAATGGGTTGAGCTGTCCAGATCTGCGGCCGCGGATCGTCACGCGTGGAGAGGTACAGTTCGTGACATCATCGAGGCCGGCTAGATCGGACCTGATCGCAGCCGTATAAAGTACAAGTCCGACGAAGCCGATCCGCACGTAGAATGTTCGCTATCCGCGCAAGCATTTTGTGAGGGATTGGAGGTTGACATTGCGGGCCAGAGGCGCCTACAAGTTTTCCTTTCTGCCTCTGTCTGCGACGACCTGACTAATTTCATAAACTGCTGATCCGGCTTTCTCTGTTCTTCTCCAGATCAGTCAGTCCTGTGTGGGGTCTTTTCAAGTCCTCGAGCCTAGTTGTTATCGTTTTATGGAATTCTCCAAGGTGTTCTTGTAGCGGCGAATCTGACTTCCTATTCGGCGAGCGACCGTGGCTACAACTCCGGAGAAAAATCGTTTTGACATTCTCCCTTTTTTTTATCCTCACGAAGTGGCCAATCCATCGTAGTCGCATTTTTCTTAGTATCTCATGCACGCTGAGGGTTCCAACCCGTTCCAAAACTTCCGTATCCGAGATCCTTTTCCAGCAACTCAGCTTCGGTATCTGATGGAGTCAACTGAAATCGAAGTGAGTGAGTTTCTGAGCCTATTTTTTGTAGACTAGCCAGGTTTCCTTACTAAACAGCAAAGTTGTCAAGATGACAGCCTTGTGCACCTTGAGTTCGGTGTTGAGAGGACTACTTCGACGATTCTGTACTGAATTCTGCGGCTGCCCAAAGCCCTGGCCGGCTTTGGAGTTCCAGCGAGCCACTCCATCCTCGATTTCTTTGCTGCGGGTGAGCGTGCTGCCCAAATGGACGAGGTTGTCGGTGATTTTAGGCTGGAGCCGTTGCGTTAATCCGGCGAGCATTGTATGCAGCGTTGAGCGACAAAACGTTAATTTTTCCAGTTTTGTCTCCCTCAATATTAAATGAAATTTTGGTAGACGAAGTGTCAGCCGGAATGCGGCGTATCTGCTCTCCTGAGACTGTTGAAGCAGAACTCCAGCAGCTGTGGGACATACTCCGCGAAAAAGGGAATATCCAGAGAGATTAATATTTTTTTCAAAGACTGTTTACTATTCGTTTCAGCTTCTTGACTTTATTCAAAGTGGACCTAAGCTGAATTAGCTTATGTGCGGGAACGAACCCTGGCTGACATTCTCCCTCTCTAGTGCTCTAAGCCAATTCTTAAACTACAATTTTCCATTTGTTTGTGAATTTGTCATTCCACCACCTTTATTTTGACACAGCTGGGAAAAACTCGGCGACTTAGTGCTATTCGAACCCACGACAGCAAGGGAAGGGTCTTAGTACAGCCAACGCACTACCCACTTGAGCTACGAGGCCCCACGGGGAGCCGTGAGTTTAATCGCATTTGGATCAAGTTGTCCGCCCAACCCGCTGCGACATCTGGAATCTAACGAATCTGATACAGGTAGCTCACTACCCAAGCAGGATTTCCTAAGTAATCAACCTACAATCCATCAGATGACTACCAGGCTCAAGTAATTCATAAATGTTTTTTTTTCCTTAATAACTTCTGAGGTTGTGAACTAAAAATATAAATATGTACAGTGACCAGTCCTATGTAATTTTGACCGAAATTATGAAATGCATTCTCAGTTAGAGAGAACTACTTAGACGTGGTCGAAATAGTGATTGGAATGCGGCATAACCGCTCGATTTTACAGACTTCCTGTAGTGTAGGGTTTTAAATGCATTTCTTTCAGGCCGTCTACAAAAACTGCGATCGGAAGAAGAGGCCATTTAAGTAGTACAAATTCTCCCACTTGACTTTCGATGCTTGCATAAGTTTACATTTAATTTACAGAGAATATGCAAAAAAATTTTTTTAGACTCATTTGCTAGTAAGTCACTTCTTCGAATTTTAAACTGTAAGGGACGGCATATATCGGTTCTAAAAAAGTTTTTCGAGTCCCATAAAATGCTTTAAACTGTGCATACGTATGTCGCAATGACGTGGGAATTTATGATGAAATGGTAAGTGAGGCCGCGAGTTTAATCACATTTGCGTCTAGTTACTCGCCCAACCCACAGCAACGCCTGGAATCTACCAAATCTGATGCAGTAAGCTGACTATCCAAACAGAAATCCACCTAAAATGCACTCGTTGACTATCAGCTTCACGCAGTTTATAGGTGGGTGCCATACGTCGCAGTAAGTTGGGTGGGTAACTTGACCCAAATGTGATTAAACTCACATCTTCCGTTGTGGCCTCGTAGCTCGGGTTGTTAGAGCGTTGACTATACGAAGGCCTTCCTCTTTGTGTCTTGGGCTCGAATCTCGCTGGGGTCGTCGAGTTCTTCACAGTTCGGTCAAAATAAATTATTCGAAATCTGCCATAACGCCCATTAATTCCATGACCTGTGGAAGCTGTTTGAAGGATATACATATATTATATAAGAAAGGTGAAGTTCTTTGGGAAACGGCAAAATTTTATTGTGAATTTTCGAGACTGGTTCCCCAGCTCGTCTTCAGACAACGGGCGTGCAGAAACAATTAACTTCTAGACTGAGCCTGGCAAAAGGATTCCATGATTGGTTAAGGTCGTCATCTCGGGATTGGTTGACTCAGTTTGAATCTGTCCTTAACGATTTTGTACGTGGCATCTAAATCGATATGCCGGTTGATGCATGCCTCATCTGAGTGCATTGCCTCCAGGAATTCGCGGCCTTTCCTTGTTTGGCAGGCGCCAACAATGCGAGTGTTTTCCCATGCGAATTTATGCCCAGTGTCCAGTGTGTGCATGGCCACCTGGGATAGATGGTCGCGTCTCTTCACCGCTAACTGATGCTCATGTAGACGGGTTGAGACAGATTTCCCAGTTTGGCCACAATAAACGGCATCACAACTAGAACATGGGATTTTATAGACAACACCTTTTCTTTCCAGATAGCCAACCCTGTCCTTAGGGTGTACAAGCTGTGTGCGTAAGGTAGTTTTCGGCTGGTGTGCTACGTGTATCTGGTACTTTTTCAACTGTCTTTCGACTAATTCAGATACATTCTTGACGTATAGGAGAGTTCGTCATGTGGTTAGTTTTGGCGCCTGAGCGTCCGCAGCATTGGAAATACCTTTTTCCTTGAGTTGCTGGTGCCTCATGCATTGACGTATAAAGTCATGCGGGTACCCATTTTGGGAGAAGTTTGTACAGGTATTTCATTTCTGCACGCCCGTTGTCTGAAGACGAGCTGGGGAACCAGTCTCGAAAATTCACAATAAAATTTTGCCGTTTCCCAAAGAACTTCACCTTTCTTATTACATTTCTTGGGATGCCTGTTTCTCAATATATTATATGTACTGGAAGGTAGGCATCCTAAGAGATATAAGTTGAAGTCGAGAACGTTCTTTGGGAAAAGGAGTTTATTGTGTGAATTTTCGACGCTGGTTCCCCAGGTCGTCGTCAGACACCGACAGAGAGCAAATGTGCTGTCAACAGTTAACATCTGGCAGTGCACTTGAAAATCAGTAATTGTTCGGCCCTTGCGCCAGTGAGCGGCCGCCATCTGTGTCATTCTGTTCTGATTGGCTCGCGTCTC
>CACRXP010000250.1:829539-848967 GCA_902702965.1 Spirometra erinaceieuropaei | reverse complement strand
TTCCAGTCTGTGGGAAGAATTCCAGCGTCAAACGATTTCTGGCACAGAAAGGATAGTGGCTTGGCCAGCTGTTGGGCAAGCTCAAAGAGCAGCTTTGCTGGAATCTCGTCCGGACCGGGAGATTTACATTCCTTCAAGCTTTATGTCAAGATTCTTTTTAAAACTTTGTATCGATGGTGACATCACAACATCTGCGGGAAGGGCATTCCATGGTTTGACCACTCGAACAGAGAAAAAGAACTTCCGCACATCCAGCCCTTCCTACTAAGCTAGAAGTTAAAATGGGTGACCTCGGAGGTTGGTCGTGGTAGCAAATTCAAAAAAGTCCTCGAAGGCCAGGCTGCAATCCAACCCCCTTACAGTGAGGAATGATTGAAAGAGACCCCGCGATGTTGTCTGTAACTCAAAGGGAAGAGGTTCAGATTTATTAGGTGGGTTGCATAAGGAAAGGAGCTTTGACCCCTTACCATCTTCGTGGCTCTTCTCTGAACTCTTTCGAGGCAGTTTTGATCCTCAACCGTCCACGGTCTCCAGGCTTTATGCCGTACTCCAAATGCGCTCGGACGAATGTTCCGAATGTCTTTGAGAAAGCATCGTCGTCAAAGTCCATAAACGCACGCTTGATGGTGTACAGTACGGACATTGCGCTTTTGTCCCTCTCGAACAATGGGTAGATGGCTTTAGGGAACTCGTCGTCCGCTTCGAACTCTTGTAGGGCTGCACCGCCCAGAAAGAAGTCTCTTGTGCTGGCGGATCTGACTGTGTTGTCTAGGCGAAGTATGCTACATTTACGAACGTTGAGCTGCAGGAGCAAACAATTTGGCTACTCCTACAACTGATTTAGGTTCACTTGCAGACTGCCTTTATCGGCAGGGCCCCGAATTACACTCCATATAGTCATGTAATCGAAAAGCATTGCTACTTCGCAATCTAAAGCACTTGCGGCATCGTTCACGTATATAAGGAACAAAATGGGTCCCAGTACTGAACCCTGGCTGACACCACTGTCGACCAAGGCAGAGCCTGATTTCCCTTGACCGATGCACAAAACCCGATGTCGATCCAAAAGGAAGTTTTCGATCCATTTATGGACGTTGTCACCGATCCCTATTTTTAGTTTATTTAAGAGCCTCCGGTATGGCACAGTGTCGAACGCCTTCTGGAAGTCGATGAAAGCTATGTGGACCGCGTGCCTATCGTCGAGAGCTCGGGCCCAGCTCTGGAGAGTTTGCAGCAAGTTTGTCGTTCAGGATGTTCCTTTCTGGAGCCCATGTTGGCATTTCGATAGCAGGCCGTGAACATCCAGGAATTGCATCAGTTCACTCTTTATGATTCTCTCCATAACTTTGCAGAGAATGCATGTCAAGCTTATGGGCCTGTAATTTGTCTTCAATGCCCTGTTAAATGCTTTGTATAGCGGAGTAATATATGCCAGCTTCCAATCGATAGGGAGTGTTCCAGTGTCCAATGACGTTTGAAAAAGCATCGACAAAGGCACTGAAGGCTTACTGGCAAGTTCCTTGGGAAGTTTGGGTTGAATCTCGTCTGGTCCTGGTGACTTCGATTCGTTCAATGCCTCCACTTCTCTTCGGACAATGACTTCTGAGAAGAGAATATCACTGACGCTTGGGGTCGGCAGTTCTTCTGTGGAGGGAGGAAGGAACATTGCCTCGTTTGTGTAGACTGATTGGGAAAATAGTGAAAATTACACAGCTTTATCCCTACTATCAGGATACTATTTTAAGTGGTTTTTCTGTGAGACCTAACGATTTTAGTACCTGTTTTTTGGTTGAATTTCCTTAAATACAGGCCTCTTCTCTCAGAACTGCCTGCTGCCATTTCCTTTTAAGTTCTGCTAGTCTATGCCCGTTGTTCACTAATCGCCCTCTGCAATCCTCATTTTGTGCATCCGATTTCTCTCTAACTGTTGTAATTTATTTTGACATCGTTAGGTCCTAGCTGAAATTCAGTCAACTTGTCTGCCAGAAGTTTTCATAATCACAAATTTCCTCGAGACAAGATGAGACCAAAAGTCACTGGTCGACGTAAGCTCTCGGCTCTTGTAAGTAAGCATGGCCTAACTAAACGTAAGTCAGAAACTTTACCTAAATCTAAGTCAGATGATATTACTAATCAGTCGTCACCCGTTGTAATTGGTCGGCAGCTTGATCTGTCTGCACTTGACCACTGCAATGACTTTATGCTAAAGTTTGGCTCTTTGCTGACAATTCTTGGACATTTATTTGACGGGAACATTTCCGATATTCCCTCTGAAGAATGTAGGCGTCTCGACTCACTTGTTCACCTGATCGCCAGTGACTCTAGTGATAGAGAGAAGCGTTCTTACAACTTCCTGCTAAAAATGTTCCTCGTTCTGCTCGGCCAATTGATGTTGCGACCAATTTCCTGTATTAATGTGGTTTCAACTACAAAATAGCCGATGCCAAACGCTTGTCCTCCCGTAGCAAAAATCCACCCATCTTAGTCAAATTGTTTTCATCAATCGAGGTTGACACAATATTTGCCCATCGAGAGCGTGTCACTGCGTACCTAGAAAAGACAAAATTTTTCCTTTGTCATGATCTTACTCCTATGGAGCGTAGAATCGGGTCTCTATTCTCACGTAAACCCACTGCTTCTCAGTCTAATGCTCCCCAACTCGGTCATAATACAAGTGGCCGTAAGGATTCAGCTTCTCCTACTCCTGCGACATCTGACTCCCTCCTTCCTCTTTCTCCTACATCCCCATCTCACTCAAGCCAATTGACGCATTTGCCTGCCCCTAAACTTGCAGCAGCAGCAGCCCCATTTGTGGTTTCGTATCCTCCGGATAGTCCCGCTGAGACACATGAAAATCCGTTTACATCAGCTAGACCGATAACTTCTATTGTCCAACTGGGTGCTGTAAGGTCTACAGTTAAGTCACCCGTGGCTTGGCGTCAAAACGGTGAGACTCGAAAATTGAATCAGACTCCGACCCAAAAGATAGGTAGCACAGTTCCATTTAGGGGTACGACGCCTCCTCTTAGATCTAACAAGTCTGTTCAGCCCAGCACGTCTACAAACCCCGCAGCTCCAATTATATCCCCGAATATTTCTCTGTCCTGCGTACCGGTTACTTATCAAAGCCCTACTATATATCCAGCAAATAATTCATACATGAATTGCCCTATATAATTTATGCCCCAACCTAGTTCAGGCTTCCCACCACTTAAGGCCAATTACTCTCAGGTACGTCAATCTATCTCCTTTGACTTCCAACCTAGACCTGGTTTCCCACCCTTTCATTCTTATAGCGGCCAATCCTCACCCACCAGCCCCTACTTTCCTTCTAGCCTCCCTCCTCCTCCCCTTCCTCCACTATTTAACTACCAACAAGTCTATCCATGCTCTAACTCCCCTAGCATCCCAATGTTTGAAAACTATTTCCCCACATCCTTTAGGTCTCATACTCAGCCTTCTCTTGCTGACTTCCCGTACGTCAATAACTCTAGATTAACTGGTACTTATTCTCCAAGTGTCATTAATTCACAGCTTACATATCCACCTCCAATTTTTTTTTAAATACAGTCGAAAATAGAATTGACGTTCGAAACACATTAGATATTATATTATTGAATGCCAGGTCAGTTATAAACAAGATGGCCCAAATCAGAGCCATTGCTCTGGAAATGACGCCTGATATTATATGTGTAACAGAATCTTGGACCCATTCTCGAATTCCTGACTCTGCATTTCTCATAGATGACTTCGATTTTTACCGCCAAGACCGCACGACTAGGCGTGGGGGTGGTTGTCTTCTTTATCTTAAATCCTACCTAAAACACTCTCCATATTACTTGGATGTTTCCTCATTCACGGGAAACTTCTGCTTTGCATCTGTTATTCTCCCGCGCAAAGAAAGGCAATTATTGGCTGTATCTACAATCCCCCAAATTCTTTAGCCAGTGATGATTCTCAACTCTGTGAAATCTTTAAATTCATTTCGGAAGCTGCTTTCGATGTTAAAATAATCACTGGGGATTTTAACCTTCCTGAAATTGACTGGGTTTCCAATAGCTGCCCACCCAGATTCCAGCCTTTTCAAGATATTGTCAATTTTTCTAATTGGTCCCCACTGGTGCGCTCTCCGACAAGAGATAATCACATTTTAGATCTAATCTTTACCAATGACATTGCTCCTCTTTCTGTTGCTTTAAAAAAGGACCTCTTTGACAGTGACCACGTATTAATTCATTGTTGCTTACCGCTTGCCTTTTCAAAAAAGACAAGCGCCGTTGGGACTTACATAATCTACGACTGCGTAGATAGCGACTTAATAAATAACTATATGAGATCCTTGGATTGGTGTGGCTTCCTCACTTGTAGCGATGCAACCATTCTTCGTGATGTCATGTTCAATGTTTCCAAGGTCATTCTAGAGTTTGTGCCGCGTAGATATCTGAAGCCTAATTCTTCAGATTCCCTTGTTCCTCATTTTCTTCAGAACAGACAAAAACGTTGAGGCGAAAACTGCGTGACCTATCCAATAGTTCCTTATCAGTTCATCTTAGAATCACAGAGATTTTTGAGATGGCCTCAAGGATGCGCCAAGCGCGCGACAGGCAAAGAGAATCAATTGCTCTCAGTGGTTCGAACCCTGGCAAATCCGTCGCTAACATCTTCCGTCATCGGTCCTCCTCTAAGCGGGGTCATGAACTTCCACCAATGCTAAATGATAACAAAGTCTTCCTCACCGATGACACTGACAAGGCGGAGTTGTTTAGTGCTTTCTTTGCAAAACACCTTGCTACCGAGTCCGATCCGGTCCCTTTCTTTCGATCACTTTCAGATAGGACACTTAGTACAATTGATGTCTCCTCAGATCTCATTAAGAAACATATAAGCCGTTTGAAATACTCACACTGCTCAGGAACGGACGGGATTCCGAATTCGATTATAAAACAAGCGTCCGACCTTCCCATATTGCTCAGTCATTTATTCTCGGTTTATATTTCAAAAGGATTTTTTCCTGAAACATGGAAAACGTCAATTATCATTCCCGTTTTCAAGTCAGGATCTCGGTCCGATGGTAATAACTATCGGGGCGTGCACAAAACGCCGTCTCTAGCAAAACCTCTTGAAAGGATTATTTTCAATGAAATTCTTGACTTCTGTCTAGCTAATCGGCTACTGAGCTCTAGTCAGCATGGATTTTTACCTGAACGATCCTGCGAAACATGCCACTTGGTTTTTCTTAATCTAATCACTTCTCTTCGTAATGAGCGGCAGTCAGTGGTAGTTATTTACTTTGATCTTAGCAAAGCCTTTGACAAGGTGCCCCATAGACGTCTTTTAGTAAAATTGGAAGCTCTCGGCATCCGGCCGCCTCTACTCGACTTCATCAGGTCCTATCTGTCCAACCGATATCAGAAAGTCATGGTCGGTAATAGCTACTCGACACCCCACTCGATCACGAGTGGGGTACTTCAAGGCACGGTTCTGGGTCCGCTACTCTTCCTTCTGTACATCAATGATATTTCGACTGAACTCGGAAATTCGCAAACTTTTACTTATGCCGATGACCTCAAGTGTGTTTACTCATACTCTAAGGACACCGCAAATGTTTGTGTTGAAAAAATTAATGCCGATTTACTATGCTTAAGCAGATGGGGTTCGACATGGCAGATGGCGTTTTCATCATCCAAGTGTAGTTTCATGTCTTTTGCTCCTCCCAAACTTCCTGGTCCCATAATTTTTCAGAATAACCCACTCTCAGAATGCCTCACCATAAAGGACCTACGTCTAAGTTATACAAATAAGCTTGCCTTATCACCTCATGCAGATAGAATCTCCGCCAAAGCCGCGCTGATATGTGGATTCACATCGCATAATTTTTTCCTTCCGGAAATGAAGCTAAGACTTTATCAAATGTTTGTTTTCCAGTCCTCGAATACTGCTGTCCTTTCTTCGGTTTAATGAACGCATGCGACCGTAATAAAATCGAAAATGTTCAGAGGGTTTTCACCCGGAAACTGTTCTCTCAAGCTTCGTCCAGTATTTCTTATACTCAGAGATATCAGCTGGCGAACATTAAGTTTTTGTGGGTAAGAAGACTCGAAGCTGGCCTTTGCTTCCTTTTTCGCATCAACTCTAGCTCCAGTCTTCCGCTCATTGACACTCTCACTCCCAGAGATCGGTCTTATGCCACGCGCAACTCCTGCATGGTGATTCCACCGCCTCTTTGTACTACATCTAAGCGCTCCCTCTTCTTTGCTTTAAAATATGCCTTCCTTTGGAATAATCTTCCGCCTGAAATGAGATTATCGCCTAAGTTACTGGTAGTCAAGTCGAAATTGAGCAAACATCTTACACCGGAAAGCATAAAGGCACTGTTAACGGTCTCATTCCCAAACACTCAGATTCTTGACTTCGAGAAGGGTCCTCCTGGGATTTATTGGTAGATCTAGTGGTAACTCTTAATTATATCATTAGAAACCCCTGTTTTGCATTGGTTTCTAAATCCATTGCTATCCTTCCCCCCATAGCGACAATTTTCGCGGTTTTTGATGTCATCTCCCGCATTCCGACCTCATGCGGTCTGTCGGCGCTCACGGCTGAACCCTCCGTATTCACTGTCTACTAGTAGTTCGGTCGTACCTCCCTTCCCCACTGCTCGGCTGAGCTGGAGGCTTGCTGTGGCCGATCGCATCTGGGTTCCTCTCGTCTGGCCTCTTTGACGCGGCGTATCAATCCGACCCAGACGATCTCAATTGTGAATCCCGTATACAATGCCATATACAAGCCAGTCCTATCTGACCCACATTCGTACCCCTCAAGGCTGAGATTTATTGCTACCCTGTCGATGACCGACAACATTCCGTTATATACCACCGCCTACAGGCCAGTCCTGCTCGCTTTTTTCTGTCATTATTTTTATTGAGGGGTTTTTTTTCTCCTGTAAAATTAATCCAATCATTTTAACTTTTTTTAAGGAGTTTTTTTTCACCCCTTAATTATCATGTTTCTCAATGGACTAATAATTCAGAAACTATGAATTGCATTTTGTAAAGATTCGGCCTACCTCGTCTAAAACTCGCATGTAGATTTATTTTAACTTGCTTTGATGGGACCCCGACGGATCTTTAATAAAAAATTATCTATCTATCTATCCGTAGGCCTTATTAAGGAGATTTTATGCCTGTTCCTTGTATTTTGTCGGAGGTAGCTGTGGAGAAATTTTGGGTTTTGCGTTGCCTTTTGTAGCAATTTCTTATCGAATTCCCGCCGCTTTTTATAATCATTTTTTTCAGTTTATTCCTCTGTGTCTTGTAGGTGTTGAAATATTAAACTTGCCTAGTGATGCAGTATTTTCTCCACAATTTGTGCTTCCTGTTGATTTCTATCTTAAGGTTGCTATTTAACAACCCAGGACGTTTGTCCAGTCTTTCATCTTTTTACTTCCTACCATTCTTCTTCTTCTTCTTCTTCTTCTTCTTCTTCTTCTTCTTCTTCTTCTCATTCTTTATTATTCGTCGACCGTCTTTCTAGCCTTGTTTAGACAAGATGTATTCATCTTTAAACATGTCTGTCTAATGCCCCCTTCTATTGCCGGGGTTTCTTATATCATTTTAGATGATATCCAAAAAACATTTCGTAACGTTCAAGCAATTTTTTGATCGAATTCTTGGTGATATTTTCCGCCCGCTTCATTCTGAATTAATGATTGTCATGTCATTCCGCCCCATGCACCTTGAGTTCCGGCATATTTCTTGTGGTACACCGTCATGCCAGGGTTCAGTATATCAGTTCTGGTATGACATTCAACATGCAAACAACCTGAAATGGAGAAAGTGACACTTGGACGGTCCTTATAGTAGCTGTGCAATTTCTACGCATACACATTATACCCTCATCATCTATAAATTTAAAGTCTTGCCATGTGAATTGCGGAGGTTTTACGGAAAGTCTAGAATGCTGCATTCAAAATTAAGCATTTGCCTCTCCCTCACTCCGCGGAAACAAAGCCACAACAATTGCTAACACCTACACCCTTCTCCTGGTGACTGAATTCGACGATGTGAAAGTCAACTTTCGTAAAAGCAAAGGCCCAGTTAACTTCGGTGACTTTAATGTCAGCGTCGGCATAACCACCCTATCTGGGCGTGAGAAATAGGTTGCTCAGTGATCGGCAGCCACAACAGCACCTTGGATTTCCTCAAACAGGCGAGTGAGAGACGCGGTTCCATCCTGACCGACACGTTTTTCTGTCCGATTAGGGAGAGGAAGACACAAAGGCGCCCACGCTCGTGTCACCGGTAGGTGCTATATGACGCCCTTTTCTGTGGGCGTGACGTGCTACTAACGAGGGCAGTGGGATGGCGGCTGCGATGTGGATTGCTACGTTGTCTTATGCGCAATGAGGCTTCAGGTGCAACCCACAACAGCAAGGGTCACATGCTTACTTGACATGCTTATGTACGTCACTTCATACGGCCTATGAAGTTAAATACTACATTACTTGATACGCTGCACGCCGGATTACCAGATGCCTGGAACCCAAATAAAAACCAGTGAAAAACATTCAGGCGCACACTAATATGGAGATCTAGTGAAGGGACCTGTGGTATTCCACGCACACAAACACAATGGAGGCACTTGGTGGCGCGTGCCGCATGCAACAGGGCTTTTCTGGTTATAGTGACGGGGGAATGGATAAGCTGGACTCTGAGAAGGACGGACAACACAGAAATCACATCATCGATTGCAGCAATGCCAACGAACCCGCACACTTCCGATGTCGAACGCCAATAAAGCAGAGGATGGTGTATTAGCAGAACGACATGGTGACTCACATGGCTGTCGGGACGTGCCGAAAGCTGTGAAATTAGGAAAACCTCCATGGATATCAAAAAAGTATACGGTTCCCATGTTAGGTGGACTGCGGCACTTTTGAGTCAGGATGAAGTGACCTTCTCGATGAAAGGGTGAGATCGCGGACAGCTGGGCCGCACACTTCTCAGACTTTCTAAACCATCCATCAACAGTCTGCTGAAATGTCACTAACCAATTAACTCAAGTGGACAACAGCGAAGTCCTTAACCGCCCGTATTCCATCCCTGAAACGGGCTGTCTGGGGAGAGAACATCAGCAGCATATGCGATTCCTGCCGGCGATTAAAGGTGCAGCGACCTACAAATGATTAATATCTTACCTCGCTGTCCTGGGGTACGTGCTGGTTAGCAAGGGTCGCACAGGCATTCAGGGGCGCCATCATCGTCCAAATCTACAAACGTCGGGAAAATGGGCAAATCCGCGATTACAAAAGGGACTCTTTATACTTTTTAAGCTTTTAAACAGCCGTATTTTTAGTCCGCTTATTACTTTAAAGCGTCTTGACCGCACCCGAATCAGCAGTCCCCGTGACGTCTTTTTATTTCTTCCCGTGTCATGTACCGTTAAATATCGTCAGTTCTTCTCTGTGAACATAACTACAATCTGGAACAAGTTACCCAGGCATATGAAGATTCTGCAGAATTATTCTTTGTCTAATAGAACTATTACTCCTATTCTGAATTCGGAAAAACTCCCACAATTTTTGGGTGCTGAATTCACCGAATCCATTTTCCGTGGTGATGGCGTTTTTGGTTCCTGGTCCCTCTGCCCGGTCTCATCTTTTAAAAAATGGTGCAGACTCAGCAGCACGCATCACTATGGATAATTTCTGCAGTTGACAGCCAGCAACTGTTTCCCCATGCACTCTGTTCGGAGCAGTCTCAATTCCATAAAAAGGAGTGGAGATAGAAGATGCCCTATGCAATGCAAACCATGCCCTTTGTGGACTGTCGTCAGTTCACGGGCTGTTGTTTTCTTTTTCAGAAATATTTAAACTATCCAAAACAATTAAACCTATAATAACTTCTTCGTGAGTTTTTTCACTGATAGGCCTATCCATACTGTAAGTTTCTCTGCCAATGCCTGTAAGGTGGCATTAAATACAATAATCATTATTATTGCTACTATTATGTGCACAGAAACGCCTGCTTTACCATTGCTACAGGGCAAGTTTTAATTCCTGTCCGGCTAGACCCCCTGTACACGCATCCGTAGCAGACACTTCTCCCAGAAGTATAGTTGGGACTTAATAATAATAATAATAATAATAATAATAATAATAATGCCAGTTTACAGGCATTATCAGGGAAGCGTTAAACACTAATCCGGTCAGAAGTGAAAAAAACCTGTCAAAAAGAAATAATGATAAAGTTGATGGTGGTTTTTTATGGTGTTGACGACGGTCAAGAAAATGAGGGGTAGCACTGCATCAGTTGTTATCACTCGCCATTTATTTCCATGAAGTTGGGACTGAACCAAACTGAAGAACTGAAGAGTAGCTGTCGCTGTTGGTTAAAGAAATTGTCCTTGGTGAGACCGGCCACAGGGATCGGAGACCAGGAACACTATCGTTACCTCATATTCGATCGGTAGATTTGTGGGTTTTTCTGAATGCAAAAGAGAGTAATAGTTATCTTAAACAAAGGATAATTTTGCAAATTTTTCACATTCCTGGGTAGTTAATTCCAAATAGCAATTGCGTTTACAGTAAAGAACCAAAGATATTAAACGAAATGTGTCAAGGTCAAGGCGCGCAGCTTTGCATTTCTCTGGATATTCTTAAGCAAGTAATGCCTGTTTTTTTTATTTGAATCCCTTTTAAAAGTCGCCTTTCAATACAAGGTATAATTTTTCCCAGTTTTATTTGACAGTCTGGCAAAATAGTCGTATTTTGTAAAAAAAACCTTTGTAGTGACTCCTTTCCCTACTATCTCTTTCTAGTTTTCGTAGTTAAGTAACAGTAGCACTTGCTATTTAGTGCGCTTTTCCGTACGTTGGCAACGTGTTGATCCTTTTTCTGTAACGAAAAACTGTTCTTGTCTGCAATGCCCCGCAGAGCACGTGCTAAAAGGCGAAAACTTGCGGCCTCCCCACCGTCTCTGGGCGCTAAAATAGTGACTGAAGACATAGCAGGTGCCAGCGTATGTTCTTCGCCGTCTGCAGATCTGATTAACCCACAAATCCTTTTAGTACATGTAGAACCTCTTGACCCTTCAGTCGTCCAAAAATACGACTCTGCCAGTCGTAGCAGGCCATCAGCCGACGAAATAGTCGACCAGTTGATTTATGGCGACATAAACAGCACTTCTGAAAAAGTTATTGAACAAGCTTTTAAACTTATTGGGGTAATAAGTTCGGAAATTGAGGAAAGAATTAAACACAAGCATAATTTTGTACTGCGAAACATTCCGAGCCACTTATCTGTTATGAAGGGAGCGCCTCTGTTACTACAAAGTTGTGGCTTGTGTTTCAGTGTCACACAAGCTAAGCGACTTCGCTCGCTTATCCGTAATGCACCGATACTAGTTACCTTATTCTCCATGATAGAAGTCCATTTTATCTTGTCGAGTAGGGAGATAACTAGAGAATTCTGCCGTAAATGGCGCTGCTCCGTTTCGCCAGACCTCACACCCCTGCAGCGAAGACTGAATAAATTAAAATCGGCAAAGACCAACACCAAGATAATGACACCTACTGTCAGTCTGAATAAGTCCTCTACAACACTAACTGCGGCATCTGCACATCACGGCATAGTCAATTCCGTAGGGAATTCGACTACTTTTAATGCTGAGCTCCTTAAACACACCATCACGCCTGGTATAAACACGCCTCTATCGACTCCCCCAGCAACCCCTTGTAAGCCTAAGCATATGTCTAAGTCAAAGGCAAATCCAATTGCTGTGTCAACCACTCGGACACCCAATAAATCCAGCACCATTATAAAATCTTTTCCTCCACAATCGGCTAACAGTGCCTCAAACACCCCGACTCAAAATGTAGCCGTTTAATAGACCTCTTGCTCCAATGGATACAACGCGTCCGCCCACCCACTAACTTCTTTCCACCACGGCTGTTTTACCAATGTATTCCTCACGAGAATGTCCATAGTGGATCAGTTAAGTCATCCGATCCTCAGTTTTGTTCCGGCGAAAATGTGTTCCGGTATCTGGCCCGCGGATTTCCAGCTGAAAATGAGTTAGCTTGCAATCGTTACCAGTTTGCCTGCCCGTCATTTCCTCCCCCAAGTCCTACCCCGTTTTATCCACGTCAGAATTTTTCGATGCCACAAATTTTTTTGCAAAACCGGATGGTTGCATCCGGACCGTTTGCTCCGTGGGCAGCCCAGAACTGGACGATGTAGCCCACCTCCCTCAGAAACTAATAGCCTTTCCCTTCAAACTTTTTGTTTTAAATGCCAGATCCTTGCTTAATAAGATGCCTTTGCTTCAGACTCTGGTGTTGGTCCATTGTCCGGATATTGTTTTAGTAACTGAGACGTAGGCATCAGCCTCAGTAGCCGACTCCGAACTCTCGCTTCTAGGCTATAATTGCATCCGAATGATCGCCAAGATAGCGGTGGTGGGGGCAGCTGCGTCTAAGTTAAGCAAACACTTACATTTTTGCCGTTGGACCTCCCGCATTTTTCCGCAGTAGAAGGCAGTTGCTGGCTCAAGGTTGCACTAAAAAATAAGTTCTCCTTACTCGTTGGCTGCGTCTATCACCCTCCCAACGCCAACGACAAGTTTAATCGTTTACTCTCACAGGCATTTCATGCTGCTGCCGACTCAAGCTTTAAGTATCAATTGGCTGAGGGTGACTTTAATCTTCCCGAAGTCCACTGGTCTCCGCCGTCAGGCCCCAGAAGGTTCGAAGACATTCTTGAGGCTGTGGATTTTGGGATATGGAATCAGGTTGTCGATTTTCCCACCCGAGGCTCAAGCATACTTGACCTAATTTTCTGTAGAGACTGCATGCCATCGTCAGTGTCATCCCTAGGCCCACTCGGGGTCTCAGACCATGACATAGTTGTTTCAACGTTGGAATTCGGGGCTGACAAAACGTCGTCCCCAAAGTATAACTTATTCCGCGATTTCCGATCAACTCGCTCAACCGAATTATTAACACACCCTACTTCCTACGACTGGACTGATTTCTTCCTTAGTTCGGATGTAAATGTTTGCACTGCAAAACTGTACGAAATTTGGGATCCGCTTTTTTCTCGTTTTGTTTCCCGTAAGAAAATTATTAATGTTGGGGATGAGGTTTTCCTACCTTTACCCTTTCGTCGCAGATTGCACAGACTTTATCGTCGTTTCCATCTGCAGAACGATGTTTCTGTTCTGCCCTTGATTTGTGATATTTTTGATCGAGCTAAGAGATTGTCTGAAGAAAAACAGCTAGCCGAAGAGGTCCAGTTTACCGAAAACCATTCGTTAAATGTCTCGAAACTTTTCTCTAGAAAAATACGAACTCATAGAAAGACGCAGCATCCCATCCTTCGAGACGCTCTCGGAAATGCCATAGTTGATACCCAGTTAACCGCGGATAGCTTCAATGATTTCCTGTCCAAAACGTTTATTGAAGACTCGACAACTCCGCTTCCGACCATCCAGCCATTGACCGGGGCAGTTCTAGAAACTATAACTTTCACTCTGTGGGATGTGACTGTTGCGATTAGGTGTTTTCGTCAATCTTTTAGTCCAGGCCGTGATGGTGTCCCAGTAAGCATTTTAAAAGCCGATGCAAATGCTACTTTCCCATCCCTCCTATGCAAGATATTTAATCTCGCTCTTGAAAGTGAAACTTATCCTACCTTGTGGAAGGAATCACACATTTTGCCCATTCCTAAGCACGGCAAATCTACCCTATTTGATGAATTTCGGCCAATAAACACCCTCCCCGCAGTTTCGAAGATCTTAGAGACATTGATCAAAGATAAGATGATGTGTCACTTAACAGTGAATAACTTACTGAGTGCTGCTCAGCATGGATTCTTCAAAGCTCGATCTTGTGACACCTGTCAACTCTCTTTCTCTGACTATGTTTTCCAATCTAGGGACCATGGTTTTGCACTTTACACAGTATATTTCGATTTCACTAAGGCTTTTGATCGTGTTGACCATGCTCTTCTTCTCTTAAAACTGTCCTCTTTCGGAATAGGTGGCAAATTTTATATCCTATTACCTGGGCACTCGTACACAACGAGTTAAGATTTCCAATGCCATCTCCAACCCCACACGTGTGAGGAGTGGAGTCATTCAGGGTAGTGTACTCGGTCCGCTTTTATTTTGCCTTTTCGTTAATGATGTACCCGATTTATTTCAGAATGGTTGGCCTTTCATGTATGCCGATGATCTTAAAGTTGCATAACGATATTAGCCGGTAGATCATGACATCGTGCTTGACCTCCTAGAGCGCCATCTACAGGCTTTCGCCCAGTGGTGCCGCACATGGCGCCTTTCTCTTTCTTGGCACAAGTGCTCAGTCATGGTGGTTGGCGACGACCGCCAACCCCAACTAAGTATTGAAGGTCACACCATAAATGTGCCTGGGGTTATTAAGGATCTGGGCGTATCATAATCCAAGAGTTTCAATCTCTTGGAGCACTGTGTCTTGATAGTCTCCAAAGCACGCAGAACGACCGGGTTTATCCTCCGAAACTTTAAAATTAGGGACATTAGAATGCGCCTTTTCAACATGTACGTTAGACCTGGCCTGGAATACTGTTCGTTTTTATTTAGCCTCATGCGTGCTACTGAGTGGAAGAAAATAGAATCCGTTCAACACTTTTTACCAAGAGAATTTTAACCCAAGAACACCGACATTTGTCTTACCAAGAACGTTGCCGGGTTACGGGCCTTGATCCTTTATGGTTCCGTAGATTACAAAATGGACTATTTTTGCTATTTAAACTCTTATATAATCACACATTTAACCCACTCACCTCTTTAAGACATCATATTCATCCACGACGTATCAGTCACCGTGAGGTCTTTTTATTTCTGCCTCTGACACGTACAGTTAAATATCGTTGGCTCTATTCTGTAAATGCAAGTGCTATTTGGAATAAACTACCCATGAGTGTGAAAACTCTGCAAAATTATCCTTTATTTAAGAGAACTATTACTCGATTTTTGCATTCAGAAAAGCTTCCTCAAATTTTGGATTCTGAATCCACTGATCGACTCTACCGTAGCGATGGCATTTGCGGTCTCTGAACACTATGGCCGGTCTCACCAGCTGTTCCTCAACGCCTCTACTTTGACTATCCCCAACTTCATGAAAGGAATTGACGGCCGATAATCTCCGATACCGTGCAACCCCCCCCCCCCTTCTTGACGGTCGAAAGTCTACCACCAGCAGTTTTTTTTCCTGAACCCTCCAAACCATAAAAACCACCATCAACTATATTTTTATCCTTCGGGCGTTTTTTTTCACTGCTGGTCGGATTTGTGTTTAATCGCTTCCCTTGACAATGCCTGTAAACTGGCATTTAATAAAATATTATTATTAATAAAAAGACCTCACGGTGACTGCTACGTCGGGGGTGGACAAGATGTTTTAAAGAATTAAGCAGGTTAAGGCACGATTATATAACAGCTTAAATAGTAAACATAGTCCATTTTGTAATCTACAAAACCAGAAGGGATCAAGGCCTGTAAGCCGGCAACGTTCTTGGTACGACAAATTCCGGTATTCCGGGGTTAAAACTATATTGGTAAAAGAATGTTGGACGGACTCTATTTTCTTCCTCTCAGTAGCACGCATGAGGCTAAATAAAAAAAGAACACTATAACAGACCAGGTCTAACGTGCATGTTATAAAGGTGCATTCTAATATCGCTGCTTTTAAAGTTTCGGAGGATACATCTGGTACATCTTTAACAAAAAGACAAAGAACTAGCGGGCCGAGCACAGTATCCTTAATGACTCCACTTCTCACACGTGCGGCAATGGGGATAGCATTGGAAATCTGAACTCGTTATGTGAGAGCGCCCAGGTAAGAGGATATCAAATTCAGAAGTTTACCACCTATTTCGAAAATTTAAAGTTTTAGTAAAGTCGAAATAGTGTGTGCAAAGTGCAAAACTGTTGTCCCCAGATTGGAGAACATGATCAAAGAAAGGGAGTTGACAGGTGGCACAAGACCGAACTTTGAGGAATCCATGCTGAGCAGCACATAGTAGGTTATTCTCTGTTAAGTGGCACATAATCTTATCTTTGATCAATTTCTCTAAGATTCTCAAAGCTGCGGGAGGACGTTTATCGCGTCATCAAATGACGTATGTTGGCGATGCTTGGGAATAGGCAAAATGTGTGATTCCTACCACAAAGTAGGATAGGTTTCACTTTTAAGACAGGGTTCAAATATCTTGCAAAGGAGGGACGGCAAAAATTCATTTGTATCCACCTTTAGAATGCTTACTGGAACACCATCATCTCCAAGGTTATGAGACTGACGATAACGCCGAATCGTTACAGTCACGTCCCACGTCCCAAAGTTATAGTTTCGAGAACTACCCAGGTCAGTGACTGGATGGTCCGAAGCGGAGATGTCGAGTTTTTAATGAACGTTTTTGACAGGAATGCGTTGGAACTATCAGCAGTTAACTGAGCATCAGCTACAGGATTCGCGAATGCGTCTCGGGGGGTGGGATGCTGCGCTCTTCTATGAGTTCGTACTTTTCGGGAGAAAAGTTTCGAGACATTTAACGAACGGTTTTTAGTGCACTAGAGCTGTTATTCTAACTGTTTTTCCCCAGACAATCTGTTTGATCGCTCAGAAATATCACAAATCGAGGGCGGAACTGAAATATCGCTCTATTTAAGTAAGTAAATAAATAATTTTTATTAAAGACCCGTCGGGGTTCCATCAAAGCAAGTAAAAATAAATTTTCACATGAATTTTATACGAGGCAGCCATCGTTTCTGAATTAGTAGTTCGTCAAGAAAGATGATGACCGAGCACTGAAAAACACCACTAAAGAATTTTAAAAAATGATTGGATTAACTTTACAGGGAAAAAATAAGTTCGCTTCACTCATTGGCTGTGTCTATCGCCCTCGCAACGCCGATGATAATTTTGATCGTTTATTCTCACTGGCATTTCATGCTGCGGCTGACTTAAGCTTTAAGTATCAACTGGCTGCGGATGACTTCAATCTTCCAGAAGTACGCTGGTCTCCGCCTTCCGGTCCCAGAAGGTAAGAGGACTTTCTGGAGGCTGGGGATGTTGGGATATGGAGTCAGGCTGTTGTATTTCCATCCCTAGGATCAAGCATACTCGGTCTAGTTTTCTGTAGAGGTTGCATGCCTTTGTGAGTCTTATCCCTGGGCCCACTTGGGGGTTTAGATCACGACACAAGTGTTTCAAAGTTAGAACTCTAAGTTAGCAAAATTTTCTCCTCAAAGTATAGCTTCTTCTTCGACTTCTGATCAGCCCGCTCGACCGAATAATTAACACACCTTGATTCCTACGATTGGAATGATTTCTTCCTAAGTTCATATGTAAATATTTGCACTGATAAACTGTACAAAATTTCAGAGCCGCTTATTTCTCGTTTCGTCCCGCGTAAAAAAATGATTAATGCCGGGGTTGACGTTTTCCTACCCTTACCCTTTCGCAACAGGTTGCGCAGACTTTCTCATCGATTCCATCTTCTCGTCCATAGTGATTCCACCGCCTCTTTGCATTACATCTAAACGTTCCCTTTTTGCTTCTAAATATGCCTCCCTTTGAAATAATCTTCCGCCAGAAATTAGGTCCTCGCCTAAGTTATCGGCATCCAAATCGAAATAAAGTGAGCACCTTATACCGGAAAGTATAAAAACAATTTTACCGGTCTCATTCCCGAACAATCAGCTCCCTGAGAAAAGGGTAACTAGTATCGGCGCATTACGGCTGAGTGAGAGCAGTCGTTTAGCTTGTGCGACACTAGAACACAATCCACAGCTTAGCAGGAACAAATGCGCTCCTCTAAAGCGGATATGCGATTCCGAATGTTTCGTACTATAAAGTTATGCTTGTGTTTTATTCTCTCCTCAGTTTCGGAGCTTATTGCCCCAAGTAACTTAAAGCACTTGTTTGATTTCTTTTTCAGAACTGTTGCCTATATCGCCATATATCAACTGATCTAGTTCTGGTACAACTAACACAGGCGTAGTCCTGAACGACTGAAGGGCCAAGAGGTTCCACATGGACTAACGGGATTTTTGAATTAACCTTATCCAGAGAAGGCAGCGAACACATGCTGGCACCCGCTGTGTATCCGGCCACGATTCTAACTTCCAGAGACGGCGGGAGGGCCGCAAGCTTTTGCCTTTTAGCACGTTTTCTTTGTGGCATTACAGGGTACCAGATAGGTTTTTCGTTGCAGTACAAGGATCGAAACGTTGCCAAAGTATAAAAAACTCACAGGATAGCGAAAACTACTGTTTAATTATTACAAAAACTAAAAATAGACGGTCAGACACGGAGGCACTGAAATTGCGCTTCGCAGAATACGGCTGCTTTACCAGACTGTCGAACAAGACTGGGAGAAATCACAACCAACAATGAAAAGCGACGTTTTAAAAAGGACTCAGTTAAAAAAAGCATTCATTGCCTAGGGGTATCAAAGTATAGACAAAGCTCCACTTATCTTCGAAATTGAGCCGCGCGCCTTGGCCTTGATACTTTAGTACCTTGACAGGAGCAGGACCGGCAGCTTCACTTAATAAACACCGCGGAACCAGGAATAGAAATAAACGAATAAATTACTTTACTGCGGACCCCTGAGGGTACTTTCATAGTTAGTAAAAATAAATTTTCCAGTAAATTTTAGAACAGGTATACAGATTTCGCACAGTATTCAGTTCACCGTTCTGGAATAAGCAGTCAGGTATTAAAAACGGTGAGTGAGCATCGAAAAATTCTTTCTGAAGAGACAAAATGAATGTGAATTGGTCAGCTTTTAGGGAGAAATAAACTGCCGCTCATGAAAGGGTGGATATGCGGATTAAACAGGATTGGACTATAACAGGTATTGTATGTGGGATTCAAAATGAAAATCGTCAAGGCAGAGTTTCCAAACCGGATGAGGCTATCCTTTCCGAAGTGGCGAAACAAGAGGAACCTTGACGCGATCGGTCATAGTCCGCGTATAGTCCAGCCGAGGAGGGGACATTTAAGCCTAGGGCGGTCATCAAAGCTTAGAGGGGAGAATGTAACCCTAAGACCTCCTAGCTGGCTGATCAAACTACTAGCAAATGGCGAAAACAGAGGATTCCGCCGTGATCGCCCACAGACCAGTTATGGTCGAAATGAGGAGTTAACGTCAAGAACCGCGAAAATCGTCGATTGGGGGTTTGAGTCTTGCAGCCAGCCAACTGCAAGACAACTAGGAATAAACTAGGACCATCATCTAAATCGCGTTCGTCGATTTGAAGAAGGCCTTTGACAAAATGAGTCACGATAGACCATGGGGAAGCAAACTCTAATTCGAATGTCCGAAACTACCTATGCTAATGGCGAGACGGCTCTATCACGGGGTGATAGTGCGCTTCACGGATGCCG
>CACRXP010000250.1:791195-803785 GCA_902702965.1 Spirometra erinaceieuropaei | reverse complement strand
ACACGGTTAAATAGTTAACTGTTTTTGTACATTGCCCAAAAGTCTGACGACGAGCTGGGGATCCAGACTCGAAAATTTACTCATTAAAGTTTATTCCCTTCCCAAAGAATCTTACTTATTTTCAATATATATATATATATGAAATCTTGTTTGATTTTGAAACGTCAGGGCAATATAACTATGGTTCCCGAGATCGCTTATTCTTCTTATTTATGTCCGGGGACGCGCATCTTCGCTTCTATCAGCAATATTTTCGGGCGCGAAGCGCTTCAGTCAGCACGACGTTGGGAAACATTCGCCCTTCGCGTGTCTTCAACGTACGCGCAAATCCAATTCCTCCACAGATGTCTTGACAACCATGTGCTCCCCAAGAGCCTGTCTTACAGGCCACCGGTGAACACAAGTCTGGCGAGACGGTGGGTGACTCAACACGGCAGACGAATGATCCGGGCACTCCTCCAAGACTGCCACCTTCGGCTGCGTAAATACAACGGGGTTTTACGCCAAGAGGTCACAAAGTGCACTGACGTCATCGGCGAAGACGGCGTCACGCTACTTCAGCAGGAGATCGATAGACGGGCCAGAGAACTACGGGCAAAAAGAGATGTTGAGCTGGCTGCTAAGCTTCGAAGTTTAAGCCACTCATCTCCGGAAGAAAACGAAATCCTTGTTCACAATATGTCCTCCAAACAGCTGACTCCTGCACAGCTGAAAGTGCTGAGTCATGAAGCTTGCTTCAACACCACAGACGCTGATCCGGTCAATCTCATTGCCACGGTCGAATCGATCCTCAAACAAACCGGAGAATCGGACGAGACTGCGCATCTCATTCGGCAACAGGTCACCTCCTTGGTGATGGCGCACAAACCGCGAGCGATCATCACCAGAGCGGAGCAGAGCGCTCTCAGGGCACTCAGGAATGACACTAGCATTGTAATACTACCGGCAGACAAAGGGCGTTCGACAGTCGTGCTGGATAAGACAGACTACGTTCAGAAGGCGAACGCTCTACTGGAGGACCAACAGGCATACCTCCTATGTGGTGAAGAATCGATAAAGAAACTGGTGACTCAACTGGACAAGACGCTCACCGACATGCAATCAAACAAAGCAATAAGTAAGTCGGTACGGCTGGCCATTAAGCCAACAGATGCTGCCCCACCACGATTTTATGGACTACCGAAGGTACACAAAGCCGGTCTCCCCCTCCGACCAATTGTTTCGTTGCGCGGTGCACCAACATATAATCTGGCAAAGTGGCTATTCCGCAGCATGAGGTCTCTCACCTCGGACTCGACCACGACCGTCTGTTCAGCGGCTCAGTTCCTGGAGCGGCTCAAAGGGATGCGGCTAAACGAAGATGAGGTCATGGTGTCATTCGACGTCACCTCTCTCTTCACTTCGATCCCGCAATGTCTAGCAGTCGAAACGGTTGGCGAACTGCTCGAAAGAAAGTACGACGAGACGGGCGAAAGCGTGAAATGGAGACATCTCATTCAACTGTTAAAGTTCTGCCTGAAGACGTTCTTTACGTTCGAAGGGAGAGTATATGAACAGATCAAGGGGACACTGATGGGATCACCGCTTTCGGGCTTCATAGCAGAAGCAGTTCTACAAAAAGTGGAGACCGCAGTTTTTGAGATCTACAGGCCAACATTTTGGGCTCGGTATGTCGATGATACCTTTGTCATCATCAAGCGGGAAATGGTTCAAGAATTTCACAATGTTCTGAATTCTGTCTCCCCTGATATCCAGTTCACAATGGAGGCGGAAAGCAATAAACAACTGCCGTTCCTGGACGTACTGGTTCATCGGAAACCAAGTGGCCACCTAAAAACAACGGTGTATAGGAAAGCCACCAATACAGGCCAAATCCTCAGCTACCACAGCAAGCACCCGTTATCCCACAAACGCAGCTGTGTACGAACACTGTACAAAAGGGCAGAAACACACTGCAGCGAGCCAGACGACAGAAGGTTAGAATTACGCAACCTCCAGCGCCTCTTCATGGCGAACGGCTATCCTCGTAACTTCATCGAACGCAACAGGCAGCCTGGTCCAAGCCGAAGTTCGGTGACAGAACGGCCAAAAATCTGGCGGGCGCTTCCTTACATTGACGGCGTCTCTGAGGCGGTCTCCCGTCTGCTAAGACCACTGGGGATTGGCATTGCCCATCGGCCAGAGTCAACAATTCGAAATCTGGTCATGAGACCTAAGACCCCCCTGCCACGCGGCGAAACAACGAACGTCATTTATCGGATCCAGTGCAGTTCCTGTGATATGAACTATATTGGAGAGACCGGCAAACGACTGCACACCCGTGTTGCAGAGCACATGAGGGCAGTTAGGCGGATGGACCCGTTGTCTCTAGTGGCAGAACACTGCGCAAACTCTGGACACACGTTCGCCTTCCAGAATGCTGAAATCCTGGGCCGGGGAAATGACCGCATCACGAGGGAAACAATCGAGGCCTGGCACACTGGCGCGAACTCCATCAACCGCAGCGTAGCGCTTCCTGAGGCTTACCAGGCCCTCCGAACGCAGCTTAGTGAACAGAAGAGCAGAGTCAGGCTGCGACAAAACAGAAACCCAAGTACGGCCGAGTCCATGGGGGCCACACGCGCAGCTGTACTTCAACCCGAATCTGACGAAGGTGCGATCGTCACTACAGCCGCGTCGTCCACTTATCTGGCAGGTGTGAGGACGAACGATCGCAGTAACGCCAACGGACCTGATGAAGGTGCTATCATCACTGCCACTCATGCGGCAGGTGAGAACACAAGTGACTGCAGGGTGACAAAGAAGATTGCCAGCCTAGGACGAGAGCTAAGGTCAATGCAAACACGTGCGATGACAGCTAGCGTCCAAACGACAGCCCCCGAATAGACGCAGACCCGTTGTAACAAGATCGTCACCGCCTATAAATACTGTGAGGCGTGGTACAAAACTCACCTCCGACGATGAAATCTTGTTTGATTTTGAAACGTCAGGGCAATATAACTATGGTTCCCGAGATCGCTTATTCTTCTTATATATATATATATATATATATAGCTGCAAGGAGGGACGACAGAGAATGCGGGTAGATTGATACAGTACTGTTTCGGGCTTATTGTGCCTTCATTCAGTCAATCATAACCCTGACCACCAGCAGCTGGGACCAGAAACACAAACATGCGCACAGACGCACCTGGCGCAGTTGATCCACCACTGAGGTCTACCAGATGGGTCATAAGCACTTCATCGAACCGAAGTTCATCAGTGCCTCGCCACCTGTCATTCTCTATATATATATATATATATATATATATATATATACGCGTGAATCATGAATATTGTTGGTTGCCTTGTGCGTGTCAGTGAGTTACACGTTGTCAAAAGCCTTCATGGATGGTCCTAATGGCTCCAGATAGGATTCTGCATGGAAAGCAGATTCAGGCCAGGGGAGAAAGTTCTTGAATCGCGGCACGCAGCTCATTGAAAGGCTTCTCAGTAAAAAGCAACGAAGTTTGGTAAAACGCTTCTGAGCGGAATTCAAAAGCACTTGGTAAAAATGACAAATTAAGTAGTATGCTTTTTCCACCACTTTTTGTTTGTCGTATAAATTCCAACATAGCTTATAGAAAAAATGCGCAAACATATTCCTTCTTGTACTCATTTGATAGCAAGTTTCGCCTTCCGCAAAAAGGGTCTTTCTGTTCTAGAAGACTTTTTCTGTTTCCGAATAATTTCGAGCTCGAACTTCTCTTGCATTTCTGTCCGTAGTTTAGAGTATGCAAATTATATACTTTCTCCTTAAGGTAAATCAAATATTTCTTTACACGGTCAAGAAGATACTACATAGGGTTCACAAGATTTTGCAATTGATGTGAGGAATTACTGCACGGAGAGAGACAATTCTATCCGAATGGACATCGTGCGGTGGCGAAAGATACCATTTATTCGAGTATATCATTTGAAGAAGACGTGTTTCGATATCAACCGAGCACGAAAGGGATATGTGTATGCGTGCTTTTCTATAAGATATACTCTAATTTAGGAGCTCATCTAAAGTCGATGGAAAAACTCATACTACTCAAGCGGTACTTTTTACCTTGTCGTCCTGCAGGCGGCCGAAAGGATTCATATCCAGAAGCCCGCATCCTCACCTAACTTGAATATCATTAGATTATGCTGCACGACAATCAGTATTACAACTCCACATAAGTAGTCTTCCTTAGTCAAAAACGTATTCCAGAACTTTGTTAACATTTCATGAGATTGACGATCCATTGTAATCATGACCCGAAAAGCGTGCTTTCGAGTGATACGGCAGTTTGTTAATTCAGCACAATATGTATATATGAACGATCTGAGATACGCCCTCAAAAAATTACGATCACCACAAATGATGCGAGGCTCGTCGAAGCTGCCACGAAATCTACGATCTCCTGTTTGTCGAAATGATCTAAAAGTAAGCTGCAAATAGGTAGAAGAACAGGCTCTCGTAACTGTACTGTAAATGCGATTTGCTAGTAACTTTTGCTTGTAAAGGAAGGAGATTAGGTTCTTGAACTAGTTGACTAGAGATTGGCACGTTAATGTGCTATATGTTATTAAAAAAATGAGAGACTCGGTCAAAAAACAATTCACCGATTTTGTGGGTAGCGTTTAGGAGTTGGTATTTTAACTTCAGAAGTTATACAAAATAGGGAGTGAAATCCTACAACGTATGCGCTCTGACAATGCGTTAGATCAATCAAACTTGCAGATCATGTTGAGATATGAAAATAAGATGTATTGTGACAGAGGACGTATTAGAAGCTCGGCTATCAGCCAGCAAAATTGCTTTCTCACAGGAGTGTCGATTACGATCATTGCCAGAGCTCAACGTATAACTTTTCGGCGCGAAAACTTAGGAGAACTGGTCCGATCAATCGGCATACACCACGTGACTGATTGGCACTCCGAGAAAGGCCAGGTCAGTGAGAGCATTTGAGTCACTGGCGGCGACGCCGGCGGCGCGGTGTCAGACAGCCAGGTAAACTCTCAGACCGCGTCAGAGATGCCGGAATTGGACACTACAACGACCATGCGAGTGTGAGCAGGGGTAATATGGGGAGTCAGGAGATAAGGCGCCACCATAATAACTCCATTCAAGCCTTGGGGAGAGGGGCGCGACAGACATCGAAGACTCACTTAGTCCTTAAAAGATATGAGTAGCACAGAAGACGAGAAAGAAGGCATAGCTCACATCGGGCAGTGCAGATAGAGTAGTTGGAACATGGGGCTGAGGTGATATATGAAAAGGGCAGAAGTGAGGACACTTGAGTGTGTGCTACTATGGAAGAGGGCATGCAAGAAACCTGGTGAGTGCCTAGATAAGTATTTACGGGGTTGAAGTCACCCTGGGCGTGCTGTTGGAGCACACTTGAATTTCGGAACCTGAGCGGCGGTTTAAGGGGACAACAAAGCTCAGAGAAAATCAACGGAAGAGGGGACACTGAAGGTAAACATTTTCGAGTTACCGATAATGACATGATGCCGTAGCGCTTAAAGCTAGGCAAGATACTACTTGCGTTCTTTGCGTTGCTGCGGAGACTAACAGGAGGCTATAAACCACTCTATCTGCGAACGTTTAGGAGGTTTGGGAGATGGTGTGAAGCCTACGGAGCATATACAGGAAGTCAGAGGAGTTCAAAAAAGCAGTGACAGTCCTCTCTAGGACTTACGTTTTGGAATGAGTGTTTGATACGAGGCCAGAGTCAGATCGGTTTTTGAAAAGATGGTCCTTTTGGGTGAAACGCCGACAGCCTCCTAGAGTTTTGGAATATGGTATTGCTCCGCATAGTGGTGCCGTTCAACGCCAAATTAGCACCACATGGGAGTCAGTCTCTACCTATGACCTCGTGAACCATGGGTAGCGAATAAGCCCAAGGACTTAGGAACTAACGTGCAATCCCCCAGTTTAGAATTTGCTCAGATTCTCCCTTTGCCGCAGTCAATCTAGAAGGAGCGAGACGGCATGGCCGAAAGAAGTCTGGAGGAGAGGTCGTGCGTTAGGAACAGGACGCGTGAGGCTATGGTTTTCGGGAAAGTCACAGGACATCTCTAAAGTGCGAAGGCTACAGCGTAGGAATAGGGGTCATGTCGTGTAAGTGAGCTCGCCGGAAGTTTGCTCTTTTGTCACAAATGGCGAAAAAGCCTCCGCCAACCAAATACAAGAAACGCCTACGTTGACAGACTTTCCTTGAAGCCATGTCAGAGGCCTACGTCAAGTTAACGTGGACGGTGATCGGTGATAGCAAAGGAATTTATTCAGTTTGAAATGTGTATGCGCGGGCAGGTTGTATACGTGCAAAAGAGCGCATTATAATGCCAACAACACAGAAGGTCGTATTCGTCGACTTCTGTATGAGCCCTTCATGTGTACTTTGCTAATCTTCTACATACATACTATTCTCCAAATTAAGTCTTAGGCTTGAGAGTGAGCGATATTCTATAAAACGGACAAATAGTATGCAATGATACAAAGCAGCTAGATGCTTTTCTCATAGAGAATTACATAGTTTTGCAGACAACCGTTTTTTCGTCCACACGTACAACAATTTCAGTTATGGGCACGAATTAAGGAACAATGAACCAATACCTCACGGTAAGTCCGATGGTCCCAGCATGTTCACTAACACTCCCCCGAAGCTAAGACTCAAATGAGCTAAGTTTAGTACGTGCAGATGAGTATTTCCGCCAAAGGAGGTTGTCCGCTGGCCTACACACTGGGAGTTTATTGCTTGCATGCGGCACTTCCCAAACATCCTAGGCATAAGTGGGAATAGCAGAGCGTTCCACTAAACACTCAATGACAGAAGAGTCCGGTTGCAATCCCAGGTCATACAAAACCACGTTTGGGCGTGACTGGCTGACAACAGATAATAAACCATAAACGTTCATCCTAGTCTCCCTTGTCTTTGTCGGTAATTATTTCTGCTATTAAAAAACTGAAAATGCAGATCACACAGTTCTTGACTCAAAGGTTGCAACTGTCTTTATAAAACGTTACCACCTCCCGTCCGTGCAGGCTCCAACATGTGCAGTAGTGGTATGGGACAATTTGGTGGGCTATGTGCAGACGCAGGTTCGCCAGGTACATGTGAAAAATTCGCTGAAACACACCGAATTCTCATGGAAAACTGTTCAGGGTTCCGAGCTTATGCAGAAGAACACAGAATTTATTCGACTGAAATAAAAACGTCTTCTTGACTAAGAACTCGTTCATTTAGAAATAACCCGGCAAACCCATGCCCGTGCATCTAGCCCTATCGTACTAGATTGTCATTTCGTTGAAATCCAACGCTAGTACTGTCCTCGGAGCACTAGATGGATTTGCGAGTGGGGAGTGGTTATTAGGCTTACCAACATCTCATAACTTTGAAGAGGAATGGTGATCATCTCGTGTACGTGAGCTTGCCGGAAGTCCACTTTATTGTCACAAATGGCGAGAAAGCCTCCACCAACAAAAACACACGATGAGAAAGGCCCCCTGGAGCCATGTCAGAGGCCGAAGTTAAAGTGAGCTGGTACTCTCCTCGCGGTACTATCTGGATTTATCTGGAGGTGGTCATTAGGCTTACGAACTTCACTTAATTCCAAAGATGCAACCTGATATTTTTGATTGATATCCTTTATGCGCGACTTCCTTATGCTGCTAACCTGAGTAACATTATGTGGACCGCGTCATAACTCATCTTATTTATTCTACCCCTAACGGTTATCAAACAGAAAGGGGCAATAACAAAGATAAGGGAGGCTTGAGTTGTCATCATTCGGTCATATTCAGTCCCTAGGATTCGAACTCCGCTTCTTTGGTCATTGAGTATTATGTCCAACGCTCTGTCATTGAACCAGGGTTTCAGTTGTCCATTGTATTCTAACGGTGGTTGGTCTCAATGGCCCAAATATAGCCTCTCCAAATTTAAGAGGAACGTGCCTGTTATTCGCTGGAAAGTTTTTGGCTTGTAATTTTTTTCAGTCAAGCTGAGAGAAAAGATGACGGGGGGTCGCTAGCAGACATTTTGCACCAATAATAAATGGCCATTTCGGATTTGTTGAGATTTTCTGCACACCCCTCACTAGGTCCATTAGAAGTATTGCAAAACCAACTGAGAAACCAATACTCATAACACTTCACAGTATCTATATGTTACTTCGATCAAGATACAAAGGTCTAAATGGATAAAAGGAAACCTGTGGTCCTGACTGATCTGGCTCGAAGGCGCATTCAAGAGAACGGGGGGGTCATTTTTCGGAGATACCCTCATCGAAAAGAAAATGATTTTTCAAATCACGAGGACAGGTCTCTAGTTCCCTCCAGTAAACGGGCCACGCGGATCATACCTGTCAGAGTATTCTAGAAAATTGCAGGGTCTGTAGAATCATGAAATTTATGAGGGCAAAACAAAGAGTGGTTAAGATTTGCTTAGAAGTACGACCCAGTCTCTGATTTTTGCGAACGAGTCGTTCCTGTCTTAATATTATGTTATCGGAAGCTGTAACACTGCGATTGCGAGAGTCTAACGCGTAGCCCAAGGAGGGGTAATAGTCGAATTTGACATGGAGAATGTTTGCAAGAGAGTTTAAAGTCAGTATGTGAACGAAAGATCTTTGTTATGTGCCGGAGACAAGATCAGACCTTTGGGAGGCAGGATATTGCAGTAGCGAAACAAACGCCACTATTTGAACAATAAATAGGCGCTACTACCTGAGTTGTCTTCAACCTTGACAACGTTGAAACAACAGAATGACTTTTTCTCATCCTCCTAATAAATGGAATTCCAAACTTTCGAAATCTGCCTCTTGGGCGGAAATCATCACCATGATAGGGTTGGGCTGCGCGTAAATGATGGGTGAAAACTGGAGGCACTTGACCACGGTTGCGTGATGACCATCCTTGGAGCGATCTACACCGACGTTATCTTAAACGAGAAATCCGCGCTCGCTGCATCAACATTGCAAGGATACCTCCGGCCCCCCAAAAGAAGACTGAGGTGGTTTGAGCACGTTTTCCGTTGCCTGTTCCCTGAGCCCTCGACCCCTTGTCGTTGCCCACCTGAAGGCATCGGTTGGGATGTAAACTCAAGACCTAGCCTGACAAAGTTCGTCAAGACATAGAAGTGGTTCTTGAACCTTCGGTATTCGGTCTCCGTCTCCGAAGGTTAAAATGGGTCGGGCTGACCAGACCCGCTTCTGCGGATTGTCACGAGTGACGAGGTACAATCCGCGACATGCCGGAGCTGGGCTAGATCAGGCAAAATCACAACTGCACCAAATGTGATTTGGACAGAGAAGTGTTTCACGCTTGTCTCGATTAAGCTGTACATCAGAAAGTCCAGTTTCCAAATGTAGATCTGGAAGCACGAGCGGAAATAAAACTTTCTTTCGGTCATTATCCAACTTAAATTTTCTAACACATGCAATTAAATCTCATCTATATGCACCTGGACTACGTTTTTGTTGCCTTTTTAAATGCCATGGTAATCTTTACGATCACAACAAATACACTTTAGGCAAGTGAACTTATTGAGTCTAAAAATATCGTATTTGAAATTAACTAGGTAATTTAACTAGATACCTAATTACTATCACATATAATTGCGTGTTGACGCCGAATCCTTAAACGATACCTATTTTTGAATGTTCCCTTTCACTATCTTATAAATTAAGCGATTATTAACATTCTGGGAGCTGATTCTAACGGATTTCGCATTTTATTTGGGCCGCACGGATCGGACAACCTTGTCTTTGTCGGTATCACTTTATCTGCATTTATGACTAGTCGCTGTGCGACTACCTGCGAGAATTCTAGTTTAAGCCCCAAGGTAAAACGGGGCGAGCATGTTCCGTAACCTGATCGTTGAGCGCCCATTTACCATAATTACTACTCCCGATCACAAGCGACAGGACAACGAGCCCCTGGCTCAGTGGTTAGGGGAGTGAAATCCTAACAGCTCGCGAGTTCGAGCCCCATGTGTTCCACACCTCGGGGTTGGGTATGACTGGCTGACGACGGCCAATAAGCCAGAAATGGTCATTCCAGTCTTCCTTGTCTTTGTCGGTAATAACATTCTGCTTATATATATGTTGCATAGCAGGGGTGGTATGCATTCCGAGACGATGGAATAAAAAAGAAGAGGTTCTTCGGAAAAAATCGAGTTGTACTCGTGAATTTTCGAAGTGGTGACACCAACCTGTCGTCAGACGAAATGAAGATAAAAGAGAAAGTGAGACAGTCACACTAGACTAGTTGACGCGACAGGACAAACATTGACGGGCGCACCATTAGCGTGTGAGGAGTGATGAGGGCAGGTAGTCGTGCTGGGTTCTGAGCCGGAAGGGGAGGCGGAGGAGAGAACAGTTACGGCTCACTGTGTTGGAAGGGGGGGAGAGAATGGTAGGTTGGCGGAACTGCGGGCGCCTGGATTAGCGGCCGCTGATGGGGCGTGAGGCTCGGCTTAGTGAGGCGTGATCTTAGGCCCTCATAATGGGCGTCTAGGTCAACATGCCGGTTGATGCTGCCCGCGTTAGAGTTCCATGCCTCTAGGAATTTTCTCGCCCGTTTTGTGTTGGCCGTGACGATGACCTCGCTGTCATCCCAATTGAAACAGTGGTCGCACTGGAGTGAGTGTGCAAAGACGAAGGACAGTGCGTCACGGCGATGGACAGCTAGTTTGTTTCATTAATTCGAGTTCCCAGGCATCGTCCTGTATGACTAACATATACACAGGAGAAATTGGCACTCACCGATCAGGTTACGGGACATGCTCGTTCCGTTGTGCCTTGGGGCTCATACTAGAACCCTCGCAGGCAGTCGCACATCGGCTAGTGGTAGATGTAAATCAGGTGGTACCGACAAAGACAAGGGAGACCGGAATGGCCATTTCTGGCTTATTAGCCATCATCAGCCAGTCATACCCAACCTCAAGTGTGGATCACTTAGGATTCGAACCCGGGATCTTTGGTCACGGAATGTTGACAATCTACTATTGAGCCACGGGCCCGTTGTCCTGTCGGTTGTGATCGGGAATATCAATTACGACAGTGGGCGCTCACAAATCGGGTTACGGATCATGCTCGTCCCGTTGTACCTTGGGGCTCATACTAGAACCCTCGCAGGCAATCGCACAGCGACTAGTAGTAGATGTAAATCAGGTGGTAAGGCTATCGCAGGAACTATGGCTTTATTGGTGTGGCGTTTCGAAAGCAGACAAGCTTCCATCATCGGAGGTGGGTCGCGTACGTAACGTCACAGTATTTAAGGGTTTTTCCCTGTGCCGGCGTGTCACTGAATTCCAGCACGCTTCATCACGGGGTTGGCGATTGTTGTCATGGTGGCATTGGCTCCTCCTCATCCTTTTTTGGGTGTGGGGATGGGGACGGTGTCGGGGCGACCGCGGCCATTGCTCTTGTCTGCGTTTTCCGTTGTCCGCCCTACACGTATCTCGCCCTCCTGTCCGTAACCGTGTGGACGGTAGCTGTCATGCCGGTTTCGACGTCGGGCTGGGGATCCCTATCACTGTCGTGCGTTCCCGCCGAGTGCTCGTGTCTGTCTGCGTTCAGACGCAGTAGGCGGTCTCCTGGGTTTGCGTTCGCCGCCGGTTGTCCCCTGTTTTCGTCTGTTTCCGATGCCCTTCTATACTCGCCCGTGTTCTCGCTTGGTCTGGGTTTGACTACTGCAGTCTCTGGTCTGACGCCTCGTCAGTAATCCTGCTTATTGAACTTCACCCGTAGGGCTTGGTAGGCAGTCGGCAAAGTTACGCAGAGGTTGATCGAGGTAGTTGCGGTGCGCCATGTTTCGAGCGTCTCCCTGACCGTTTGATCGCTCCCTTGGTCCAAGACTTCGGCGTTTTGGAAAGTGAAGGCATGGCCAGAAGCTGCGCAATGTTCTGCCACCAGCAAGTGCTGATCCATTCTTCGTACCGCTCTTGCGTGCTCATCCATACGGGTCTGCAACCTTTTCCCAGTCTCTCCAACGTAGTTCGCTTCGCAGGAACTACTTGGGATCCGATAGACGACGTTGGGTATTATGCCTCGTGGAAGAGACGTTTTTGGTCTCATGTCCAGGCGTCTAGTTGCCATTTCGGGCTTGCGGGCGATGGCGATACCCAATGGTTGCAAGATATGAGCAATTGCCTAGGAAACGTTCGCAATACATGGCAGCGATCGCCAGACTTTCGGTTGAATTGCCGTTGAGTTTATGGTTGGTCTGGACAGTCTGCTGCGTTCTACAAAGCTACAGGGGTAACCGTTGGCGGGGAACATCCGCCGAAGATAATGGAGTTCGGCTGCTTTGTCGGCCGGTTCTCTGCAGTGAGTGTCAACTCTCCTGTTGAGAGATCGCACACAGCTTCGTTTGTGACACAGCAGGTGATTACTGTGGTGGAACAGGACTTGCCGAGTGTTGGTGGCCTTCCTGTAGACGGTCGTTTTTAGGCTCCAATCAGCAATATATATATATAGTGGTAGGGGGCGCTCACCGATCGTTCATACGGAACCCACTCGTTCCGTTGTGCCTTAAGGGCAACGGGCTCGTGGCCCGGTGAGTAGAGGCGTTGACT
>CACRXP010000250.1:759014-780646 GCA_902702965.1 Spirometra erinaceieuropaei | reverse complement strand
TTTTCGAATGTTACAACATGTCCAAAACCGGTATGCGACCAACACTTTAAGAGGCAATAGAAACGCCCGTCATGAATGCGCCTAGGACATTCACACAAGCCTTTACCGGAAGTATAGCCAAGGATTGCTGGGACTATAAAAGGGATTTCGGGGAAGTAAGTATATACTGTCTCCGTAATCCTCAGTTTTAGGTTTAGTGAAGCCTTTCAGAGTATTATTCCCACTAAAGACTTGGGACTAGGAGTAGATAAAGTTTGTTTACCAGGAGATAAATGATGTGTGTTAATGGTTCAAGAATTGAGTCGTACATGAGATGACCAGAATAGGCAAATCATTAATAGGGAGTGCTTAAGTTTTTGAACTTCTTTTGATCCTGTACATCTCGCTTGAAACTGGCACTTAGTCACAACCTCTTTCAGAGATATTCGTCTTAGTTTATCTTAAGCTCCGGAGCGGTCTAGTAACAAGATGAGAATTTAGCCGGTCAAAATCCGTATACCTGTCGTGCAGGTTTGTCAAAAATCCATGTCATGGTGGGCGTGGAGGGGTATCACGGATACCTACACCCTTTTTGTGCTGGATCGGAGGAGAATTTACATTTGGAATCTTATTCTGGATATTTACTAGTGAAGTGCTAATCTTCCATATTTGTTTCAGCTTTTACCGTTATACCTCGTGAGAGTTCTGGCCTGTAGACTTATGCCAGGCTGAGAGCTAAATAGGAAATACAGACGCGTCTAGTTGCACTCGTTTAGTTTGTTAAGGGGACGTTAGACGCTGACGAACTAGATTTCACTGGAGAACAAAAATAATAACTTTATGATTTTTGACAGTCACTTTGTCAATGTTTACCCTGCTAGGCGAGGAACCAGATACATTAAAACTAAGTCCAAACAGGGACTGATCTTTCCAAAACCTGCAGACAAATGTAATCCCCTGTGGTTCTCACTTTTAGATGCGTATCTTGTGTTAATGAAGACTTCATGCACTTCCACCTCGGCCATGTGGACATCGTCGCATTCCGGGTTTAACTCATTTTTTCCTTCTTTGATTGACTTGATCAATGTAGTTCAATTAAATTTGCCTTCAATCTAAGTTTTTTAAATATTTCCTGCATAAAAGCTCGTAGGAGAGATGGATTCAACCTACTAGTTGGACCAAGGTGGAGCAATGCGGATGGTGAAGCTCTTAAGTATAAAGTAAACACAACAGGAAACGATGAAAAAATCCCTCAGCCTTCGACAAAATATGTTACTACCACCTTGCGATTTACGTCCTCCGGTATAGTTAAAGTTTTGGAGGATTCTACTGTAAGGTGGCTTACCGAGGCTGAGATCCATGCGTTTCCTTGGCATTCCCAAACGCAGTTCCAAACTTATTCATTGTGAACTTCAACGTTAGTCGCTTTCCAATTTAAAAGGTTCCTCAAACTTCCGTACCATAATCCAAAAATACCTGTCTCACATATCGCTTTGCAGACCTATTAGAAGCCTAGTAGCGATAGCCGATATGACGATTGTATCGTTATGTCGAGTAACCGCGCACAGCTCTTCTGGTGAATGAGCAGTCCTGCCCATAGAACAGGCAATACTTTGAACATGGCCCTGCTTTGGTTAACTGGCATTGGAGGGTGGACTTAACGGGCTAACCGAGAAGTACTACTGGCGAAGATGAGGGAGACTGGAGCGGTCCTTCCTGACTTATTTTCTGTGTTAATTTAGCCATATGTCAACACCAGACCGTGAATCCCGAGACTTAGAACTGCGTTTATTTAGTCATCATACCGGACACTCTACTGCTCAAGCCAGATCTCACATCCATTCGTCATCTGTTAAAAATGTGCAAAATCCCACGGTAGAAAGGCCCACCGACATATCAAGATTGCGGCACGCCTTGAAGGAGTTCTGTCTTGGCTTAGACCTCCAAGCACCAGTCATCTCAAACGAGCAGTCAGTGATCAAGAAGTTTTGCCCGCTAAGGCAGGGGACAATGGCATGGATTTTTTCCTATTTGCTGTCGTTAGCCGGCCAGATTCCGATAGCAAGTCTTGAAAACTCTATGTCGGAGCCCACTTATAATTAGGCGTTGAGTTAGACGTGTTGCGGCTTGAACCAAGGATTCATCTATTGCCTGCTACCAGGAATAGTCAACGTCACATGCCGACAAAGTTCATTGATCGCTTCCTTCTACTTAGGCCTCATGAATATTTGAAGGGGTACCTCAAGAAGAAGCCTAAGGCCCCTTTATTAATTTTGCTATTCCACATAGACTTCCGGATATGAAAGTTACTAATCGGTAGTCGACCCAGGCGAGTCGCATATGCACCCTCTTCTTTTCTGAATTGTAGAGCGCCGTACCACAGGAAAAAACCCAAAGCAGTCCTTAACTCCTGTTATTTGGGTAGGTCACACGCACTGGAGGACAGCTAGTCATCTCGGTTTGTGGAATTGTAGACTAAGTCATATCCGTCACTAAAACCAGACTAGGCCTACATTTTCAATTAACTAACTCAGCCCAAACCTTGTTACTTTCTTCCTCAACGAAATCAAAGCAGTGAACAAGACAGTTCGACCATCGTGTCCACCGCGTGCTCCGCAGCAAGGTGAGAGCAAGCACGCTGACTTGCTCGTGAATTAGTTTATAGTGAAAATAGACATGCGCAGAATCTACCGCACTCTCTCCTCCTCACCTGGGTCCGGCGCCAAGACATAGTCAAGAAGATCGGAGGTGGGGGAGGGCACCGGTGGCTGGCGCGCCTAGCCGTGCCACCACACCGCCTGGTCCACAAAAGACACTTGACCAGGATTTTAACCAACAATAAAAATGGGTCAGAAAGAGGAGAGGATGACACAAATCACTGGGCAACCATGCGCACACGGCCTGCATGCCCAGCGAGAGCGCAAATGCATCTACCCGCAGGGAACCAGGTGCCAGAGGACTACGAGGGCCATGGTTTGCTGAATCATGGCATAGCAGACGCACACAATCCTTAAATCAGTGAACATAGAGATTGCTAGACTGCTTGGCCTTTGTGGTTCAGTATATGTAATATGAGATCATCCTCATTAATTAGTGATGGAAATTGTTAAATATATTTTCGAACAGAGAAAAGCACTTTGATTAGCTTCTCAGGCTAACCTCAATGTAATGTAGTTCTTATCCAAAACGTATGCGGTGCGATATTGGCTTTTGTGAAGGAATCGTTGCAGACGTTATTGTAAACCATAATCACAACATTTACTTCATCTGCTGGTTTTTGGCGTTCATGGAAAAGTAGTTATAGCTCATAAAATATACACAGGACAAAACCACTTTTAAATCATTTTGCAGGAAATTACGGCTTTTCTGGAGCTTGTCCTTGGCAGAAAGACGTATCTCGGTTTAGTGAAAACTTGTAAACCTGGAAATATTTGGGACGTTAATGTGAATATTGGTTTAGCCTAACAGCTTGGGATTTCATGATTTTTTTAATGTTAAAGTCTACAAAGTGATTCAGCGCCACAGCGATATTTCAAAAATCCGCAGAGTTAAGTTCGTAGAACATAAACGAATTCGTGGCTTCTTCTTAGAAGAATCACAAAGAATGCAGTTGGGAATTACTAAGAGTGAATTTAAACCTTGGCAGTATTTGTAAAGAAAACATAGAGTTAGTGGACTGTGTAAAATCACGAAAACCAAGATACCGGTTGGACTCTGAATGAGCCGTAGCAAAACTGAAGCCGCTTAGTTCTCCGTGAGAAATACAATTAAGTCTACACGACGAGTCAAAGCAACCAGAAAGATTACACGCATTTGTACCGGTGTGTTTAAGACCAATGGGTTGAATTATACCCTGCAAAGTAGTTGAGGTTATGTTTCATAGCAAGTAGATCTGAACTCCTCCTTGAATTATCTCTCCGTTTCAAAGGACATTTTCGAAGTCTGTCGAACTCCTGCACCGCTGTTGTCAAACCACCCTCGGTGCTGTCGGCGTTTTCCGGGCGTTTGCACAGTACTGGCGTGGATTACCTCGCACGGTTTCCTCCGTTGGGTTCCAGTAATATCATTCACTTCCTAGACTTGCATTCGTTTCAGTTTTACATTCATGCGCTAGCTACAATCCAGTGAGAATTCAGCCATTTCGAATATTTTAAAACCGAACTTGGCGTTTGCTTACTTTTGCGGATGCTTGAGAATTGACGGTAAATCCTCATCTTCAAGACAACAAGGTGGTAGTTCGTCCAGCAGTCTACTCCACGCATCGCATCCTGCAATAGGCCGTCTTCATGGTCACGCAGCCTGACGAGGAAGTAGCCCCGCAATTGTCAATGACGCACGCGGAGGTACACTCCAGTTGTTTCCTCGCGCATCGGAAGGCGAAGGAAGGCACTGGTTATTGTTTTCTGTGCAGGCCTACAGGAGGCGTTTACTACTGCTGCAGTCGATGATTTCGTGGCGCCAAAACTCCCTCAGCTCGCGTGCTCTATGTCGACGGAACACTTTATCCACCAATACCAGTCAATTTGCTCGTCATCGGCACAGTCCCTAGGGTGTCGTGTGGGTCTTTTGCAGAGTTGGTGGTTCACGTCACTCGGATTTGTCACCGAGGGAGGTAGGTACTGACTGCCATGGCGAATTTTGTCCTCTCGAGTTGACAGGAGCAAGATCGTGAGGTCATCATTGACTGCCTGCAGTAAGCACGACCTCCGTCTCACGATGTCGTTCTTGATACCAAAGACGACTCCAGCGTCTTGCTGCTCTGCCTTTGGATGCCAGACTCAAAGGAGCATGTAGCATCTGCATGGAGTGATCGTCCCCATAAAATGCTGGCCGAAATACCGAAATGTGTTTGCGAGTAGGAAGGATTACTTAAGTGCGGTTGTAATACTGATTTTCATGTGACATATTCCTATAGTATTTCGGGCTCTCCAGTATGTTAGCTTTTGCATTTACTTCTTTTCCGCCTATTTGCGAAAGCCGCATTTGTAAATAAAAGACAGATTAAACAGAACACATTTTTCATATTTATTTTCGATGGCATGTTAAGTTCAATTAATTCCAATTGTATTTTATAGCAAACATGCACAAAAGTGACGTAATCTTCCCACTTTTTACCCGAAGAATGAATGTCGTTCGCCCATAACGAAACTTTAGGATTATGCGATTTTTGAAGACCGTGCAATGCATATTCATATAACATCCTACATGTGCTTCATCATTATTCCCCATAAATTATAAAACATAGACGGCATACATTAAAAAATTATGAAATTGACATAGTGTCTTCTTAAAGACATAGGGAAATATATGACTTGCATGCGCAAAGTGTACGCCCTGTGGACTGAAATGGCTAAACGTTAATGCAAAGACTGGCCTTACCCAAAATAATTCGAGAAAAGGAAAACTTGCTCAAAACCTAAGTATACCCCTTTTTGGAGTATAAAATATAAGGAGAACGTGATTTGCTACCAAATGGGCAAAAGAAAGCATATTTGTGCGCCTGTCTTCTATAAAATATATTCCAATATAGAAGACCATCAAACATTGATTTGAAAAATGCATACTAATAAGGCATTTAATTTTACCAAGAAAGGTTTTTGCAGAATTTGGAAAAGAAATGCACTCAAAAGCCAACATCCTGGCGAGACCGAAATATTACAGAAATACGGCCCATGGTAATCGATATTACAAACATCTGTTTAAACCGCCATAATTAAAAAACAAATTTCGGTGACCATTTCTTGACATCGGTCAATGATTGTACTTTCTTCAGTTTTTCCTTTTTTGAGAAACACATCACACTGAGAAGCAGAATCCCCCCTGCATCGCATCAAATCAGGTCAAATAAAATCAACGCATTTGAATTTAATGAGAGAAACCCCTGCATATTGTACGTGAAAAAGTCAGTATGAAGAGCGATTAAAAGCAGATAATTGCATGCAATGTCAGTATCCGAAAAGCATAAGACTGATGGTGAAATAGATGTGTTAGGTGTTACTGTATCAGTGGACACCACCAATACGTGTAACCGAAATCTGATGCGAAACGCATTTGCTTGCACATTTGCAGGCGTGATGAGGGATTATAAGTTAGTGTGCGCCTTCAAGGGAATTTAGGAAACAATTTACCAAAGAGGTGCTTTAGGCGTATGTGAGGGCAACAGCATAATATTGTGACCATACTCGCTCGTAAGCAGGTTGTCAAAGCCCCAAAAAGGTAGCTGAATGCAGAGGTATCCGTTACTAGTTAGCCTCGAATAAGTCATCGTGAATAATCCATGCGAACAACATATTGCACAGACTCTCTATGAAAATCTAAAATTACCGTTGAATCATTCGGTCTATGGAACAGTTTTACGATTTATTACCGACACAAAATCCGGGCGGGTGGTGAATGACCGTTTAACTGTGTCCCGGCAGACTTTGGTTCCAATCCTAACAATTCATAAATTCTTTTGTCTCTTGTGATGACAATTATTTGTTCCCAATCTTCTCAAATTGCATTCAAAAGTACTTGAAGGAGACAATGAAAATTTCGAAGTTAACTATTTTACGCGTTCCGCGGCGACAGCAACGGTTGAGGTCAGTAGGCAATAATGTGACTGCTTTGTTTCCTGAACAAACGCACTGGTTTGCCCTCAAACGACATCGGCTATAAATAGTGAAGTTGTGCGGGTGAAGAGACAATCATACCAAAGATGCACCTCTCCAGATATACCGTCTCTGCTCTGATGCTAGTGTTTGTGTGTGTGGTACTTGGCGGACCGATAGGTGATCTGACGAATGATGGTCGGCCACCTCCACCTCCATCTGAGCAGTTCTCTCCACCGCCCCAACCTCTTTCTTCATCCGAGCCATCGATCGTCTCCGAGATACCGATTAGTAAAAAATTGCTGATGGACGGCTTGCACAGAATTTACTAAGGACGAATCACTGCCTAGTCACCGTAGATGGACCTCGTCGACACTAATTTCCTATGCACAGACTGCTTTCCTAAGCGGATGGACAGATGGCGCGGGGTGCCCTTAGATGTCTTCGTGTCTGGGAAGACAGTTGTCACAGTGTGTGTGTGTGTTTGGGACGAAGGACAACTGCTTTCTTTTTTGTCTTTCCATTTCTTGTCTTTCTGATCAACTCACATAAATTTTTCCGTATCAAACTAGCCTGCCTTCTGTTATTTTCCAAAGTTTGCACGAGCATATGACATTTAACCGAGAGGGAAATAAGGAGGAGGGGATGTTTTCAGTTTATTTGGCAATGATGATAGGTAAGGCCTTTGAAAACCCTATTGATTATATACCAGTACGTTATACACAACTGCACAGGAATAATGACTTTTGTCGCTATTAAAATAGTAATTTCATGATTTAAAAGATTAACTTTCTGGGGTTCGTAGGGTATTCAGCTCAGGTTCAAACCGTCGAGGGAAAACAGGGGGCACAAGTAATTACCCAGGCTTCTCTTGTAGAGCTTCAGGTATCCCGCCTCCACGACTGATTGTGAAAGATCATTCCATTTCTCCACTACCCATTGTGTAAAAATAGTCAGAGCGGAGGTTCAGCCGGGACATTTTTGTGCGCAGCCTCATCTAGTGGCCACGAAGATTGGGCGTGAGGTGTCACTAAAACATGTTCTCAAAACTCGGTCCATGTCCAAAGTCATGGTTTATCTTGTAAAACAGAATAAGATCATCCTGCGCTGCCTGTAACACAGAGGGAATAAATTGAGGTAGTTCAGTCCGTCTGTGTAAGACTGGCTTTTTTAACCCATTACCAGCTTTGTTGCATGGCGTTGTTGTTAGACTGCGTGAAATTATTTAAATTTACCGTTCTTAGTCGATTTCGGCACGCCGTTTTGGAGAATTGTCTATCACAAGAAAGATTGCTTTTTGCTCTGCCATGCAATGGCCACCGGGGTTTTTGAAAGAATATTTGATTAGAACTTCCTCTTCTGCTTGGCGCTGAGTAGAACCATTTGAAAAACCGTTAACTGTCTACTGTCCTGTCAAAGTTTATTCACTACTGCACCTGCCTGCCCCTCAATGCCACTTTTTAAAACAAGCATTTTGTAGGCATGATCGGTCATAAGTCTAAGGCTTTCACGAAAGCTCTCTCCCTATAATGCCTGGCTTCTTTAAGGAACATCAGAAGGACATGCCACTTCGATTTGATACGTTTTCCTTACGTCCAACACGTAGGGAACCCTGAGGCAGACCAGCTGCACAAACCCTCCAAGTCGAACTAGTGGATCAAATATTGGGGACTGCGAATTCCATGAAATATTGGTGTACTAACACTAAACTCCAGGAAACTAGTGGGTGAGAATGTGGGATTTTAGACTTCATAAACGCCTCCCAGTCTCCGACCAGTCTATTTGTCAGCCAATATGTTGCTCATGAACTGTTCATAAATATTTATCTGCTGCTCGTCACACTTACTGGGGTAGCTGACAGACACAGTACGGCCAACGAAATCTGCGCTATAGATCTTGATATCCAATAGGCAATGTGACTTGGAAAGTGAGGAGGCATGTTCTGGCAGGTGTAGAGAATTGGCAAAGTCGCGCAGACTATGACAGGTTCGACGTTTCCCAAGCACATTTTTATTGGCCTTAACAATTTCTGTATAGGCGCATCTAGCAGTCCGCAGTATGGATCATTTCGTGAATAATTCTTTGGGTTAGTTTTTACTTGCGATAATATGTCAGTCGCATGTACTGATATTGTTAAAACTGCAGCGAATTAAAGCCTGCCTATGCACGCAACTTCTTATAAAATCTTGTTTACCCAGATATCGTCCTCTAAAATGTTGTCCAATAAAATAAATATATGATTACATTTCCCCGAATTACATGCATCTAACAATGAGCTGTTCCGCAAGCAGAAGTAAATATCAGGAGACGCCATAATGTAGCACGTGAATGCGATTAAATTTGTGAATCGTGCTCCTGGACCCCTGCAACGTTTGCGATTGTTCCTAGCGCCCTCTACGACAACTGCATACCGACAAGTTCCTCATTGTATAACCGGAATGTTGGGATGTCCAGCGGTGGGTTCACGTGACGGTCGTAGTAGGTCGCTCGCTTGCTTGTAGGTGTATACTACGCCTAGCGTCCATTTGGTGGCACTCCATTCTCATCTGTGGCTCCCGAAGTTAGGCTCTGCCTAGCGGCCACACTCCGGTAACTGCCTCGCCCGGCGGGCTGAACCAGGTCAGGTTATCCGTGTGTGCATCAGCGCGCACGGTAATGTGGACTCCGCTGCCAGGCATTGGCATCTCCGTAATGAGGCTCCATCTGGAACACCGTAGGAGGCCACAAGGTGAGTGAGCCCCCAGGTAAGCGAATGTTGCCCTGCTGTCTTTACTTTTGCTTGCCTTTGTCTACTTGCTTTCTGTCTGCTTGTAGGTATTTTCGCTGTTGAAAGCTAAATTTTGCTCCGTTGAATTTCCTGTGTTGCCTTTGCTTTTTGCTATTATTGCACGCTTGCTCCTTTTCTGCTTGTTTGTTTCTGTTCTTATTGTACGTTAAATGCAGTTCTGTTGAATTTGCCTTCTCACCGTTTATATTTCAGCAGGCAGTTAGTTTAGCGAGGGACGTGAAAGCTCTGCATCCCGTCTCTCTACCCTTCTCTCATCCCGCTCCCCTTTAAACTAACAGGAATATCGTATGGAGTCTCAGGCTAATTCGGGTGGCTCTCCCATTAAACAAAAGTCGTCGTCCATAGTGAAGTTCACCAGCCGCCTGGGACAACTGGTCAGCCCTATTTAGGGAGAGCACTGCTCACCCGCACTCTTGTGCTTGCCTGCTCACCATCTCCATTTCAGCAATGAGCTAGCTCAAAGATTAGCCTACCTTCTAGTCACCGCCGCCGCCGCCGCCGCCGCCGCTGTCGTCGCCGACTTGAACGTCTCCGTTGAAAACCGCTGGTGTCAACTTCGGAACACAGTTCAGTCGACGACCCTGGCTGTCCTCGGTTGCGCACGCCGCCAACACCAGGACTGGTCCGATGACATCGACACCGCCATCAGCAACCTGTCCGCCGAGAAGAACCGCCTGCATAAAGCCTATGGCAACCGTCCCACCAACGACAACAAAGCAGTCGTCTACCTTAGTCGTCGCCTTGTACCATGCAACAGCTCTCCAGCGGGAAAGCACATGGATGGGACACGATCCCTGCTGAGATCTACAAGCAGGGTGGCCCCCAACTCATGGATCATCTGACGGCGTTCTCCAGGAAATGTGGCGTCAAGGAGAAGCGCCGCAGTATTCCAAGAATGCCACAATCGTGTACCTCTATAAATGCAAAGGGAACCGCCAGCTCTGGGACAACCACCGAGACATTTCCCTACCGAACATCGCCGGGAAGACCATTGCTCGCATCCTCCTCAACCGCCCGAAGAAGCATGTGGAACTGGGTCCCCGACCGGAAAGGCAGTGCCGCCTTCGCTGTCATCGTGGAACAACCGACATGATCTTCACCGCCTACCAGCTGCAGGAGAAATGTCAGGAAATGTGGACCCACCTCTATTCTACCTTCGTCGATCTGACGAAAGACTTCGAAACGGTGAGTCGCGAAGGACTCGGGAAAAGCGCGCAGAAATTCGACCGTCCCGAGCCATTCACTCAGATGGTGCGCCAGTTCCACAATGCCATGATGGCACGAGTCACGGATAATGGAGCTGTCTCAGAGGCATTCGCAGTGACCCACGCAGTGAAGCAGTGCTCAGCTGTCACGCCTACCCTCTTCAGCCTCAGGTTCTCTGTCATACTGATGGACGCCTACCGTGACGAACGTCCCGGGCTCCGTGTCGTCTACAGGATGGACGGCGGCCTCCTCAATCAGCAGCGGATGCACTTCCAGTCGCGTGTCTCCACAACCGTCCACGAACTTCTTCTCACCGATGACTGCACCCTCAATGCAACTACTGAAGGAGACATGCAAAGGAACATGCATTTCTTCGCCGCCGTCTGTGACAACTTCGACCTGATCATCGACACGGAGAAAACAGTGGTCATGCACCAACCGCCACCCAATACAGGCTACAAGGCGCCGCAAATCAGCGTGACCGGAACCCAAGTGCAAGTTGCGGACAACATTACATATCTGAGTAGCACCCTCTCACGCAGCGCCGAAGTCGACGAGGAAGTATCCCGTAGCATTTTCAGGGCCAGCCAAGCATTTGGCCGTCTGTAAAACACTGTCTGAAATCGACACGGTCTCCACATTAGCACCAAACTGAAGGACGTCATCCTACAGACATTGTTGTATGGAGCAGAGACCTGGCAGGCAGACTCAACCACGTCCACCTCAGTTGTCTTCGTCGAATACTGAAGCTGTTGTGTCAGAACCGGATCCCAGACACGGGCGGGACTGAACGGATGGGAATTCTCAGCATCTACGCTATGGTGAAACAACTACAAATACGCTGGAGCGGCCACCTAGAACGGATGGACGACAAGTGGTTAACCGAACGACTCTTCTCTGGAGATGTCGCGACGGGTTCACGCCGACAAGGTTAAGTCCGACAATACAAGAACACTCTGAAAACCTCCCTGAAGCGCCTGAAGATCAACCTGGCAAACAGGGAAGACCTCACCTGGGACCGACCTACGCGGAGGAGAACAGTGCAGACAAATGCAGCAATCTTCCATGCCAACCGCATCACCGCCGCCAAGGCCAAACGTGATACACGCAACTCCCAACTGCCGCCACTGCGTCACAACGCTAACGCCGAACCGTCCCCAACTTGTCCATGATGCCAACAGACATTCCGGGCGCCACTTGGACTTGTTGAACACCTCCAGACCAACTGCAACATCCATACTGCACCAACCATCGTCTCTCCTTCCACCTCTCCCTCGACTGTCACGCCGTCAACTAACTCTGACCGCCCTCCACAACCACCACCAACATCTTCCTCCTCTTCCTTCTCCAAACTCTCTTCCTCCACCCCCCCCCCTCCTCCACCGCCTCAACGTCTGCCGCTGTGGTGTCTGCCACGCCCATCAGCACTACACACAATCCTGACACAACAACAAACACCAACATCACCACCGTAAACACCAATGACGAGGACCCGGTCTATACCTATCCTCATTGCGATCGCCCTTCCACCTTACATGTAGGCCTGGTCGGTCACTTGCGAATCCGTCGCACAGAGACTAGCGAACCAGTGCCTGGAGCACCAACCTACACCCGCCGCATCTACATCCACTGTCCACACTGAATTTGCACATTTATGCACCACATGGGTCTATTCGGACACATGCTTATCCACAAGAATGGTATTGTCCGCAGTCCCGACGCACCTAGCACATCCAGCACACAAACCATGCCTAACCCCGACCACAGCCCGTCGCCCATCGCGACCACCGCCACCAGCTCCACCACCACCATCATCGTCACTACAGAAGCTTGTACTGGCACCGCCGTCTTCTCATGCCCACAATGTCCCCGAACATTCATCCCACGCATCGGACTGGTCGATAATTTGTGAATCCATCGTACAGAGACTGGCGAACCAGTGACTGGAGCACCAACCTACACTCACGCATCCACCTCCACTGTCCACACTGCCCTCCCACATTTATTTACCGCATGGGTCTATTAGGCCACATGCGCGATCGGTGGGCGTCCTGATGCTATTCTGTTAGGTGTGTCAATACTGTGGTGAATTCCACTGTTGTGGGCACGCATGTTACCGAACATACCCATGAGGTGTATGAATATGCGTGGGCAGCGTCAACAGCGGGGGCGGATGCGGTGAGTGTGTGCGGGTCTCCTGGCACTAGTACACTGGTCTCAGTGACTGACCAGGCAAGTGACCGACCATGACGATGTGTGGGGTGAATGTGCGATCGCAGAGAGGACAGATTAGGCCGGGTTCACATCCCTGGAAATACCGGTGGCCATCATGAGGATGGTGGTTGTCGGGCCGTAGGGGACGTTTTGACGGGTGGCAGGAATGGGACTTGTAATTGATCAGAAGAAGAAGAAGAAGAAGAAGAAGAAGAAGAAGAAGAAGCGATCTCTGGAACAAGAGCTTTATTCGCCTGACGTTTTGGATTTTCACTTGAACCCATCATCAGAGAACGTGGCAGAAAAGGGTGATTCGTGCACAGGAGTTGTAATTATCGTCGTCATCGTCACTGTGGAGTTCGCGACAGAGATTATGGAGATGGCAGTGATCGACGGCGTCGGGGAACAGGAATGTCGAGCATCGATTGTGAGGGTGGTTGTCGCAGTGGACGCCGTGGGGGTTGAAAGGAGGGGCAGTCGAGTAGGCAGCAGTTGGGGTTGATGGACTGTTGATTCATTGAGTCCGAAGATGTCCGAGGAGACCTTTCAGCGCGCGGAATGTTCGTTGAGAGCGTGGACATGTTGAGAGGGATTGGGGATTGACGTTGAGGGTCAGGAGCACTTGATATTTGTGAGACTCTATTTTAGCTTCGGCAGAGGAGATCCGATTGGCTTCCTAGATGGCTGCTCCAGTCTTCACTGCACTTCTCCAGGCTGGCCGGCTCCGTTCAACATCTTCTCAGGTCTTCGCGTTGGTTTGTGATCACTTCAAGGAATTCTCCAACGAGTTCTACCTCCTTGTTGGCGACCACCGCTGGGACCGCACAAGGCTTGCCACTAGACTCGCGAGTGCACGAAGCCAATCAGTGCTACCCCTTTTCTGATTGGCTAGCAGACACTGGGACCGAGCGAAAAGCGCCCACGCGCTGAAGGCTAATAACCTCAACAGCGGACACAGAACCAAAAGACATCCTGGAGAGACAGCGAGTGGCAACTGCTTGCAGAGCCTATTGTGCGCTCTTGCACGTCAGTATAGCTGTCCAGAGCAATCTGTCTTCCCTGGCTTCTGAAATGAGAACCTTCCTGTTGTCTACGACTCTACATTCTACACGTCCACCTTAGGTTGTCTTGACACTGTGATGTCACCAGAGCATAGTGAATGAGGGGAGAGAAAGTGCGACAAGTGCTGCGCAAGTTTGCCTCACCATAAACAAATTCACGGGCAAGTCATCGGTGCTGCTCAACTCCTTGGGTAACGTGCAGAGCATCGTCGCTCATGACGGTCGAATTGGCATTCAGAAAGAAGGGAGGATATGACTGTCTCGTCGGTGCAATGGAGGGCGTCTCTTGAAAGGGCGTATTGATGTTACATCGTTTAAATTAGCTATTTCAGACATCCGTCTTTAGAGAATGCAGAGTCCCCTCTACAGACCTCAATAAGGGGCATGTGGACTGCATGAGCACTGTACATAGCGCGTGAAGCTCCAATGCCAACAAATCCTGTTTTGTAGTGGTCTGTGACTTCCGTCCTTGCTGATCTTGATAGACATTCGTGCTTACGGCTGACTCACATCTTACTTGTCTCTTTCCAAGTAGATTTACGGGGCTAGGTAGGGCACACACATAGAACTGGGAATGGCATTTAGGGAACTTTCGACACTTATTCTAGTCTCCTTAAGGCTGCTTTATCCTAGACGGACTGGCTGGAAGCAAAAAATGCCAGACTGCAAGGTTTCGCCGAAGGATAAAGTAATAAGTTAGCTCGTATGAAGATGGAAACGTCTGTTGCCTGTTGACCTTGTTATTTAAGATGCCACCGCTTCCTGTGGCAATGTGCTTCCTATAAAATAGACCGCTATTAAGTGCGACATAGACAATCATGGCTTTACCCTACGTAGTGGACCCTTCATCCATCTGAAACTATTTTTCCAATATTAGCAGTTGTGAAATGGAGGGTGAGCGATGCAAGGAGGCAAGACGCAATTGTTTTGCATCTAGTACATGGTAGGTGGTATTTAGCAGGATTTTATATGGCTGCGTGCGACACCGAATAGAATGCAGAGACCGAAAAGAAAGACAGGATGGTAGGACTAAGAATTATTTGAGGTCCTATAGCAGAAGACATATTTCGACTAGGTAACGCCTCGGACGAGAATAGGATTTCTGTCTCCGGCACCCACACCGAGCTAGGAATCATGTGACCAGGGATCCCGAGCCCCAGAACATGAGCGCATCCATCCCTGAGTACGGACAATCACCGGCGTCTACAAACTCCGCTATCACCTAATCAACTGACCACTCGCGTGACGCTTATTTACTCACGTCCAAGCCACCCGAGTGAACAAACATGTGCGCAGACCCTGGGTCGGCAGCGCGTCGGGGTCTCTAACTCTCACCGATCCTTTTACAGATTGCAAGACTTCTACTGGTGTCTTCTCCTCCAAGGCGGGCCTGGATCGTGATTATTGATGAACCTGACGTGACCGAAACGCAGCCGCCAGAATTTGCCGAGCTCGCAAATCAAAAATTCCGATCAACTCTGCCTGTCTGTCTTTTCTGTGTCATTCATCGTGTCCACAGGCTAGGAAAACAGCTACGGGTATCCTTTCGTGAATAAAGGCGACGCCGTCTGCATAACGCAGTCACTGGATTCCAACCCTAGTGTGAGAACTGCCCCAAAACCTAGTCAACACCGGATGTTTTCCCCCTTTTCGGACACTTGTTGCCACTATCACCAGCATCCTCCCTCATGATCTCTCCTCCCTTCTTTGAACTCATTAAATTTGGTCTTCTCTTATGTGCCTAACTCGAAAATCCACTGTGCTTCATACGCTATGCGATCACAAAAGAGGATGAGGCGTTCACTAGAGGAGGTTTATTGGAAGTCTGACGTCTCGAGTAGTTACTCCGACTACCCATCTTCAGAGACTGGGAAGTCATACGCACTGCTCTCCTTGTATGGCGCACTTTGTTTGATGCCTGCCCGCCAATGCTGCCTGTGTGGCTGCATTCGACCCGCATGTCACCGTGACCTGAATCGCCCCCGCCCTCGTCGGCCTCGGGCGGAGATATTTGACGGCCCCGGCTGCCCCCCGTCAAGTAGGTTCACAAACTCAGATAGGAGGGAGGCAAATTGATGCGGCTGTTGACAGAGCAGTATGTGGGGACATCCAGGCTTCTTGCACCTCCCTTGCTGTATGATCATCGCCATGGCTCACGACCTCAACGGCGTCAAAGTTGAATATGTTACCCACTTGTGCGGCATGGGTTGCTACCTCCGACTTTGGTCCAACCTTCGCACGGCCAACTTATGCTCAGGGCATTTGCGTTTGCGGCCGTCGGCTGGTTTCCCTCCCGCAGTCGCACATCCCGCAGCTGCACGGAAGTCGTTAGACAACGGCGGACATCTCCTACTTTGAGATCGGGTCTTTTGGCAGCATCACTTGCCGGCGGATTGTAGAGTCGAGCCTGTGGGCAACTCCCATTCCGAATGGCGCGAGAGATCTAGCCACGGTTGCGGAGGCCCCTTTCATTAACGAAATGCTGCGCCACGATGTTGGCTGACTATGTTCTTCATCCCGCTTCCTCTCGGGTAGCCGTTGGCTCTGAAAAGTTCCTGGAGAAGCTCCATCTCGTCCAGTTTGGCGGCTAGCGTACTGCAATGAATTTTCATCCATCGGTATAGTGTGCGTACACAGCTTCGTTGGTGTTCCAGTGGGTGGTTGCTGTTGTAGCTGAGCATTTGCAGTTGTGTGTTCGTCGGTTTTCTTTAGACTGATATCGTCAGTTTGCCGTCCGATTGGCGGTAGACAAGAACGCCCTAGAACGTCCTCCACTTACTCCTCTATCGTGAACTGTATGTCGGGAATGACTGACTTCAGTTGCTCCCCGTAGTGGCTAATTTTATCCTGATCGATGAGTACGAAGGTGTCGTCAGCGTAGTGCGTCCAAAATGCGGATTTGTACTCCTTGATCGCTCGCCTCTCGAAATTTCACAGACCCGCCTCGACAACGAGCCCGGAGATTAGTGAACCAATCGGAGTGCCCTTTATTTGCCCATATGTGATCCCTTTGAAGGTAAAAAATGTCTTGAGGCAGTAATCCATGGTTTCTATGGCATTCTTAACTGTGGACTGGTCATCGCCTCTGTCGTAGATTTGGCGTAGCAGGTCACTGAGCGTGTTCATTGTAACGACCTGTGAAGAGTGAGACGACATCAAATGACACCATCCTCTCATTCGCTTCGATCCTGGCCGCGTTTATTTCGTCGAGAAAGTGTTCTGCTGAGAGCACTGTCGTTTGTGAATCTGCGGTTAGGAATCTGAGTCTCCGAAATAGCTAATTTGCAAGCCCATATATGGGTGTGCCTCAGAGTAAGACAATTGGTCGGCGGAGGGGGGGGGAGGGGACATTTGGCTTGTGTACCTTTGGGAGACCGTAGAATCGCGCCATATCTGCTTCTGTGGGCTTCGCCATATACCAGTCTTTGACAGTGCCGACCTTGTTCTTCTTTAGCGGGGCCAGAATTCTGTTAAACTTCGCCAGTAGTGACTTTAGACTGGCGTCGTCGCCAACTTTGTAGGACTCTCAATCGTTGAGGAGCCTAAAGTTTGAATTCAGGCATTCATTTTGTTGTTGGCCCCACTGTCGTCTCCTCACTTAGTTCGGTGTCCGGGAAGAGGGAGAGGGGTTATGGCCATATACACTTCGTCTCCGCATATATTTTGGTCCTCTTCTATTGCTAGATCTAAAATAGAGCCCCAAGTGTATTTCGAGTGGTAATTACTCTACCGCAGCATTTTGTATTTTCCTCTTCTTTCCGACCCCATGGAGGATCCTATGCGCAATATGAGTCCGAGCGTAAATATGCCCACCTCATATTCCATAAGTCTATCTGACCCGTGGATTGAATGCAGCCACCAAACACTACTCTGCGTATCCGCCCCCGCCCCCCCCCCCCCTACCGACAGTTTGTTTACCCTGTCCAAGAGGGTTACTGCGTTGTTTCAACGTGGATCGGTGATGAGTAAGCCTCAGGCACCATCAGGCACATGCACTCATCCGGTTATCAGAGCTTATGTGCGACAGTTATTGTTAGTTTAACGTAACGAAAAATGAAGGCAGATATCAGCATGCAGGTGATAATGGCAGACAAACTAGAAGCAATATACTCTGAACCCGAGACAAGTAATTAACTGGGTTAGACTGTTCATAGTTTAGACATTCACCTGGCAGTCACATGAGCATTATTAGTAAAAGTGCAAGGAAGTAGAAGTGTTAAAATCGACAATTCACTGATTTCTACAAAGGCCATGACTACTGTTAGACCTTGAAGCACATAGTGTAGCGAGTAAACCGCCTGATCTTGCGTGCAGATTCCTGCGTGTAGACCTCCGACACCGGCGAAAACAACAGGAATTGCCAATGTCCAAAAATAAGGCTTTTAGGCAGTCCGTCTAGGCAGGATGTAGTTTCCTGGACAAAGAGTATCCCCTGACTTCCTTCTGCAGACTTTTCTCTGTCAGTTCACATCATGGGACCGAAGCTACTGCAGTGGAGCAGTGGGATATGTCTGAAAACACAATTCCGTTATCATTTTATGAAAAACGTTCCTGGAGGTATCGCATTCCTGTGAAGCAATCGCACGCCCTCTTTGGCTTGCTCGACCTTGTTTGCACAACATCATAACTGTTGACATCGTTAGATACAGTTCATATTTTGCCACCACTCGGCAAACCGAAAACGGTGCCTGCATTCACAAACTGTTTGGTCACGCCCTGAGCGTGCATTCGAAATTATCGCCAAGATAGCCGTGGTGGGGGCAGCTGCGTCTACGTTAAGCAAACATTTACATTTTTGCCGCTTGACCTCCCGCATTTTTCCGCAGTAGAAGGCAGCTGCTGGCTCCAGGTTGCACTAAAAAATAAGTTCTCCTTACTCTGTTGCCCTCCCCATTGTTATTGATGGTTAAAGTCCTGGTCGTTTAGAGAGAGAGAGGGAGAGGGAGAGAGAGAGAGAGAGAGAGAGAGGAGAGAGAGAGATTCGCTTCATTTTGAAATCATAAATTCAAAATTCTCAGCAAAAAATTGGCTCCATTCACTATGGCCAGTAAATACGTTAGTGGATTATTCCAGAGTCAAAAAGTTTAACACAAAAAAACGATTATTGTGAGGACAGTACAAGTCATAGCTTCTGTATTTCTATCTCTTCGGCGTGTCGAAACGCACTACAGTCAGCCGGAAGACACAATTGCCGAACTACAGTAAATGCGCTGACTCATGAAGTGTCAACCAAAATTCCGAAATGCGTTCTCGTTTCGAAAAGATAAATTAAGTAGTGCTGTAAAACTAATCATGATGCAGCATAAATCTATAATGATGCAGTTACCTCAGGTTGTCGGCTTTCGAAAGAACTTATTTTCGGCTGCAGGCAAGGTCTATACTCTGCAAAAATGACTACTTAAGTAGCATGCAATTTCCTCATTGATTTTCGATGCCCTTGAAAATTCAATTATATTTCATGGAAAACGTGCATAAAAATATTCAGTCTTCACTTATTCGGTAGAAAATCACGTTTTCTCCCAATTGTATTTTCGAAAGAAGGGTATAATTCGGTTTCAAAAAAATTTCTAATTGTGAGGTTTTTTAATACCGTTAAATGGCCGTTCATGAAACGTCATGTATCTGCATTTACGAATATGGCTTGTAAAGTTAACAATATTGCGCAAATTCACTGCTTAATTTTATGAACCTCATATGGTCTTCTCTTAACACCGTAGAGAAATGCATGGTTTTCCGTACATGCTTGTAGTTTTGAAACCCTGAATGCAAGTGTAACAGCAGGCCGGGTTCAAAATTATTCGGGAATTAGAAAAGTTTTTTAAAACCGAATTATACTCTTCTTTTGAGTATGAAATTGGACGAAGACGTGATTTTCTACCGAATGAGTAAAAGAATGAATATTTTATGCATGTTTTCTATGAAATATAATCGAATTTTCAAGGGCATCGAAAATGAATGAGAAAATTGCATGCTACTTATGTAGTCATTTTTTGCAGAGTATAGATCGTGCATGCAGCCGAAAATAAGTTCTTTCGAAAGCCGACACCCTAATGTAACTGGATCATTATAGATTTATGCTGCGTCATGATTAGTTTAACAACACTACTTAATTTATCTTTTCGAAACGAGAACGCATTTCGGAATTTTGGTTGACATTTCATGAGTTAGCACATCTACCTCCGACTGGTCTTCAAAGCCAATGGCTACCCGCGCAACTTTGTCGACCGGTGCATACGCAAAAGGGACGAAAGGCCTAACCGCACGGACGCCGAATCTTGGCGGGCACTTCCGTATGTCAAGAACGTTTCGGAAGCTGTCGGCCGCCTTCTCGCACCACTTGGGGTAGGAGTGGCACACAGACCGAATGCAACCATCAGGCGTCTGGTCATGAAACCGAAAGACCCACTGCCACGGCTAGAAACGTCTGGAGTCGTTTATCGGATCTGGTGCAGTTGCGGACAAAGCAACTACGTCGGAGAAACCGGAAGACAGCTCCGAACGAGAATGGCCGAACACGCGGCAGCGGTGCGCAGGAACGACGCCAGCTCTCAAGTTGCGGCTCATTCGACGAGATCCAGCCACACATTCAAATTAGATGAGGCCGAAATTCTCGCAAGAGGTGACAACCGCGTGAGCCGGGAGCTACTGGAATCATAGTTTACTGGCCTCCAGTCCATCAACAAGTGCAACGAGCTTCCTATTCCATACTCCGTGCTGAAACTTCGCCTAGGCGGAGTAACAAGCCATGTGGGGAGGGCAGAGGTGAACAGTTTTCCCAACACCGGGGTCGGTGCGTCAGATGATCGAGCAATCATCACGCCAACATCCAACGCACGTGATGAAATTGCAGCAATTATCGACCCGAATGTCCGCCATCAAGCAACGATCACACCAAGTGCGACGATCCCGGATGAAGGGGGGAGCCGTGAATGTTCATAGGTATGCGGTAGCATGGCTACTGCATCCTATAAATACAGCAGCCCCTTGTGCAATAACCACCCGTTTCTGCTTTTTTTGTCTCTGATGATGGATTCGAGTAGGAATCCGAAACGTCAGGCTAATAGAGCTCTTGTCCCGGCGATCGTGTCTGTTTCTTCAACAATCAAGAACGCCTGACCTATGCAAATGTCTGAGAACCGTTTGTGGATTTTAGACCCTATTACACTCGAAAAACTACCTGTGATATCCTCTCTGTCAGTGGTAAATTAGGTCGTTGTTGGCCCCTCCGTCAATACGTTTGTGCACTGTTGGCCGTCTGCATTTTGTTATGCTTAGTAAACACTACCTGTCGCAGATAAGCCCTGATAACCGTTCGAATGCGTGTACCTGATGGTAGTGGCTGAGAGATGTGTTTGGTACCTGCTATTGCAGTGAGAGTTTGGACGTCGCAAACGAAGACGTTCGCTGCGTGTCTCGGAGAGTGCGTGCGGCGATTGTGGCTTGCATACGACGTAGTTTATAGTGAAAAAAAATTGAGAAACGTCGACCAAACTGTCTTCCTCTTCTACAGTACCCTTCGTATTGAACGCTAAAATGTCCCATAAGCCTAGTAAGTGGACTTCCTCCAAAGCTTGGTTCAATAAATGCGTCCGACATCGCTAAATGCTAATACAAAGGCTGATCTGGCTCAAAATAATTCGGAAATAGTAAAACGTTCAGAAGATGAAGATGCGATCACTGGGACAAGAAGTTTATTGGCCTGACGTTTCGGGTTCTCACTCGAGCCCATCATCAGAGACATTCGCAGATAGAGGTAAAGGTGGCACCAGGAATGCAGTATTTATAGCACGTGGC
>CACRXP010000250.1:743766-758868 GCA_902702965.1 Spirometra erinaceieuropaei | reverse complement strand
TACCTCTATCTGCGAATGTCTCTGATGATGGGCTCGAGTGAGAACCCGAAACGTCAGGCCAATAAACTTCTTGTCCCAGTGATCGCATCTTCATCTTCTGAACTGCTACCTGGGACTCGCCTGTTCGCTTCTATCAGCAATAGTAAAACGTTCTCAAAACCCAAGTATACTCCTTTTTCCTGTACAAACTCTAAGGAGAACGTGATTTGCTACCAAATGGGCAAAAGAAAGAATATTTGTGCGCATGTCTTCTATAAAATATATTCGAATATAGAAGACCATCGAACATTGATGGGGAAAGTCCATACTAATAAGGCAATCCATTTTATCAGGTAAGGCTTTTGCAGGATTTGGAAAAGATGTCCATTTAAAAGCCACCACCCTGGCGAAACCCAAATATTATAGGATTATGGCCCATAATAATCGATATTACAAACACCTGTTTAAAGGTCCATAATGGAAAACGAATTTCGGTAACCTTTTCGTGACATCGGTCAATGATTGTGCATTCTTCAGTTTTTCCTTTTTTCTGAGAAGCAGGATCCCCCCTGCACCGCATCAAATCAGGTCAAATAAAATCAACGCATTTGAATTTAATGAGAGAAACCCTTGAATATTGTTTATGAAAAAGTCAGTATGAAGAGCAGTTAAGGGTAGATAATTGCATGCAATTTCAGTATCCCAAAAGCATAGGACTGATAGTGAAACAGATGTGTTAGGTGTTAGTGCCTTAGTGGCCAACACGAATACGTGTAACCGAAAAACAGATACCAAACGCATTTGCTTACAGATTTGCAGATGCGATGAGGAATTGTAAGTTAGTGTGCGCCTTCAAGGAAATTTAGGAAACAATTTACGAAACAGGTGATTTAGGCGTATGTGAGGGTGACAGCATAATATTGTGATCATACTCGCTCGTAAGCAGTTTGTCAAAGCTCCGAAAAGGTAGCTGAGTGCAAAGGCATCCGTTACTAGTTAACCTCGTATAAGTCGTCGTGAATACTTTGCAGGCAATGTGCTAAAATGCAGGCAAACAAAACATTGCACAGACTCTGTTCGTCAATTTACAAATACCGCTGAATCATTCGGTCTACTGAACAGTTCTACGATTCATTACCGACACAAAATCCGGGGAGGTGGTGAATGACCGTTCAGCTGCGTCCTGGCACATTTGTGCTCCGATCCTGACAATTCACGAATTCTTTTGTCTCTTGTGATGACAATTATTTGTTTCCACTTATCTCAAATTGCATTCAAAAGTACTTGAAGTAGACAATGAAAATGTCGAAGTTAACTAGTTTACGCGTTCCGCGGCTACAGCACCAGTTCAGGTCAGTAGGCTACAATGTGACTGCTTTGTTTACTGGACAGACGCACTGGTTTGCCCTCAATCGACATCGGCTATAAATAGTGAAGTTGTGCGGGTGAAGAGACAATCATACCAAAAATGCACCCCTCCAGATATACTGTCTCTGCTCTGATGCTAGTGTTGGTGTGTGTGGTACTTGGCGGACCGATAGGTGATCTGACGAATGATGGTCGGCCACCTCCACCTCCATCTGAGCAGTTCTCTCCACCGCCGCAACCTCTTTCTTCATCCGAGCCATCGATCGTCTCCGAAATACCGATTAGCAAAAAACTGCTGTTTTATCACTGACGCAGAATTTACTAAGGACAAATCATTGCCTAGTCTCCGTAGATGGACCTCGTCGACACTAATTTCCTATGCACAGACTGCTCTCCTGAGCGGATGGACAGATGGTGCGGGATGCCCTTAGATGTCCTCGATTCTGGGAGGGCAATTGGCACAGTGTGTGTGTGTGTTTTGGATGAAAGACAAGTGCTTTCTTTTCTGTCTTTCCTTGTCTTATCGTTCTGATCAACTGACATAAATTTTTCCGTATTAACCTAGCCTGCCTTCTGTTATTCTCTAAAATTTGCACGAGCATATGACATTTAACCGAGAGGGAAATAAGGAGGAGGGGATGTTTTCAGTTTATTTGGCAAGGATGATAGGTAAGGCCTTTGAGAACCCTATTGATTATATACCAGTACGTTATACACAACTGCACAGGAATAATGACTTTTGTCGCTATTAAGATAGTAATTTCATGATTTAAAAGATTAACTTTCTGGGGCTCGTAGGGTATTCAGCTCAGGTTCAAACTGTCGAGGGAAAATAGGGGGCAAAAGTAATTACCCAGGCTTCTCTTGTAGAGCTTCAGGTATCCCGCCTCCACGACTGATTGTGAAAGATCATTCCATTTCTCCACTACCCATTGTGTAAAAATAGTCAGAGCGGAGGTTCAGCCGGGACATTTTTGTGCGCAGCCTCGTCTAGTGGCCACGAAGATTGGGCGTGAGGTGTCACTAAACATGTTCTCAAAACTCGGTCCATGTCCAAGGTCATGGTTTATCTTGTAAACCAGATTAAGATCATCCTGCGCTGCCTGTAACACAGAGGGAATAAATTGAGGTAGTTCAGTCCGTCTGTGTAAAACTGGCTTTTTAAACCCTTTACCAGCTTTGTTGCACGGCGTTGTTGTTAGACTGCGTGAAATTATTTAAATTTACCGTCCTTAGTCGACTTCGGCACGCCGTTTTAGAGAATTACCTATCATACGAAAGATCGCTTTTGGCTCTACAGTGCAGTGGCCATCGGCTTTTTTGAAAGAATGGTTGATTAGAACTTCCTCTTCTGCTTTGCGCTGAGTAGAACCATTTGAAAAACTGACTACTGTCCTGTCAAAGTTTATCATCCACTTGGATGCCCCTCAATGCTACTTTTCTAAAACAAGCATTTTGTAGGCGTGATCGGTTATAAGTCTAAAGCTTGCGAGAAATCCCTCTTCCTATGATGCCTGGCTTCTTTAAGGAACAGCAGAAGGACATGCCACTTCGATTTGACACGTCTTCCTTACGTCCAGCATATAGTTAACCCTGTGGCAGACCAACTGCCCAAACCCTCCAAGTACATTTACTTACATGCGCTTGATACAGCTGCGATCATGCCTGATCTAGCCGGCCTCGACGATGTCACGAACTCTACCTCTCCACGCGTGACGACCCGTGGCAGCAGATCTGGACAGCTCAACCCATTCCCTTCTCCAAAGTCGTAGACCGAATACCGAATGTCCAAGAACCACCTTTATGTCTTGACGAACTGTGTCGAGCCAGGTTTTGAACTGACCCCATCTTCGACGCCTCCAATGGGGCAACGGTTCCGGATCGGGGGCAGTAACATTGAACTCCTGAGTTGGCCGACGAAGAACATGCCTGAACCACCTAAGTCGTCTTCCTTGGATGGCCTTACGGTGTTGTCGCAGCGAACGCAGACTGTGTCATTTGAAACGAAGTGGGTGTATTACACTCGAAGGATGGTCCTCAAGCAGTGGTGGTCAAATACCCCCAGTTTTCGCTCGTCCTCCACGCGCAAAGCCCAGCATTCACAACCATAAAGAAGGAAGACCAGACAGATATACGGTACACGCGAATCTTAGCGGCGATGGAGAGATCACGTTTGATCCATAGGCATTTCCGACGGCTTAAGAAAACCCAGTAGGCAACATCAATTCGGGAGACAATGTCGTCCCTACTTTGTCTATTAGGCAGCAGTCTCGCCCCGAGGTATTTAAAACTGTCTACTTCTTCAATTTGACAGCCATCGACCAGAGGAGTGCGTTCTGGTCAGGAATACAGCTTGAATACACTTTGGTCTTCCCAGCTTTTATGGATAAACCGACCGATTTAGTGACCTCGTTCACCCATGACACCATAGACCGCAGATCACCAAAACTTGGAACAAGCATGGCGATATCATCGACATAGTCGAGATCAGTCAGTCGGTGTCCGGGTGCAAACTCAGCACCGTCACCTTCGTGTAGGAACCTCCCGAGGATCCAGTCAATAGCATAGTTAAACAGAATGGGCGACAGGACACAATCTTGTCGAACGCCATAGTGAATGCCAAACGGTTTCGAAAGATTGTTGTAGACCAGCACTCGCGCACTGATGGAGCGATAATAGGCCTGGATTATGGCGATGATTTTGGCGGCACGTCATGTAATGCTATTAGCCGACACAAGGACTCATGGTGAATGGAATCGAACGCGGCGGCAAAGTCAATGAAGCAGACAACGTCGGTTGTTGGTAGCTATGGCGAATTTCAAGAATTCGTCTCGGTGTGAACATCTGCTTTGCGCATCCACGTCCAGCACGAAATCCGGCTCGGTTGGACATCGTCCTTGAGTAACACGCAGCCTGAAATCATTTGAGTAGAACAATAGCAAAGATCTTCGCACCAACGTCGATGAGGCTTATGTCGCGGTAATTTTCGGATCTCGTCATATCTCCCTTCTTGAGGATAGATACAAGGATGTCTAAGCCCCAGTTCAAGTGCGAGTTAGTGGGACAACTATTGAGGGTTGCGAATTCAATGCAATACAACTAACACTAAACTCCAGGAAACTAGTGGGTGAGTATGTGTGATTTTAGACTTCATAAACGCCTTTCAGTCTCCTCGGAGTCTATTTGTCAGCCAATACGTTACTCATCGGTCAGCATTTAATTTTTAAGTCACGTCTAACGGAACATTTAGTGTTGTTCAAGACGACTCTTAACGTACTATTGAGTAATGTCCATCTGTCGTTGTATATCCTCTGATTAGCCCTCAGTTAATTATCTATATTACGGATTTTATATGGCGACAGACCGACTATACCATGGCCTTAGACGAACAACTGTTCGCACGCCCGAAACACTGAATCATTTTGCGCATACAGTATTCTCACTTTCATCAAACGCTTGCTTGTGGAAGAAGAAGAAGGGGGGTCGAGCACTGGAACATCTCTTTATTGTTCTGAGCTTTCGAACTCGTGCTCGGTCATGAGACAGATTCCCCCAACTCTAGAAACTATTACAAACTCTGCAAATTTTACAATAGGAAATATTCAAAGGAAAGATTAATCAAGAACAATTTATGGTGGGCGTGGACAGACAAGTATGCCTAATGACCCAACTAATGTTCATCGGGGAAAGTTTCGGTAGTCGCCCGAGTCAGCAGCAGCACCAAATGTCATGGGCTCCCCACTCGCAGTCTGGGAGTCTATAAATGATTGCGTATGCGTTACCCGTGTACCCCCCATAGGACTGCGAGCGACATTGTCACAACATGTGTGTATATGTTTGAAGGGTTAGAGACAGAGTCCCTGGTGACCCTATTTATGTACAACGATTTCGCATATTCGCACTCAAAGTACAGTTACTAACAATCAGAAAGTGGTCTGTTCACCGTACGTTAATAATGAGGCGCATCTGTACTCTGCGAGTCAATACGGAAAGATCGAATATGACAATCCGTTTTCTTTTAAAAATGCAAATCGTTTCGATCGTCATCAAACCATTTGATAGCGAGTTCCATGGTTGGACAACCCGTTGGCTGAAGGAAAACTTCCTACGATCGAGCCGCCTGTATTCGCTCTTGACTTAATAGGAGTGGCCGAGTAGTTGACTCGCAATGGTAAACTCAAAGAAGTTCTCAGATTTCAGTGAGCAAGCACGGCCACGGACAATCGGGAATGTCCAGAGTAGACCGCAATTTAGTTGTTTATGAGATAAGGGGAATAAGCAAACATCTCCTGTCTCTCCTGGTACGACAAGTGCTGTAGACAATCGACCATCTACTTTGCTCTGCGTTGCACCCGTTCGAGTAAGTCAATTTCGTTCCTCATCCTTGATGCTGCTGTTGGCATTCCATATTTTTGGTCGTATAAAGACGACCAAAATTCTTCCGAAGGGCTCGGGAGGGAATATTTTAAATGCACATCTGATCCAGTGCCAAGTATTTGCTGCCTTATGGACCATCCTCCTACAGTGTTCTGACGACATTAGATTTGTGGTCGTTCATACACCCAGATCTCTGTGTCTTTCTACAGTTTCTTATACCGTCCAGTTAAGATAGTAGAAATGTTTCGGAGAGGCATTTCGGCCGGCATTTAAGCACAAGATCACTCATATGAGGAGGTTAAACTTTAAAAGCCACCTGTCCGATCAAACCCTCAGTTTGTCAATGTCCGATTACAGCTTGTTTGCGTCATCGACGCAATTTTCTTCACTCTATATTCTAATGTCATCCGCGAACATGAGAGCCTCGCAGTCCAGTTCGCCAGGGCAATCGTTTACACAAACCAGGAGGAGTAGCGGGCCTAAAACAGAATTCTGTGGGACCACACTTTCCACATTTGCCCATTCCAAGGTAGAGCCGCCAACAACGACTCTCTGTACTCTGGAGGACAGGGAACTCCTGATTCATTTAAATATTATTCCTCGAATTCCCACATTGTAAATCTTCTGTAAAAGAAACCTGTGTGGGACGCCATCAAAGGCCTTCTTGAAGTCAAAATATGCAATCTACTGGATAATCCTTACCTGTGACCCTTGTCCACTTCTCGGTCGAGTAAAAGCACTCATAAGGCAGGAACATTCTGCGCGAAAGACAGGTTGGGCATCATATAATGTCTTGTTTATCTCTTGGTATTCCATTAAACGTCTTTTAATAAACCGCTCCATTATTTTATATGCGATACAAGTTAGACTGGTAGGTTGATAATTTTAACAGTCAAACCGTAAACCTCCTTGATGGATCGGTTTGATGAATGCATACCTCAAATTTTCCGGGAGTTCGCCTTCCTCAAGTGACTGTCGAAATATTATAGCTGGTGGTTCTCGTAGCTCATCAGCAAGTTTTCTAAGTGCTAATGCAGGGATTCGATCCGGTACAGGCCATTTGACAGGCTTCGGTCGGAGTAATTCGGTCTTAACCATGACCGACGAAGAGTGTGGTTCCCCGACCGAGGAGGGTAGCGAGGGAGAAAGAGGGGGAGAATGGGGAAGTGGAGTAGGAGGAGACGTTTGACGATCGAGTGAAGGCGAAAATGAAGAATTAACTTCTTGTTTGAAGACGGACTGAAAGAAATTAGACAGAAAAGACGCCTTAACTCGGCAGGGGTATGCTTCTGAGTCCGTTTAGTACTCTGTATGTAGCCATATAGAATTTTCAGGTGTGTCAACGAATTTTACAGCATCCCTAATTTGAAATTACTTCGCAGATTGGAAGCCTCGTTTGTACAACTGGTGCGTTGCTGCTTATATTCCCGCAAGTGCTTTTTAAAGGCGATTTCTTTTATAAAGAGGCCTGAAGGTCCGATTTTATCCTATTTCGACGGTCTGTAATTGTCTTTCTTCTGAGGGGACAGTCGAGATAAACACTCTCGTTTAGTAAGGAACTGAAAATCTTCCAGTTGTCATTTTCCTCGCCATGCACAAAACCGCGGATGCTTCTCTCAGCAAGAGTGAATAGTCTCTCTTCCAAATGTTTCTTCCCCACTTATCAGACAGAATTGGTTTGGAAAACCATGAGTACTCGAAATAGATTCTAATGTGGTCGCTGGACGCTAACGACGGCCGGTCTTACTGGTCAGGCACATTCTTCTCCTCTGGGGTAAAAATAAGATCATGGCAGTTCGGCTGTTGTCCTTTCCTAGCTCGCGTTCCACAGGTAACGTTCTGGTAGAGATGTTTGCTCGTTGCCCATTGTAGTGGCTTGTGAGTAAAGTTGTCCGAAAGTCCCGTCGCAGTCCACATTTGTCAATAAATGCCAGGAGTGTTAAAATTCCCAACGATAAAGATATCTTTCTTCTCACTGGCATTGCACGGTTCGGTTATGAGAATGAGATCTTGGCCAAAATCCTGGTCAGGTAAACGGTACACCACTGAAAGTGTCAGCGGTCGGGCACACTTAGTAGATATGGTGGTGCTTAACAGTCTCACATCCCGCACCGGGTTATTTGCCTCAGCCATAGCGATCAGCTTGCAAGGGACATAAATAATGACTCCGCCTCGTCGGGTTGGTCCATCTAAGCTCCAAGTGATATTTCTGGATCTACAATAACTTAAGACGGCCACTTTTCTGTGGCAGTCATGATGTCTGGTTTAATGTCATCAGCGGAGTCGCCCACTTCATTGAGTTTATTGAACAAACATTGTACATTTGTAGGTTTATACTCACCATGTGCTTCTGTGAGTCTGAAGGTTTCGAATACAACTCCAGCCCTTACCACTAAGAACGTCAGTTGGTCCGCTTAGTGGTCCATAAATTTACCTCGAAGATGTTAATACAGGATCGACAAATCACTGCCAAGAGCTCCAATATACACTTCTCGCACTCGCCATACCGCTCTAGAACATTCAGTGATCTCATGAATCTACTGATGTTAGTCCTCTCCCATGCAAATCTTCGGTAAAACCGGACTACGGACCCCATCATCACAGATCGCCCTACCCTACACTTACGGCAATTTGACCTTCGATGTTCACAGTGTGCTCGACTGCATGGTGATAGTACAGACAGTGGCTCGTGGGTAATTTATTTTGAAGTGATCGGAGATTTGCGATGCGTCGGCCACACTCACCTTCTTCCCAAACTGAAGCCGGTATCATGAAAAATTCAGGAAGCACGGAGCCGGGACACTCCACATACAATCTCATTGAACTACTATGCGTGAATTTCTGCTCCACAGGGCCTTGGTAAAACCCTCGCTCTCTTTTATTCGGTCAACCGTACTTTCTACTGGTGCTTTATAAAAATGCCCCCTGATGCAGACTGCATGACTATTTTGACTCGTCTTCAACACGATCTGGTTGGTCTCACCGAGTGATGCTCGGAGGACACTCACCGTATGATTGCACGAGGTTAGATACCACCGTTAATATAAGTAACGCTAGAGAATTTTGCAGTCTGGGAAACCTTATCGATTTTAGTGGCACATTTTATGGTTATACCCTCGTGATGGTTTTAACCTCGGAACAGTGGGATGCGACTTACCAAGAACGTTCTGGACTCACAAAACCTGATCGTTTGCTGTTCCGCAAATTACAGAATAAACTCTTTTCCTTGTCTAAGTTTTTAAAATATAGTACTTGTAGCAGTTCGCGTCTCCTCATCGTCTTGTCCAACTCAAACCGTCTTCCCTGACTTTTGATTGGGAATCTTTATCTTGTCGACCGCTCGACTTTCGACCATTGGTGACCCCGACGTGATCCGAACACGAACAATTGGTGACTCCTTGCGAACAGCAATCCTTTTCTCTAATCTACGATAAAGTCAGGTGTTGATCATGGACACTTTTCCACCGGAAGTGCAGCATATTTTGTCACCCGCCTTTGGCATTCTTTCGGCCACGCAACTTACTCAAATGGCCGAACGGCTTATGGAGATGCACGTTTTTTCCAAGCCGTCTATTTCAGCACTCTCAACTCCCTCAACTCCTCCTGCGTCTCCCATTTCGCAGTTAGGGATCGAGCTCAGCAAACTGGCCGATGATATAGCCGCTCTCCAGAAGCAGACAGTTTCTGCCTCATCTCGGAGCCAACCGAAGCCGTCCACCCCGCATGCCCAGTCTTTTCATTCAGCCCGTCCAAACGCAACTGCCACCTGCTGGTACCACACCACCTTCGGTGCTAAAGCCCGTCGCTGCATCTCTCCTTGCTCCTTCACTTCCAAGCAGAGCAAACAGGTTAAACCGGTCAACCCGAAGGTCTGTGCAGCCAATCTTTCCGACGGCTTTAACCCTGGTCACACATTTTACGTCCGCGACACCAGGAGTGGCAGACATTTCTTGGTTGACACTGGTGCCCAGCTAAGTGTCATTCCACCCACACCAGCTGATCGTCGGTGTCCCAATCCCGGTCTTTTCCTACAGGCCGTCAACACATCGCCGATTACCACATTTGGCATCGGTCTCCGGCGTCTCTTCCCTTGGGTCTTCGTCGTTGCTGACATCCCCTGTGCAATTCTCGGTGCGGATTTCCTAGCCGCTTTCGATCTTCTGGTCGACTGCCGTCAGTCACGTCTACACGACAAGACCAACAACCTCACTGTCCGGGGTATCTCTTCCTCCGACGCCTCCCGTCATCTTGCCGTCTTGGACCCTGAACCCGAGAATCCATTTCGGCAACTCCTCGCCAAATACCCCGGCCTCACTCGTCCCAACTTCAACGTTTCTATTCCACCACATGACGTTGTTCACCACATTCGGACCACCGGCCCTCCCGTGTTTTCTCGCCCCCGCCGTCTCGCGCCGACACGTCTTGCTGCCGCCAAGGCCGAATTCGATCACATGCTTCAAATGGCCATCATCCGTCAGTCTGAAGGCCCATGGGCCTCACCCCTCCACATGGTTCCAAAGGCCGCCACTGGTGACTGGCGCCCCTGCGGTGATTACAGGGCCCTGAACAACGTTACTGTCCCGGACCACTACCCTGTCCCACATCTTCAGGATTTTGCCGGTGCCCTATTCGGCAAGTCTTTATTCTCGAAGATTGATCTGGTCCATGCTTTCCACCAAATTCTCATAGCCCCAGAGGATGTTTCGAAGACGGCCGTTACCACCCCCTTTGGCCTCTTTGAGTTCCTGCGCATGCCGTTTGGACTTCGCAACGCCTCCCAGACCTTCCAAAGGTTTGTAGACAGAGTGCTTCGCGGCTTACCATTTGTCTACGCCTATATCGACGACCTTCTGGTAGCCAGCTCCACCACCGAAGAACACATGGAACATCTTACAACGGTGTTTGACCGCCTTCAACAATTTGGCGTTGTTCTCAACCCGTCCAAGTGCGTCCTCAGTGTGCCCTCCCTGGAATTTCTCGGTCACCTGGTCGACTCCCACGGCATTCGGCCTCTTCCCTCAAAGGTTGCCGCCATTCGGGACTTTCCACCCCCCACCTCGAAGCGTCAGTTGCAACAGTTTCTTGGTATGGTGAACTTTTATCGCCGGTTCCTACCGAACTGTGCTGATCTCATGTTGCCGCTCACCAACATGCCTTCTGGTCCCAAATGTCCCTTCGAGCTGACTGCTGAAGCACTGAATGCTTTTGAGAGAATCAAGAATTCCCTTGCTGATGCCACCTTACTCACACATCCCGCTCCCGAATCTCAGCTGTCTCTGATGGTAGATGCTTCGACCGTAGCCGTAGGTGCGGTCCTTCAACAACACTTTGATGGTTCGACTCAACCACTTGCTTTTTTCTCCAAAAAGCTCTTACCAGCTGAGACAGGCTACAGTACCTTTGGCCGGGAACTACTTGTCATTTACCTGGCTGTGAAGCATGTCCGGCATTCCCTTTAAGGTCGTGACTTCACCGTTTTCACTGACCACAAACCGTTGACTTTTGCACTTCGTTCCCACACTGACAAACTTAACCTCCGGGAAATCCGCCAACTGGACTACATCTCCCAGTTTACCTCAGATATCCGCCACATCGACGGGTCACGCAATGAGGGGGCTGACGCACTGTCCAGGCCCTCCATTGCTCATCTTCAGCTTTCACCCGGGATAGACCTCGCTGAGATGGCCGCTGAACAACGCCGTGTCGGTCCACCCTGTGATGAGGATGTTTCCGGACTCCAACTTCAGGAACTACCACGGACAACTGGCAACGGCACCATCTTATTCGACGTATCCACCCCTTCACATCGTCCATTTGTGCCTCCATCTCTCCGCCGCAAAGTTTTCTCCTCCCTGCACAATCTGTCTCACCCCGGGAGTCGAGCAACCGACAAGCTGGTTTCCGACCGCATCGTCTGGCCTGGTATGCACAAGGACCTCAAGGCATGGACACGGGCTTGCATCGCCTGTCAACGGAGCAAGATCCAGCGGCACAACAAGGCCCCCATTGGTACCTTCCCCGGCCCTGGTGCAAGGTTCAGCCACGTTCACCTGGACATTGTAGGCCCCCTGCCTCTGTCCAATGGTTGTTCCTATCTCCTCACCTGTGTGGATCGGTTCACTCGGTGGCCGGAAGCAATTCCCCTGCCTGACATTGCTGCTCCAACGGTGGTCAAGGCTTTTCTCAGTCGTTGGGTTGCTATCTTTGGTGCATCCTCCACAATCACGACTGACCGTGGTGCCCAATTTGAGTCTAACCTCTTCCAGTCTTTACTCTCCTTTTTAGGCTGTACCCGCATTCGGACGACAGCCTATCACCCGGCTGCTAACGGGATGGTCGAGCGGTTTCACCGCCAGCTGAAGGCATCCCTACGCGCCGCGGCCGATCCGGAACACTGGACGGACCACCTTCCCCTGGTCCTCCTGGGCATTCGCTCCTCCCTCAAGTCGGACCTTGATTGTTCTGCCGCTGAACTCGTGTTCGGTGCCACCGTCCAACTTCCCGGTCAGATGATCTCGCCAACCCCGCAAGTTGCAGTTAAGGATCCCACCAACCTCCTGCATCGCCTCCGGCAATTCCTGCGGACACTTTCTCCGGTTCCGCCCAGGCCATCCGTCTCCGAATCTTACCTCGAGAAAGATTTGGCGACATGCTCTCACGTCTATCTCCGATGTGATCGAGTCCGCCGGCCCCTGGAACCACCCTACGACGGCCCCTTCCGAGTTATCTCTCGTGGGACGAAGAACTTCCGCATCCAACGCGGCACTCGCGAGGAGGTCGTGAGCGTGGACGGTCTCAAAGCTGCCGTCCCGGACACTCCTCCGGATGACCCCTGTGGTCCCCTACCCCCTGCTCCGCCTCCCCGACCCTCTATCCCTCCGTTCCGTATACTTCCTCTGTCCTCATGTCCACAAACCCCAACTGCAACTACCCCTTCATCAACCAACAACACTGTAACCGCGAGCCATACTCACTCTACTCCTGTGCCCCCTGTATATATCACCCGTAGTGGACGCCATGTTCATTTCCCTGACGGTTTGATTACTCATGTTTTTTAGACACCAACAACTCCTTCGGCGCCGCTACGCGCCACCTTCGGTCTAGCCGGGGGGTACTGTAGCAGTTCGCGTCTCCTCGCCCTCCGACTTTGTCACGCTGCCGCCCTGTCAGCCTCACACTCCGTGTGGATACGCTGCTGGGACGCGCGCGTGCTCGAAGCCAATCAACGCTGTCCCCACTCTGATTGGCTGGCGACGTGGAGACAACGAAGGGAGCACACACGCGCTCACAACACCTCGAAGGCGGACACAGACAACAGCTTGCTTGGAGCGCGCTCGCGGCGACTGCCTACAGAGCTCTTGTGTACGCACTTTCTCAGGCAGTAAAGGTTGTCCAACTCAAACCGTCTTCCCTGACTTTTGATTGGGAATCTTTATCTTGTCGACCGCTCGACTTTCGACATACTTTTTATCCCTTAATATTTGGAACGCCTCCACCATTCTCGATACAACAGTCACCGCGAGGTGTATTTGTTTCTTCAACAGGGATGAACATTTAAATATCGTCAGTTGCTTTTTGTGAACGCTCCTTCAATCTGATATAAGTTACCCAGGAACGTTGAACTTCTTCAAAATTATCCTTTGTCTAAGCGAACTGTTACTCGTTTTTTGGATTCAGCATAACTTTTATTAATTTAGGTGCCGAAATCCTCGAATTCACCTTTCGTAGTGACGAGATTCGTGGTTTCTGGCAACTTAATTAATTAACCATAAATTATTATTAATCATTATTTTTATGAAAGACCCGTCGTGGTCCCATCAAAGCAAGTAAAAATAAATTTACATGCGAATTTTAGACAAGGTGGACAAAATCTGTACAAAGTGCAATACATAGTTTTTGAATTAGAAATCCGTTAAGAAAAATGACAAGCGAGGGATGAAAAAAACTCCACATGAAAATCCAAAAATGATTGGATTAATTTTACAGGAGAAAAAACCCCTCGAAAAAAATAGAAACAAAAAAATGCGGGCAGGACTGGCCTGCATGTGGCGGTATAGAATGGATTATAATCGGACATCGTCTGGGCCGAAATAAATGTCAGCTGTATTTGGCAGTGTATAACGAATTTCACGAAGGGGTAAGTACGCGAGTCGGTCAGGACTTGCCTGTATGGGGCCTTGAATAAGGCAAATAGGTGGCGAAATTGAAAACCAGTCTCGAAGCGATAGGAACCCAGATGCATTCGGTAACATTCATCTAAACTCATCCGAGGATGTGGCAAGGGAGATACGATCAGACTACTAGTGTATGGCGAATACGGAAGGTTTCACCAAGAGCATCTATGGAGCGCATTCTGTGAGGGCACGATGCATGAACTAAAAAATTGGAAAAACTAACATTTCTTGTGAAGGATCTTAGGAAGCGAGACTACTCACAAAGGAAGGAAATGTGAACAAAAGGCGGACCGCGTCTTTTGAATTCGGTTTGAAATTTTCGACCTCCGAGGGATTTAACTTTTTCGAGTCTCCTGAGTCCTGGACACCCTGACGGCCTCTCGGAATTTACAAGTCGATTCTTCATAGCAATATCTCGATTCTCACAGAATTTCAACGGGAGTCTCGTTCGGAAAACCTATCTCCTTCCGACCACACCAGGACTTGTGAGGGATAACCTATCTTCGTCCAGTCGCCTCTCTGCAACAGCACGGAGCAATCCCCAAAACCTACGAAAGGCTGAGTCGTTTACCTCATATCCTCGATCTGGTTGAAAATTCGTGTCATACCTTTAAGAAAACCGTTTGAAACTTGTAAACTCGGTAGTGTTATTCAGAGAAATGCCCTCAAAACACGGTGTAAAATGTACGCCCAAGGCGGGATTTGAACCCGGTCCATCGGTCGGACAGACAACCGGCGTTACCACTAGGCCACTGACCCACGCCATCGTCGTTAAAAATAATAATACATCTTCTATTACGCATGATATTAATGACTGTAGTGTTGGACGTTCTGCTATCAGACCAATGCCCGTAAAACGCGCAAAAAGTCTAGTGACGTTGGGGGATGTCACATACGACGATGAAATCTGTACCACATGTTTTGGACTCATCCATAAGTTTTCAAAAATGGAGGGGGAGTTAAAAGGTCTAAAAATGGAGGTAGAAAAGTTAAGGCAGCTTACTCACCACTTACGTGAAGAGAAGAAGCCGACAAATTCGGCAATTCAGAATCCGAAAAAAGCATATGCAACCACGGCTTCTTTAGCCATATCAAACGCTGAAACTGACGAATTTTCGTCCAGGGAACTAGACACAGTTGAATGCCAGTCTCTCAGGCGAGAAAAAGACCTGCCAAAGCGAACTCAGATAACAAAGAAACATTC
>CACRXP010000250.1:712043-743164 GCA_902702965.1 Spirometra erinaceieuropaei | reverse complement strand
ACCAACTCTCATTCAAATGAGAGTCTGAGGACTTATCACCTGAAAGATATAAGGCTCCCCGCAGAATCTTCACAGAAGGATCTCGGGGTTTGGATACAGAACAACCTGAAACCAACACTGCAGTGCCACAAGGCTGCAAAAAACGCCATGGGAGTGCTGCATGCAATAAAAACGGCTTTCGTAAATTTTGACCAAGACCTTTTTGGGAGAGTTTACGGCACATTTGTTCGGCCCCACTTAGAATATGGCATACAAGCATGGCGGCCATGGCTGGTAAAGGACCAAGAATGCCTCGAACGGGTACAACGGCGTGCAACAAAGCTGGTAAACGGTCTAAAAAGCCATTCCTACACAGACAGACTGAATTACCTTAATTTATTCCCTCTGTGTTACAGGCAGCAAAGAGGTGATCTTATCCTCGTCTACAAGATAATACATGGCCCTGAGTATGGACTTAAATTTGAGGACATGTTTCAGTGGCACCTTTCACCCAATCTTCGTGGTCACCCGATGAAGTTACGGACAACAATGTCCAGGCTGAATCTCCGTTCTGAATTTTTCACGCAGAGGGTAGTGGAGAAATGGAACGATCTCCCTCAGTCAGTCGTGGAGGCTACATCCCTGCAACTCTTCAAGAAACGCTTGGATGATTATTTGTGTCCCCTGTTTTCCCTCGACGGTCTGAATCTGAACTAATACCCCTGGTCCAGACAAATATTTTCTCGGATACAATGCTACTCAAATGAACCAAGTACTGTTTTAATAGTGAACATTTTTTGTTCGTGTACAGTTATTCTAACGAGCTGACATGTAATCAATAGGGTTTTCAAAGGCTTTGCCTATTATCCTTACCAAATAAACTGAATAAACTGAATACGGAAATTTAATGGCGGCATACTAAATTCCCGGCGGCCCTTTCTCAGTGTCATAGAAAAAGTTGTCTGGGAAGGATCGGAAAAAAAGTTTAATCGAATCAGTATTCAGGTAAAGGCGTAGTCTTCTCTTAAATGTGTGTAGATTTTCTGAAGATCTTATATTTATTGGAAGGTTATTCCAGAGGAACGTATAACTGTAAGCGAAAAAAGGGAACGCTTAAAGGTGGAGGACGCTGGAGGAGGTATAATCAAGGACGAGTTGCGAAGACTGTATGGGCTACTACTAGGGGTGAGTGCTGAAATCCGAGGAAGATATGACCTATTATTAATGCGAAAGAGGAGACAGAAGCCTGCTCCTTGTCTTCGAACCCATAAAAATTTTAGGTTAATTAGCTGGCATCTATTTGAGTATGAGATATTGGGATGTTCCTTATCTAAAAGTTTTTTAGAAAAACGTCTTTGGACATTTTCAATTTTTAAATAACTAGTTTCATTCATCAAACCAAAGAATGGACAACAATACTCGAGAATGGGAAGTACAAACATACGGTGAAGTCTTAATGTAATTTCAGGAAAATAGAAAATGTAAGAAATAAAGCCACAAATCTGGGCAGTTTTGGCTGTAGTTCTGTCAGCGTGTGGCGAGAGATCAAGATTACTAGTGTAGCTTAAACTTAAATCCTTGATGGTGATACATTCAGTCGTAGGTGTGCCTTGAAAGACCACTGGTTGGGGTAGCCTATCAGGTCCAAAACACATTTAGCGACATTTAAACGGAGAGAATTCCACTAGCCATTTTGAACTACAAGCTGAGAGAGCAAACAAGTCAGCATGGATTTGCTCCAGGCAATGAAGGCTCGTAGATTTATTGAAAGAATGTACACATTTGAGATCATCGGCATAAATAAAGGATTGAGAATGCTCAACTGCTGCCGAAATATAATTTATGTAAAGCATGTCCTCATCCTGACTGGAATGGCACTGAACATACAACCCCCACTCAGCGGACAAATTCTTCAGCTGAGGGCGGATAACTGGCCAGCCATGCATGCTTGCCCGGTGCAGCCCCAACTTCATGACATGAAACGGAGATTGAAAACCTCCCTTGCACAAGTGCCAACAATACTCCTTTGGGGTGCCGTCATTTAGCGGGATCCAGTTCCTTTCTCCTGAAGAAGACTGACTACCGGACGCCTTAGTAAAATATTCGTCTTCACGAATTTTCACTGTTTGCTCGACCTGCATTGCATATTTATCATGACGAAACCTGTAAAATAGCCTTCATTATTGCCATTAGTATGAAAAAGAAAAATTGCAGATAACGATTGGTACGTGAGCCAGTTGCGGTTATCCAAGTGTTTTCTATTATTACTTGACATACTGGACACGGTGAGATAATAACAAGGCTTCAAAGAAAAAGTGTCCTACCCTTTCTATAAATATTTTGATATTATACAAAATGGAATTAATCCACGACATAAACATGCCAAAAATCGATGAGGTTATTGTCGTTTACAGTTCAGTTCAGTTCAGTTTATTGAGGGAAATGTAGGTCTTCACCTTTGAACTCCCTATTTGTTTACAAGCAACTGCAAAATCTCAAAAACTCGAAAAGGTATCATAAAGTAACAAATAATCGGAAAAGCGTCAGGTCTGTACAGACAAACAAACTGTCTCGAATTTTAGTGGTACGAGCAGTTGTAGAGCTGTCGTTTCGAGTGCAGCGAAATAAATAATATGTCCGGGGACAAAATTTGCATATGTGCATGTCAGTAAGCGTAGGCGATGGGTTGGTACAATAATAAGTTCAATTTTAAATGTTACTGAAATATAGCAAGTAGTATTATAATAACAGAATTTGTCGAGGTTACAGAGATCGGGGTGGTAATTTAGTGCACACTGCTACACAAATCCAGCTTCCTCTTAAAAACCTCGACGGAAGCAGACATAACGACATCCACAGGCAGGGCATTCCAGGCTTCTACCACTCTGTTGGAGAAGAAGAACTTTCGTGTGTCCAGTCTGGCCCCTGTCACACGTAGTTTGAATGGATGGCCTCGTAGATTTGTGGTGGTTGCTAACTCGAAGAAGTCACCCGGTACGAGGCTGCAGTCCTGACCGCGTATGATACGGAAGACTTGTATCAGGTCACCCCGTAACTGCCTGTAACTCAAGGGAAAGAGATGAAGGTTAGCTAACCGCGTTGCATATGGTAGGGAACCCTGTCCTGCCACAAGTTTCGTTGCACGCCTTTGAACCCTTTCAAGGATGCTGAGGTCCTTCGCGGTCCAGGGTCTCCAAGCTTGGATAGCAAATTCTAGTTGCGGACGCACAAAAGTTCGAAAGACTTTAGCGAAGCAGTCTTCGTCAAAGGCAGAGAAAGCCCGCTTGACAAGGTAGAGGACTGACATTGCAGACTTGGCTATCTTTGTGCAGTGCAGCGAGGGTTTGAGCGAGGTCGTAATCCATACTCCCAAGTCCTTTTGCGAGTCCACTTCTTGCAGTGGTATACCATTTAGGCAGTAGGCCATACGGTTCGGACAGCGAGCTCTGCCGACTCGTAGAATATTACACTTTTTCTCGTTGAACGGCAGAAGCCAGGCCTTTGACCACTGTTGGAGTCGATTTAGGTTCGCCTGCAGATGCTCTTCGTCATCTGCAGTTCGAATGACGCTCCAGAGCTTAATGTCATCCGCAAACATGGCGACACCACAATCCAGTTCACTCACGCAATCGTTGACGTAAATGATGAACAAAGTAGGGCCAAGAACTGAGCCTTGGGGAACACCGCTTTCAACGACAACCCCCGTCGACATCTGGCCACCGACATGGACAGTTTGACAACGGTCTAACAGGAAGCTTTGAATCCATTTTAAGAGGTTACCCCTAACGCCTGTTCGGCTCAGTTTGTGCAGGAGTCGCTGATGTGAGACACTATCAAATGCCTTTTTAAAGTCGATATAGACTACATGCAGCGCACTGCCTTCATCAACTGACCGAGTCCAACGTTCCAAACAGTTGAGCAGGTTAGTCACGCAAGACCTGCCACTACGAAACCCATGCTGCGCATCAGATAATAAATTATACTGCTCTAGGAAGCGCATCAGCCCTCGCTTGATTATTTTCTCCATGAGTTTGCAGCAGATGGAAGTGAGGCTAATTGGCCTGTAATTGTTTGCAGAGGCCTTGCTGCCTCCTTTATGCAGTGGTGTGATCCGCGCAGATTTCCAGTCGGCGGGCAAGCAGCCGGCTTCGAACGAGGCTTGGAAAAGCATGGACAATGGTTTGGCTAGTTCGGCAGCGAGCTCCTTCAGTAACTTAGGCGGTATGTCGTCTGGACATGGTGATTTCGACTCATTTAGCGTCATTAGCTCTTTGCGAACCGTCGCTTCATCAAAAGACACAGACTCAATTTTTGGACCCTCATCGAAGTCGTAGTCGGGGGGAGTAAATGGACTTTCACTAGTAAGGATGGATTTGAAAAATTGTGAAAAGTGCTCAGCTTTTTCTCCATCCTCACTAATCTCTACGTCTCCGCTAGTCTTCAGGAGGGGGATTGGATCTCTGTTTCGTGTGCTGCTTCTTATGTAGCTGTAGAATAATTTTGGATTTTCCATAGCACGATTCAATAGGTCTTTTTCAAAATTTTGCCGTGTCCTGAGGGTCAGCCGCTTGACTAAGTTCCTCTGTATTTTGTATGCGTTTATGGATACAGGAGTCCCATCAGTAAGAGATTTCTGCCACAATCTCCGTTTTTTATTTATTTCCTTTTTTAACGCCTGGGTCAGCCACCGGGGTCGATTGTTTAGCCCCTTCCGTGACAGCATGCAGTGGTTTGTCAGGAGAGCATGCAATAATTCACTGAACCATTTCCAATCCTCCTCTATATTTCCGGAAAACGCTGATTCCCAGTCCGTATTGTTGATTTCGGCCTTCATTTGATCGAAGTCCCCACGCCAAATATTTCTTCTAATTTTGGTGGGCTGTTCAGGCACGGAAAAGATTGAATAGTCCCATTGAAGTACAACGTGATCGCTTCGACCTAAGGGAGGCAGACATTGTACCTCATCTATGCTGTCCATCGATTTCGTGAGCACCAGGTCCAAGCAGTTTGACTGCTGCCCCTCACGGACCCTCGTGGGAAATAGGACGTGCTGTGTGAGAAATGACCTGAGTGCCATGTCCAAGAAGCGTCGGTCGAAAGCTAGTTCTGGGCCGCGCGCGTATAGTGAACTCCAATCAATGAGCGGTGCATTAAAGTCGCCCATGATTAGGACGTCAGGCCGGAGAGCAAATCGTCCTAGCTCCTCTAACAGACGAGCGTCAGCCTCGGGGTCACTCCTCGGTGGTCGATAGACGGTCAGAACTTCAAGGCTATGTGATCCTGGTACCCTTATAGTGAGCCAGATAGTCTCGGGGCTGCAGGCAAACTGTTCTGTTTTTTCTGACACAAGCAGGCTGTGTTTTACGTACGTGACGACTCCTCCTCCCTGACGCTCTCTCCTGTCTCTTCGAAACAAATGAAATCCTGGTAGCATTAATTCGCGGTCATCCACGTTTTCAGACAGCCAGGTTTCTGTCAAAGAGACAATGTCAGGGGAAAGGTCACAGATGTGGATCTTCAGTTCGTCTAACTTGGGCAATATACTCTGCACGTTGGTGTAAAAAAATGTTAGTTTCAGAGTTTTGGGGCGTTTGATTATGGTGCCGCTTGTGATCCCATTTAAGGAAGCTACTGTGCCCTCATCCGGATCGGTTCGATCCAATGGATTAGGGGAGGGCGCTGCACTATCTGGTTGTTGTAGATCACAAGATCCGTCTCGCCATTCTGCAACCTTGTTCTCAGTTCCAGAACTAATTGTCGACGTTTTATTCTCTCTGCCGGTGTGTAGTCCGGCTGAAAAAAAACGCCGCGGTTGGTGTCTTTGATTCGGAAACGTCGTGAGAGAATCAGTCCTACTTGTTCTTGGTTGGCTAACACAATCTTGAGCGGTCGGGGACGTGAGTGCTCTGATATATCGATTTTACCTTTTAAGGACCTTTTTTCAACGTTGCCTAACTGTTCTCGTAACATGCAGTCTGGTGAACTTGAAAAAGTTGTGTGTTCTGCTCGGAATAGGGATACGGGAACTTGTTTTATTATATCGGATATTTGGTAATCTGGCGTAGGCGCAGAACCAACTTGTTTAGTTTTAGGCTGCACGCGCGCCCTTTCGACTTAGTTCGAACATAACGGCCGTTATGTTTACCGTTTCCGTTTGAATTCAAGTCACTGTTTTACGCAGGCAATTGCTGTTCTGATCTCACTATCTCTTTCCAATCCTTTGATTTTTATTTCGCTAGAGTGCCGGTTTATAATATCGGAATGTCTTATGAAAATTTGTCTGAATAGTTTTACAAATCTGTTTGAGTAAGGATTAAGACTCATTGGTCACCGGGACCATTTGTTTGTTTTTCCCAGTTTTGTATCTCGTGCAGGAGTCCATCGTCAGTGATAATAGGAGCGATGGTAATGGAAGCATTAGCCAATTATCAATCAGTGGCACAGGTCTGGAGATGACCGCCATGGCCCGGCCCGGACGCCACATTGATTGATTGGGCTCTCATCCGAGACCCAGACTCCAATCAAGTCTCGGTCAGTCTTTTCCAAGAGGGCAATTGTTCTCGTGGCAGCGGAGTTTACTCTACGACCCGTTTCGCAATTGCGGCTGGCCAGCCACTTCGGACTATTCGTCGTCCGCCGCACAGCCAGCTTATGTCTGCGTGTGCGCGGTCCGAGTGTGTCCTTAGTCTGACCTGTGTAGTTACGGGGACAGTTTACACACGGAATACGACATCTTACACCCGATTGCTCCTATGGCATGGGCCTAATCGGTAACATACATATCCATGACGACGAGACTGACCACAGTCTCGATACACCCATCACTTCTTGCACATCCACTATGCCTGGCTCAACGCAAACCCCGCCATCCAACACGGCCACAACCAGCCGCCCCACGACTGACACCATCTCCGTAACCAACACCCCCGACCTCTACTATCCATACCGCTCTCGTACACTAACCTAACACATCGGCCTGGTCGGTCACTTTCGAATCCATCCCACAGAGACTGTCGAACCAGTGCCTGGAGCCCCAACCTACACCCGGTGACACCGCACCACCACACCTTCCCCCGCCAACACCTGCATCACACAGCATCATCACCTACCACAAGCATCCAACTGCCACCTCCTGCGCGCAAGTGAAAAGTGTGCGTCTCGACGCCGTCTCCATGCGGTTCCTTTGTCGCACATGTGACTCGAGTCTGAGACTATCATGGCGCGTCAAGCGCTGTGGCTTGGAGGGCTGCTGACTGGCGCCCCAACTCAGGCCATGAAGTCTGTCCAGTTATGTGTGTGTTTGTGTGGATTGGCGGATTGGTGGTCTGAGTGACAGGCTGAAACAGTTCCTTCTTAACGTGACCTCTGGTACTCTCACGCGTGTGAAATGTACGCTGCTCAACACCTGTTGTGTGAAATTCTAGTGCTTGTGTTAAGGGAGACAGTTCCTGTATGTGGCGCGCGCAGACAAGGTCATCATATATGTCAGCCACCGCGCCCATTCCTCGCACTTGTCAACTAAATGACTCAGACAGTGGCAGGGACCTGGCAATAGGAAGCGAAAGTGATGTCAATGACTCAGCTCATTTTCCTCACTATAAGCAATCTGACGCACTTGAAGCTATCACGGTGCGCTAAAAGCTGTGGCTTGGAACGCTGCCAATTGACGGGATAACTTGGACAGCGCAGTCGGCCCGATGTTGTGTGGAGTGGCCGGCTGGTGGTCTAAGAGCCAGGCAACAATGGCTCCTTGTTAATGTGGCCATTATGGCACCCACTCCGCAAGATCCGAACTGGTGTGATAACACGCCTAGGTGCGGCTTCGGCCGCGCCAGCCCTCCCCCATTGTTGTTGTTGGTTAGAAAAGAAAACCTGGTCAGTTGCTGTGCGGACCTGGGGGTGTGGAGTGGAGCGCCAAGGTGCGGGCTCGACCGTGCTATCCATCTACTCCCTCCTCCGCCTCCGGTCTTCTTGACTATGTCTTGACACCGCGCCCGGTGGGGGAGGGGGAGAGAGTGCGGTAGATGCAGCGCCAGTCTGCTATCACTATAAACTATTTCACTCGCAAGTCACCGTCCCTGCTCCACCTTGCTGTGGGCACATGGTTGACATCGTCCTCATGACCTTTCCGAGCCACCAAATTTAGTTTGGACAGTTTACGATTTGGCACAACTTCTATGTTCCTTCTTTCATCGTTTATCCTTACCTAACGTTTGTCTACGTTGAACACCGTTCGTTTCCAAGTCGGACGGAGAAAGTAAGCAGTCCGTTAAAAATAGGAAAAGCCGAGCTAGAGTTGAATTGCTGGCTTGGACTTCCAGTCCGTCTTTAGTCCACAGGGGAGTGGCATATTCTCTGTATATTCTCATCCAGCCACCACATCTGACAGTTGCCATTGGCTGTTCCAATACAGACTGAAGGAAAACCAAACCTGTTCGTCGTTCATGCACCTTCTCGTTTATCATAGAATGGAATTTTCTGACTGGAAATTAATCTCTTTGTTTACTTACACTACTTTAATCGTCACAGGTAGAGAGTCATGTCAAGTGCCCTCGGCGCAGAATGCGTTCAACGAGCCGGCTCCAGGAGTTCCCACCTTTTACGCCATGGTGAAGTCCTAGGGAGGTCGCATGCGAAGGTTGCCTACATTGACGTCGTACCTTCTTCCCTCTTTTTGACGGTGTCTAATGAAAGACGAATGCGTGAGTGCGTGAAAAGGCTGGCAGAAGTGTTTACTGGTTCCTCCGCCAAAGTGAGCGTCCTTCATTTTGCGGAGACCAAAAAAAGTCAAAGGCTTTCAGGCACGCCATTGTCTCCCTTACCTCAGAAGTCTCTTTGGTGGAACTGCCTCCCAGATGTACGTTCTTTGCTAGTCCGTTGGTTGCACTTTTTCTTTTATTTGCTTCACCTTTATCCTTCGATCTGTCTAAGTATCATCCCATTTAATTTTGCATTTCAGAAAATTATTTACCTCCTCTTTAGTGAGCTTTTCATTGATTGTTTCATTTAATCACAAACTGCACTACCCCCGTAGCCCGTTACGTACTTTTAAACTTGCAAACCCCCATTGTCGCTGATTTGTCCACAACAGAACTAGTTAAATTCGTGAGAGTAACATTATTTTCTGGGACTTTATCGACGACTTTAAACTGACGGAATTTAACGCATTAACAAAGCGCAAAATCGAACGATAATTCGCTGAGAAATATGTTGCGCATTTTACCGGAAGGTAGGTGATCAACCAATGCAGACTTTCCGCCGTGCGAAAATGATCCACATGTCCCCTTTATCGCGCATCCGGTGAAATGCGGAAACGTCACAGGACATCAGTAACAAGGTGTCGAATTTACAATTCGGTTGTCACCTCTTTATCGGGGACATTCTGCTCGTTTACCTTGCAAGATCGTACTGTCCCAGACCTCTTAGACAAGCTCAAGATGTCTACACTTTCTTCATGAATCGCTATGAAGCAAAACAGAGCAGGTCTTGCAAAGTTTTGTTGATGGCTCGTTTTTATTTAGTAGTGGATCACAATAGAACCTTTTCGAGAGTGTGTTGATAACTCGATCAATAAAGGGATTGAGATACCAGACTTTATGTTGGCCGTCCGTTCAACCGCTGAGTCGTCCTTGGACGCATGCTAATAGGCCTATAGGGCTTTTTCATTTCGTTGGCGAACAAGGCTCTTCTTCATCTTGCACCTATGCTATACTGATATCGGTTCCTGCCGACTCTGGCTAATCGAATTTGTTAGCATAGTTCCTTATATCCCGACATCGGTCCCTATTCGCGCAACTCGCATGTAATCCATCAATTGGGTAGTGTTTGTCGGTATGCGGCCATTGATATTAGGCCTGATGGGATCTTTAGTAATCTATGTGGACTCTGCACTCGGCAGACAGGTTGAGACATCATTAACTAGTGGCGGTAAAAGAGTTTGAATTATCCTATGCCGTGTACCGTCTATGTCGACAATAATTTCCGCTTGTTTTTTCTAAACAAGCACATTTCTGGTTTTTATTGCGCACCAATGTCTCAGTGCTGGTTTTGCATCATTTTGGTTAGTCTTCATGAGCGTATTGCTCATGTACAGGCCTTGGGCTGCTAACAGTGTAACGGTGGTACTTATGTTCCATTGTCCGCCTGAAAAGGCTTCTACTGCCGTTATGGTCCCACCTTTAAGCTTATATTCAAAACTTGCCTGGTATATTGACCAGCCATAAGCTGGTCTGCGAGCAACTTTGCTGTTACTGCCGGACTGCTGTCTGTGCTTTTTTTCGCCCTTTGGGCAGACCATGACAGTCTTTCGAAGGCGCCACTTGTGTTTTGATTTCACTCAAGCCTTTGACAACTCCATGCACATTTCAGCCTGAACGCCTGTCTTCCACAGCCAATGACGAGACCGGTGAGACGGCCTACGTACGAGCCTGGCAGCCTATCCTGCGTCTTAAGCGCGCCTACGAAACTCTCCGCCCACAGCAGGTGGAAGTTAGTCGCCTGTCATCTGGACTCTTCTCCGCCGACAACAGTTCGACGTCAGAATTGCCATTGGCGACACCACTTAAAGGTGACGGTTTGAGCCTACATTTCCGTATGGGCGCCCCTGTCAGCTCTGCTCAGCAGGACCTCTTCATCACCACCCCGCCCTCACTGACATCTGCCCTAAACGTGGCCCTTGAGATCTGCCGTTCCTGGGTGGAAAGCAATCGCCACGACACCCAGTCTAACCTCTCGGTGGTTACTTTGGGTGTGTTAGAGAATTGGGTAGAATTCTTCACCCACGGTCGCCTCCTGGATGCAGATACCGACAAGCTAAGCATTAATGATGGAGTTTGGGTACGTTTTTGCTAGTATCCGCCTATACCACTGTAATGATTTTCGGGAAGCGGGGTTTGTGCAGCAATTCTGCATGCAGTGTGTATGTATTTGGTCCGTAGATATTTTGGCAGCTTTTGAATAATTCATATTGACCCAACTGTGAAAAACTCGGCGCCTCGGTGGGATTTGAACGCACGCAGTAAGGGACAAGGCTTTAGTACAGCCCACGCTCTACGAGGCCTCGTAGCACAAGTGGTTAGAGCGTTGGCTGTACTAAAGCCTTCCTCTTACTGCGTGGGTCCAAATCCCACCGAGGCGCCGAGTTTTTCACAGTTAGGTCAATATAAATTGTGCACTTGGTCCCAACAATGGGTTAGACCGTATTGTCAAACTCGTGACCGGACTTAGGTTTAGCAACAGACGGCCTGTTCCAGTGAAGCCGGGTAAGTCGGTAATATGCGGGACTAACCATTACGTCAAATCTCATCCCCTTGTGTTTCTAAAGCAGCTTGGCCATGAGACATGATCGGAGTGATGTTGATTATTTACCGACTTTCCTCATTATGCAATCAAACTGGGAGGTTTCCAGTTTTCTGGCTACTTGCTCCAGCAGACTACCTACCTTTACTGGCAATTCCACACATATGTAAGGGCCTTACTGCGTGACGTGTGCCCGGATTGATGAGAGGCGCCAACATGCTTGGCGCGCCAAGTCAGATACAGTGCGTGATGCGTCCAGTCCGTCCTTCAGTCGCCTTGAATTGGTTGACACGGGGGTCGGATGAATTTAAGGAGATAATGAGGCCGACTGCCATACGTATATGTTAATCTCTGTTACGTTGCACTAGGTCTGAATGGGAGTAAGTTAGGCCAGTGGCATCCGTTTGCCGGACTGCGATGCTACGTTATGCATAAAAGAAAGTAGTCGCAAAGAAGGTAACACGATCGTTGAGACTGCCCAGGCGAAGTAATTAGCCACTTGAAAAGCGTGCAGATGACCACTGTTCCTGGTGTCAATGTCGGCGAACCAAATTGCCCGAGTGCACACGGATGGCGAAACTCCGACAGTTAGTAACTCGACTACGTGTGATGAGCCTGGGAGCCGATAATTCTGACGGGATCGCAATCGCATAGCAACGGCATCCTGCAACACCCAGCCAGTCGGACCATGATGAAGTGGAGAGCTGTCACTTGTGACAGGCGTGCAGTAGCCTAGCATCTACATCCTATAAGTACAGCAATACCCCAACCTGGCATTGTCTATGATAAGTGGAAACCCGAAATGCCTGGCGATCCAGCGATCGTGTCGCCTTCTTCGCGTGTAATGGTCCTATTCGAAGGGAACGCAGGAGCGGAGCAGACGCGGAGGAGAATTGAAGTATATGATGCCGACGGACGCTATACCTGACCATTTCGAAGACCCAGCGATATTTGCTTGCAACTTCCAGCAACTAAAATTTGGCGCGGTACGACCGACCTTTAGAATTGGGTCGGGTTCATGTTCACACACATGGTCTCTCGTGCCTGTTTACGTCGACGGCAGACCGACCCTCTACTGTGTATGTTTTGGTAGGGTCAAACAACACGGATAGTAGGTTCGACTCTGCTTTTAACGTGGTTCTCGACTTTTGTTGATAAACTCCTGCTTCTGATCGCATGTTACATTTTCAATTTACAGTGAGTGACCGATCTCATGAAATGTAAACAGCAATTCTGAAATGCGTTTTCGAATAAGAAGGATTACTTGGGTGGGGTTGTAACACTGATTACCATGTGGCCTAATCCTCTGATATTTCGGACTTGCCAGGATGTTGGCTTTGAGTGCGCTTCTTTTTTACCCCCTGTAAAAACTGCACTCGGCAAAACTGGCCACTTAAATAGTATGCATTTTTCACACTTGTTTTCGATGCCCTAATAAATCCATATATATTTCATAGAGCACATGCACGAACCCATGCTTTCTTTTGCTAATTTAGTAGGAAGGGGTAATTTTTGGTTTTAAAAAGTATCTTATTATGAGGTTTTTTAAGACCATGCGATGTCCATTCATACAGCATCATACCTGTCCGCATATTAATGCTCCTCATGAAGTATACAGCAAAGCCTGCATCCATTGCTAAATTGTATGAACTCAACATGGTGCCTTCTTAAAGCCATCCAGGAATAAGTGATATTCCCCACGCGAGAAGTGTGCACTCTTTGGAATGAAATCTCCAAACGTTAATGCTGCGGTTGATCTGGCCGAAATTTGTTCGGGAATAGGAACACTTTTTCAAAACCTAAACATACCTTTCCTTCGATTTCAAAATGTAAAGACAGTGTGATTTCCTATTAAATTGGTAAGAGTTTTAGTAGCCATTTCTGCCGAGGGCAATTTTTACAGGAGGTCGAAAAGAAGTCCACTCAAACGCCAACATCTTGGCAAATCGAAAATATCAGAGGATTAGGCCGCATGGTAATCAATGTTACAACTTCACCCAGATAATCCTTCCTAATCGAAGACGCATTTCAGAGTATCGGCTAACATTTCACTCACTGTATTTGTTAAGGGTAAGAAAAGATGTAGGTCATTGGAAAAAATAGATATGGAAGGAGGATGGTGAGTGCAAGGGAAAGGTTTTATGCAAACAATCACAGCCTGGTGTCCACAATATCATTCAACAGTCTTTGCTAGTTTCATACTGCTTAATGTATTGACAGGCCCTAGTGAATGTGCCCACACCTTAATCCCCCCGCGCCCTCCTCCTCATCGCAATCAACACAGAGCCTTTGGGGCGTAGTGACTCTCGCTGTCGTTCATCTGATGAGCACCTCAAGTAATGCTTAAGTTCAATCTTCTTTTTGAATTGTAGGTGACTCAGCCCGGCTTTCAATAGGTGTAGGAACACTGATAATTCGTCCTGTGGCGTAGTCGACGAGGACCAGCGCTACCCCGGAAGGCGGTGGTGACTGTCACAGACTCGACCTCATTCACTGCCCCGTTCTTGCATCGTGTCCTAGTGGCCAAACTGCGCCAGAGCGACTGGAGATGGGCGAGTATGCAGCTGAGAGATAGATGCGATCACTGCAACAAGAGCCTTATTTATCTGATATTTCGGGTCCATGCTTGAATGCATCATTGGAGACAGCGTCCGTATCTAATGAAACCAAGACTTCGGGCGAATAAAGCTCTTGTTCGCGCAATCACATCTACTTTCAAGCAGCCTCCTGGGACTGGCCTTTTTGCTTGTATCGAAGGGTATAGCCGTTAACCGAGCGTTCGCCCCTCATCCCCCGCGTGCCGCAGACATACTGGTCCCTCTACCGATGCGAACCCAACTTAACTCACACAGACCACAGCCATAAGGCCAACGCAACCTGAATCTGTCACGGGGCCGATTTTTTCGTCAGTTCGCAACCCTCCAGACCGTTACCTTGAGAATGCTGTGACAGCTCGAAAACACGCGAGACCCACTCTAAGAAATAGTGGTCTCACGAGTTTGGCCCTATTACCCCCTAGCTCTGGCGTCGTGCATTATTTAAGCCGACTAAAATCGTATTGAGTGATGTGACAGTGTCTCGGAAACAATATCGTGCTGCCCACACTGGTGTCGCTTGTTTTAACTTGGCCCGTGTGTAGGTAATTGATCAGCGAGCGGCAGAATCAATGTGGGGACATTAGTGACGGGTAATATCGATATGCTCAATGTTCGGATCCACGCCTTTTCTCTGAGATACCCACAATGCTTTAAGGCATTGCACCTGTGCTTGATACCTGGTCCAACCGGCCTCAATGATGTCACGAATTGCCTGGCGATCTGCGACAGCAAATTTGGAAGGCTCGGTCCGTTCAATCCTTCAGCGACGGAGACCGAATATCGAACCACTTGCATGTATTGACGAACTATAACGAGCAGGGTTTTTAATTAACCTTTTAGATCCCTCTTGGTGGGCAACGCCAGTCCAAGACGTAAATACTGAGCTCATGGAGTTCGGGCTGGTCACTACTAACGTAACAGAGTAAATAGTAGGAAGGTCTTATTACAATACATGTCGTGTGTCAAAGACGACAGCTCAATGCCAGTTGACTCAAAGCTAACCGCCCCCCATTGTATGCGTGCACTGTGCACAGCTGTAAATACATGAATTGCCATTTCTCAGGCTGTACAACTTTTTCATCGGTTGCGAGGGGAAAAGGGAACACGGCCTGTCCAGCAACTATAGGGCCACTTATTTTTTGCTTAAAGCTTCGGCAATTTTCTGTTGATTGGTCCGCTTTTAGGAGAGCGCAAAAAGTGACGACGTCTAATTAGGACAAGGTTTAATCCCAGAATGGTTTAATATGATATCAGTGTATAATAATGCCCAGAAGATAGCTCTCCTACGATTAAAATGTCGCGTAGTCTTCGAGCGTTTCTGCGCATCCGAAATGAGATTCTAACGCAATGTAAGCGTTACTTTGTGCTCAGATTAAATTATTTGTCACTAATTGCCAGAAGGGTGACGACAACCAGACATATAGCATTCACAAGTCGATCTGTTCCCAAACTTCACGAACTGCAGTCATTCTTCGTCTTTAACGAATACCGAAAGCTGACAATTCAACCGCCGTTTCCAACGACTCTAGGACGAGGCCCAACCAAGTCGGATTTCGTGCTGGATGCGGACGTGGACTTGCCCGCTGCTCTTTTGGCTTTGGCAGCATCGATCCGGTTGGCTTCGTAGAAGACAGCTCCGATCTTCTCTACTCCTACCCAGGCCGGTCGGTCCTTGGCTGGATCCGCCCAAGTCGCTTGATTGATTTGTGCATTCTTGAGGAATGTCCACCGACTGTCCTTGTAGCATCGTTTTGACCACCTTGTCGGTGAACACCTGTAGCGACACCGCCGTAGAAGAGTCGCTTGGGTGGGCGCTCGTCGTCCATCCTCACTAGGTGCGCGTTCCGTCGCGGTTGTAGTCGTCTCAACATGGCGTGGATGCTGAGGATTCCGGCCAGTTCCAAGACTTCCTTGTTTGGGACCACGTTCTGCTACCTCATCTTTAGTATTCTCGGGAGACAGCTGAGGTTTAACTGATTGAGTTTCCTGGCTCGACTGGCGTAGATGAACTGTGTTTCTGCCTCCGTGTAGTGGTGCTGTCAGAACTCCCTCCACGTAAATTTTGAGCTTCGTGTCCAGTCGAAGTCAATTGTGGTTCCAGACGGAGGCATGCGGCCGCCCGAAATCCTGGCGGGCTTTAAAGGCCTATTTCAATGCTGCGTAAAAGTTTACCGCCTAAATAGGCGAAACTGTCCAACGTTTTGAGTTGGGTGCCATTGACAGTGATGCAAGAGGCGTTGTATTCAGTGTTGGGTGACGGCTGATTTATGGTCGCCACTTTTTCACTCCTAATTTTGCGCAACCGGAGGCGAGGAAGTTTGTGTCTCGTTGCATGTCCGGTTCTGTCCTGGTGTAGAGCGCGCAGTCGCCCACCAAGAGCGGATCGTGGACAGTATTCGTGTATAGACGCGTTGGGGCCCGCATGCGTCGGGTTATTGAAAGGTTGGCTGTCGATCCCGTAGACGATGCTGATCCCAGGGCGCTCATGACGGTAAGCGCCCATCAACATGGCAGAGGACATGGGACCGAAAGAGGTGGAGGCAAGTACGCAGTCCTGCTCCAGTCCATTGGCCATTGCGAATGCTCATGAGGCTGTCTGATTGTCCCTGACGGGCGCCATCACCCCTTCGTGGTGCTAACGCACCATGTGCGTAAATCGTTTAGGGCAGCCGGATTTCTGCATGATTTTCCAGAATCGTGTCGAAGACTTTCGTCAGGTTCCCGAAAGTAATGCAGAGGTGAGTTCGCATCTCCTGGCACCTCTGTTGTAGTTGACGGACGGCGAAGATAATGTCGGGTGTTCAACGGTGTCGTCAGAAGCCACAACGGCTTTCCGAAAAAAGTTGTGTTCCAGATGGCCGTTGAGACGATTAATAGGGATGCGGAGATTTTTACCGCAATGTTGAATAGCGGAATGCTTCCGTGATTATCGGGTTCATTTGCCTTCCCGCTGGAGAGCTGTTGCATGACTCGTGGTTTCTGAAGGGCGGGAAGTCTAGGTCATTGTTTGTTCCTACTTTGGGGAGCTGGTCGATGTAGGCTTCGTACAGTCTGTTCTTTTCGGTAAGTACATTGCTGATATCCGCGTCGTCGTCAAACCAGTTCTGGTATTGACGGCGAGCACGACCGAGGACGTCCAGGGTGGTGGAGTGAATGACGTTCCACAGTTGACACCGTGTCCCCACGGTGGTGTTATTGTCCAGAGGCTGCAGGCTTCCTAGTCGCCGAAATCTATGCGGTGAGCAGTCAAATTCAACAGAAGAGGATTTAGCTTGCCGGTGCGTTCGGCGGTGGCCTGTCCAGCCATCGGCGTCGCAAATCGCCTTTTTCAACAGCACTTTCTGTCTATCTCGCCTCCGGACGAGAACTTAGTCCAGTAACCCCTAGCGCATCAGTCGGGGGCTCATCCAGACTGCTCTCACCCGCGTCGGAAGGAGGAATAGGGTGTTGGTGAAGAGTGGTGGTGTTCTGCGCAGGTTCGCAGGAGGCCATGGTCGCTCCTCCGCCCAGTCAGCGTGGTCTGTGCCGACGCCGACATTAAAGTCACTACGGACAGTCAGCTTGTCCGCCTTCGGCACAGTGGCTAGGATGGCGTGCATGTCCACGTAGGATCTGTTCATTGTCTCGTCGGTGCTGCTCACTGGGAGGGAGGCGTAGACGCTGATGATGGAAGCGAGGTTGGTTCCCCGGGGACGCATGAGGCGGTCGTTCATACCCTGCTACAGACAGGGCAGTTGTCCTACGATGTCGTTCCGGATAGCAACGGCGATGCCTGTTTCGCGTCGCTCTGTCTTTGGACGCCCGCTCCGGGAGGTGCAGCCGGCACCAACCTCTAGTATAAAGAAACGCGCCAGAAAAGGGATTAAATATACACCGCAGGTGAAGAATGCAGCGTTATCTGGGATTTCTGTAAGAAGTAGCATGCTCACTTAAACAAGATTTGACGCTAATTTAAAAGGCCACACTCCATGGGACCATGAAACGGAAGCCTCAACGAATGCCGCCGTTGACTAAGTACTATAAAGAAGAACGAGTGGGTTCGGCCATCTAGACAGATCACTGGCGCGTGATGCCTCCCTCTGACGAAAAGAAATTCAATTCTGATTGTCTAGGCGGTTAAAACTACCATTAGCACGATTTTCACGAGACTGGGTGCCTGTACCAGACGATCGTGTGGACGTGAACTGGCAGTATATTCACACACTTTTTATCCACCAGTTATTCTTTGTGGTACAGTACAGCAGAGGACTGTTGGTGTTTCAGCAAGACGACTGCAGAATATATACGGCCCAGCAGACGAGGCAGTAGTTAAAAGGTCGACAAATTGATACAGTGATCTGTTCACCTTTGGACCCCGGTCGTAGCCCATATTAGAGTCTCCGGGGCCTGCCATCCACGTGTGTATATTGTGCCAGTCGAACTTACCGTCGAAAGGCCAACCTAAAGTTATTCAACAAGCATAAAATAATAACACGAATAAACGTGTTGAAAGCCTATCTTAAGATGCAAATCCTACGTCTTTTTAATTGCAGTCGGTGACACCAGAATATGAGTGGCCATCTTCTGGCCAGTCTTACCACTTTATGTCATATCAAACAATTTTGCGACAAGTTCTTGCTCACACTTGATGTCATCACTTTACCCTCTAATGTGGAGAATGCCGACATTTTCGCCAAAACAAACTATTCGACATACTGTGTGTAACAATATCAAAGACACGCCACGAGACTGTGCTGTTTCTTTATGTTTTAGCCCGACACTAGGAGAACCGGCGTCTTTTTTTGCAAGGAAGTCAAATCAAACCTAAGGGTTTTTTTTATCTCACAGTTAGACCTTTTGCCTTTCTTCTAAACAAGACGCGCTCCATCACGCCGATCGTTGACATGGTTCGGACATCCTGAATGCGATTTTCCCATGCTCACAAGGATCGGTTTTAAGACACGTCCACATCCCGTAGACTCTGGCCACAGATTCATATTTAAGATCGAACAGGTGTGCCTGTAGTGGGTATACCGTTAGACGTGCTCGATTCTGGCGAAGACTGCTGCGGCTTTCGAGTTTGCTTTGAGGTGACTACGCTCATGCTCACTCCCCATGAGCAGTTTTGTTTTTTCTTTTGCCTGCCCTCCAGATGCGCACCAACTCCGCGACAGACATCCAGCGGGCAACTTGTGGTCCGTCACCGATTACTATAGCAATTCTCTGTGAGGACGCAACTCCCGAGGAGGACTCTGTAGATCCCCACCTGATTGCGATTGCTTCCGCATGGCGCAACGTCATTGACAACTGTGCGGCTGAGGGTTTTATTATACTGGTCAAGGACGTTGAAGAAATTAATGAAAGCCTTGCAAAGAAGGTGCTCTGCCTCTGCAACGAACGTCTAATTCCTTAGGTACACTGTCGCCTTTCTCTTGTCCCTGCTCCAAGCAGCATATCCCCAACATCTATTTTGTTAATTCGTGTTTATCCTTACCGCCCCGTTTGCTCGTCTTATTTTATACTCTACCTGAATTTCTTTAGCAAAGACAAAGCCTCATAACTCAATCTATCACTGCCTCATTAATCTCTGTCCCCTCTATGTACGTCCGGTCATTTGCATTGTCTTCTCAACGGCATTCCATAAAAACACGTTGGGTCCACATACGTCTTAGCTCCCTCCTCTCGCGCTACGCTTTTAGGCAAGGCCCTAAGGCCCTTTTGGTCGGTTTCCTATGCCTCGTGTAGCGGAGGGGTCAGGGCAGAATGGGTAATTTGACTAGGAATGATTGCGGGCATCTGCCTTATTCCAGTTTGCAGAGGGACGTTCAAGGTAATTAATTTTGAACTATGGAAATTGTAGTCCGCACGAATTTCTTTGCGTGTGGGACCGTTTTGCATAGTCCGATTTTCGTCGCCTACATGCCTGCGAGCACACGATATCGCGGTGAACTCTGATAGTACGCGGCACCCGACGGACGATGTGGTAGAATGAGTCATCGGCAGGGTCAACTTTCCTAGTTGGCGTTACCACCATGACAACAAACCAGGAATATAGGCATATTTGGTGACGTTAGACAGGGCAGGGGCGTTTAGCTTAACAGCCTTGGGTCCTCGAGTTTGGGACGTCCTCTGAGCAGTGATACCTGAGAGTGTAACCGTTTGTCACACAACGGGAGAGGACGGACAATTCCTGGCTCGTTCGCAATCGCCAGTCAGCCATACTCCAAAGGCAGACCTGGGAAGGGCCGTGGTTCGAAGGAGTCCGGTTTGTTATCGAGCCAAACGTCCCACAGGACACCAACCCAGCGTCTGTCAGATGCAGTCGAAAATTCCCCAGGTCGCGTGAGGTCTACGTTTACAAATCGAACCTCCCTGTAGGACGGAACTGCTCCGCCTTGCGCATGCTCACGAACGGTTGACGGGCGCATATGTCCAGCGACTTATCAGCAGGTCAGTGAAAGGAGGTAAGGACTGCGCCAACTGCAGTCATTTACTGGGGTTTGTACAGTCCACTCATTTGCCTTTCCCAAGGCGCAACTTCGTCCGCCGCCGCGTTAGGATCTTGGGCAAGCCAGATGGCTGGGTCTCGCGCCTACTTCAGGAAACATGCCAGTCCGCCTATGACTCCTTTCGACAGCCGCCTGAGGCGCTGCGCGAACAGATAAATGACAGTTGACATTCTCAGGGGATTTGATTTAAACAAGCGGCCAGCTGCACGCCTGCCCTCGTCCGCGACAGTGGAGGCGCAAAAATCTTCAGAGCCTTGAATGAATCAACTGATTCCATAAGACGGAAGTCGATCCCCGTGACCATATAACCGTCGTATGGTGAGCGTGGTACCACTCAGGCAGCGCTTGCACTTTATTTTGACACTTGACTGAACCCCATCGAAGTCCCACAATGCTTATGTAAGTTTGTTGCCAAATATCCGCCTGGCTTCCCTCGGCCACTTGGATATCAAGTGTACGCAGCCTCGAATCCCTAGCCATTCTACCCGCTGTAGGTGCACGTCAGGCGTACGTAATACTAATAATCTCTTGGGCATGTTTAGTGGGTATACGAAATCTACCGTACTTATCATGAACTAGGTCGCCGAAATAGTTGGAAACTTCACTCAAGGACCGAGTGTGGCATCCACTGAGAGCAGTTGTTCCGTCAAGGCCGACAGCCTCCACACACATCTTGACAGTTCTGACGTGCTGAATCGGTTCAATTTAACAGTCCGACATCTAGAGATTTCGATGGTTTCGAACACCGTAAATGGGTAGCACTCATGAAATTATCGCTAAGGAGTATGCTTGCCGACCAGTTCTGGTCATTAGAAGTCACAGATAACCATGAAACCAGTGCTCTCAAGTCGGCTTAGGCAGTTAGATACATGTCCGTCGGCCTAGATCCTAGCATTCATCTTTCTGGACCTATCGACGTCTGACAATGAGTCCTTACTGACCGTCTAATCATGCTTACCCACGGGCACTACCCCTACGCCCCTCGATAGTCCCCTTATCCGAACTAAACGGCCGTCTTTTGGAAGATTAAATCTCTCTACGTTAACCTTTCACCAGTGGACCTCAGTTGATCTACTTGCGGTATTGCTGGCAGAGGTAGGCCTAGTTTGGTTCTACAGGCTTGATAATTGAATGTTATCTGGTACCCCAGTGAGAACAGCAAAATATGGGCCCAAGCGGTAGTGCCTCAGGTACGTACGTACCGACTGATACCGTTCGGCAGTAATTTGTGGTTAACGTTAAGATGGCATAAAGTGATGGGGTCAGTTACTTATGGAATTTTAATTAGTGCTGCGAGCTAAAAAAATTTGGCGTAACACTGGTGCAACGGGATAAAATCTGGAGACCCTTGACTGTCCAGGCGACCGAACAGTAATAAATACGTATTACTCATGTAACAAGAGTAACTCCACAAATGTCCATTGGTAGAACTGTTGGAGGTAGGTCGTACCATTCCAGATGGGGGTGGAAACTGACAAAAGCATATATATACAGTGGGGAATAATCAGAGGGAGTAGAAGACTAGGAAGGATTGTCTGCATCTTAGAAAACAAAAAGGGGATTTAAATCAGAAAGTAGTCCCAGATCAACCACCAGAGTAAATTGGATAAAAGAACAGGGAAGCTAACAGACCGGTTTAAAAGTCTGGCTCTCTGTCCAGGGACATGTTCACCAGGTCCACATATCCTGAACAGATGCAGACATGCACACTTAACCTTCATCACAAAGCAGACAGTCGTTATCGAAAAAGCGTGGTCAGCACGGCCGAAACAATACTGGTGAAGGCAACCGAGGCTAAACTCCACGCTTGTGTTTAAGCCGCCGAATAACACACACACAAACTCACAAGAGCTCATAAAAGTCAAACAGAAGTCGTTAAAACGGCAAAGACAGCACACAGGACCAGGAGTATTCTAGCATTACTGGCAGCTGAATCAATCTCTGCATCTCCAAACTTTACCGCTTAAAAATCATAGAAATAAATTAGGTTTCGAAAGCAGGAGGCTTAGGGGTTAGGGGAGGAAGGTATGTACATTCAACATGAATGAGCTATTCGCACATGGGGGTGTGGCAGCTGATCGATACTCATGTCATTGAAGGCGGATGGGGATCAAAGAGGCCATGGTCAGGGGATAGCATGAGAGAGGAAGAAAAAAATGTATGCGGTACACACTGTGCAGTGACCGGGGAAGGCGACACCAGCATGCGTGTGCGTGCACGATCACCGGGTTTGTCTTCGATCGACGCATACACCCACAAGAGGCACGGGTAAGCGGACAGAGTGGACGGTTCCTTGAGGTGAAATTCGGTAAGGTGAGACGAGAGCAGTCACGTACTAGTTTCTAGAGCACGTTGCATTTCATCTTCTTCGGTTGCTGTTTGCGGGAGACGGGAGGAGCATTGGATTGGTGTTTTCTGGGGACAAAAGCCAGGTATAAGCTAACGGATAAAATGAACTACAAGCATTTCCAAGACGCAAAACAAGGGGGATTGATGATGTCAGTGGAATAGAGAAGTTACAAAGAGTGGTGATACGGAGGTAATGACGTCCCCAATACAACTACATCTCTTTATGCCCAGCAGGCGGTGTGCAAGATGGCGACTTTCTTCTATAAGTCGACCTGAGCCATTTACGGGCAGCCACGAGTCCTTTTTGTGGATTTTAAATGTGGTTTATAATCACCTCTAATGACGACTGCAAAATTTCTATGAAATTTAAAACTGCGAAAAAGAAACTAGCTTGGAGAATAGCAAAGACAACAGAAGTAAATTCACTCTTATCTCCAGTTTCTATTCGAGAATGACGATAAGAACTCTGAACGCAGCTTATCAACTGACTGACAACTAAGACGTTCGATAGGCACTAGGCTGGCGAGTGTGCAGCATTCCGAGGAAGCCTGTGTCCACGATAAGGCCTTGAAAGGCATTTCGATTTTTAAAAAGTAGACAGCATCAGCACATCAGTTACACAAGAACAACTGAGGACGGAAGGCAGCGAGAGGGATGATGGAGTGAGGGCAAGGTTCGTAAGTAAAATCGAATCGGACTTACCGAATAATTCGCACAATGTTGTGAAATGTCAGGTCGACATTAACCGGAGGATTCTTAGCACTCGTCTCGATGTATTGGACCTGAAGTTTCAAAGCAGAACCGACACACATTAAAATTTCTAAAAACACAGACCAAATAGGGTTTATTCGACGACCTCAGACGACATGTACATTGAGACCAGCGGGGATGAAAATCGACGACCATAGCCGTTAAATGAACGAACGCTGCCGAAGCCGACCGCAAAATGTGAGTTCTGGTCAAGTTAGAAGGCAACACACCTTTCCAGCTGCGTCCATCTGCAGTCAACGGAGAGACTGTCACAACCGTGCCAGCCGCATGCGCTGTCCTGTTCATCGTCCGGCCTACGGCTCCCATAACCGAAAATACATCGCCGCGTCAGGCTATAAGGCAACTACTTTACACCCCCCACTTGGATTTCTTTTGTCGAAACTCATTCCGTATTCACCAAACCTCATGTCCTCAAATTTATACTGACATTCGTTACCAGCTTGGTAACGTGGCAGTTTCCAGGTATTTATTCCCGATAATTAATATTGCCAGCCTTTCACTCTTTTCAAGTGGGCAGATCTGCACGATGCATTTTCGGTGGTGAAGACTGTATCAATGTAAGTGTGGTCGTATCAAAGCTACAGAGACCAGTTTTTAAGAGTGTCACGTTTACTAGCTTCCTTGCCACGCTTACACGCAGAGAGCATTTCATCACTAGATCGTGTGGTTATAGGTTTCATTGTCTTGTGAAAATCACATTCCCGTGTGTAGCGATTTACATGTGCCAACAGACGCCGACTGGTTCAACTTAGCTGCGCCTGGTACACGCCAGCAAATGAACTGCTGATCGCACTACCCAATGAAGACTCAGATAACTGCATCCAAAATTGCCACACCGATAGCTGAGTAATATCTGTTGATTAAAGAACAGGCCCCCAATGTCATGAGTAGCTTCATAAGATGCCCACGTCTATGCTTTGCTGTCATGGATTTTAAGCACAAGAGAACTTTCGGTGAGAAACGCTGGGCCGATAACTATAAATGGAAAGTAATTTGCAGTCCTGCTGGTTTAGAACAACTAGTAGAATGGGATGCATCCGCATATTTGCCGGTCAAGTTATGCGTGTAATTCGAACAGTACGTGACCTAACTCCAAAAACTTGATGACGGAAATCGATGTGAGAATTTTCAGACACCCTAAAAGTTGCGAATTTTGCTCGCTCGCTCAGTCCTTTCTGGTAAATGTGCTTTTCTTGTGTAGGAAATGCGTCCAAGCTATTTTATCAGAGAAAATGTTCATTAATCTGGGCGAAGATGAGCGTTGCGATATATTCGGACAATTTCCTATGTTAATAACTACCCTAGAATTCGTTTACGAGTCTAAGAGTGTTTTTCTTTAGGGGGAGTAATTTACCCTCGAAATTTTACTGAACAAAGCCTGCCGCACCATGAGAATCAAGTTACGAACCCACGGGTTGTTTTTATAGAACCAGGTGCTTTGTAAGTCTTCAAAAGACAAAGTGGCAAATCTGAGTGATTTCGTGCCCTAAAGTACAGTAAGAGCGCAGAGAGGCGAGACTTCGTTTAAATTGGACGAAATTGTTTTGCCATTTGTAAAACATGAGTTGACATCAAACTATCACCAAATAATCATTTTCAGATTCCGACATATACAACGTTAGCTTACGTGGAGTATGGTTTCTGCATATACGTAACTTAGAAATGGAATGAGTAAAACACCATTTTCAGCAAAATATCAGCGTTTATATGGCCACTCTGTTGTGCATTCATAATCGTAGAAAGCGGCCTAAAAGTTAACAAAGGCAGGGAAAATGGCCGCAATACAAAGAGAGGGACATGTATACGGAAAACCGCCAACAGAACAGGATTAAAGCATTCTATGTCAGGGTAAGTTCTCTAATCGATCGGAAGCATATTCATTATTGACTTTTGTTTTGGACGTTCATTTTTTCGATAGTGAAGTCTCACGTTTGAGTGATTCTTCGAATGTGACCAAAACGGTCATCTACACGGAAAATTACGGCTAAACACTCACTCCTTCGGTCAATACCTTCGAAAAATAATATTTCTAAGGTTTTTATAAAAACATAACAAAGAATCTGCCTTTGTGGGTAATCGATTGAAAACACTGCAAATAATGAGGTATTCAGCAATATTTCAAGGCCGATCAACGGAATCCAGAACAAAAGGGCAAGTTAATTTCACGGAGAAAAAGTCCTCTTTATATACACGCTAGAAGCAGCAGGAGATACCCTCCCGATTTTAGATGTAAGTATACAAATGCTCAGTTATGGCAAACTAGTAACAAGCGTCCACTGAAACAACTTTAGTCCCAAAATCATTCTCAACTATGGAAGCAATTATCCTGCGGCCCAAAAAAGAAACTGTGTCTGCACTCTTCCATCGGGCCTTTCATCTCTGCAGCAGCGATGACCTACTTAAGAACTAGCCTACTTATATCGGTTACGCCGGTCGGTTACCCAGTCGGCTTTGAAAAAAATTGTCTCAGACGCCAGAGACAAACACCAGGCCTCGATTATAATGGGAATAAAGCGTCACGGAAATTCTATTCACTGTCGCACATTTAAGAGGCTTCTGAAACAACCACCCGACCATTAAAACGTTTCGACATCTCCATCGCCCACAATACAACATCCTCCTTGCGCGCAGCTTTATGCCGAGTAAAGGACCAGGCGCCCAAAGAACTCACGTCATCTACCGCATCCCGCGTGCCAACTGCCCTTGTGTATATATTGGCCAAACAGGCCGTCATTGGGACTCGCATTAAAGAGCACAAGTTGGCGCTCCGTCAAAGTGAACCTCTGTTCTTCGTGCTTGTGCAAGCCAGAGTGTGACCACCGCTTCAGTTGTGAGGGTACTGAAGTGATTGCAATGGCTACCACCAGACAGGCGCAAGGATTCCCCGAAGCTTGGCATTCTGGCACGACCGGAATCAACCGCAACGTCGATCTAGACACATTACGAGGGTTTACGTTCACACTCACTGACTTGTTACCACGCCCTAGTTGCTAATCCCCACTCATCCACGTAAAATTCTGCTGTCTCACCTTTCCCCCTTTTCGCCCTTGCGACACGATGAACAACAACCTAAACTCCCAACACCTCCAACGCCGGCGCACTGCCCCCTGACCTCATTCCGCATCAATGGTCGGCCGCCCCCATTCCCGCTGATCCGCAATTCCCCCGATCCTCCTCCAGCACAGGGAGCACTAATGGTTCTCCCTTCCCTCCCCCCGCGCCAAAACATACCATGACTCGGTGCCCACTCCTCTCACGCAGCAGCTGTCTGACCTGTCGCACCAACCGATCTAGTATGCCAATCTCACTTTCTCCTCTGCTCATTTCGTCCGACGACGGGTTGGTGTCAGCAACTTGAAAATTCACGCGTACAACTCGGTTTTCCGAAGAGACTTCTCCTTTTTTCATTATACCGTCTCGGAATGCACACTACGTCAGTAATTCAACAAAACGGTATGGCTACGATCTCACCTCCTAAATCTACGTAAACTTACTAGTCAGTGACCGGGCTAACATATGACCTTATGATAACTACTATTCCCATGACGCCCCTATCAGCGAAATCAGGCAAAATCCAATTTGCCTTAGTAAACTGCATCTCAGTGAATGCAAAAACGAGAAAAATACAACGAATTATCGGGAAACCATTTCGGAATCTATACTCAGAATGCACACCGCCATAGCTAAAATTAAACTAATTCTTAAAGGACGCTTAAATGTCAACTTCAATAAAATACTATTGTCAAACGTTACTTTACTTGTACGGTCTTACTCGGTTTTTTGCATGAACAGGCTTTCGGTTCTCATGGCACCCGGCGCATCCACAGGCGGCGGATAGTAGAACGGCCTTCAGTGAAGGTCAGCTGTCACTTAAGCAAACTCGGGTCGGATGAATAAGCAGTCGCGGTCCAACAGCGACAGTGCTACCAGTGTGGGAGGGCTGAGGTATGACACACTGAAAACCTCATAAAAAAAAAACCTCAAGGCCCGATAACGCCACTGTGACATGGTGATCGTGAACCGTCATTAGATATGTTTCCTTGCCACCGCTGTCTTGTGGTTAGGCTTTTCAGCCAAAGCGCTAGAGGGGATAACCTCGAACAAGCAATCCGAGCGGCTGTTGAGGGCCCGCCTGTAGTCAAAATTCCCAAGAAACCTTATAAAATATGTCCAGCTACAGAATTACGATCCATGCTACGGCGTCCGCGGAGACCGACGCGTTCCGCAACCCTGGTCCAGTGGCGTGGGCGAATAGCATGTAAGCTGGACTACTCAATCGGGAACGGACTTTTGATACCTGGTGCTGAAAGGTGCAAACGTTCCTGGATCCCCGTACCCGAAGTCTGATCGCTCACAGCCTTAATAAGTACAGCGTGGATGTTTGCTGAGGGTCTGGAGTTCGACTACCTGACTCAGGTTCTCGAGAAATAAAGATCCCGGGAGTCGAATCACATCACCCTGTACCACAACGGTCCACGCGACTCTTCTGGCAGACACGGTGTGGCGACCGACCTTTCGCAAAAAGCGAACCGTGCTTTACTTGATTGGCAACCAGTCAATGACCGGAAGGGTCATTTCACGAACATCTCTATTATCTCTGTGTACGCACCAACTTCAGCTACCGAACAGCGCGATGAAGAGGCGTTTTACTCATAGCTGTACGCGTTGAGACTCCGTCGTCTGATCTACTAATTGCCACCGGGGATTGGAATGGCCCGGCTGGACCTGGTGACTCAAAAAAGTCATCTTAGTGGTCGCTTTGACCTTGGTTCTCAATGTGACGACGGCGCGAGATTGCTGATCAGAACTTACTGTTTGTCACCAACACGTGTATCCAGCATCGCAACAAGCATCTGCTGACTTGGTCATACAGTCACACAGCCAGTTAGATTGACTACATGCGAGTCAGCTCAAGATTCCGCAGCTGGGTTCACGACAACAGATCGATGCGTGGTGCCCAGACTGGTAACGCCCATGGGCCGGACCATGTCCTCGTTCGAACACGCTTGAAAGCTCATCTCTCGTCCACGCCTCGGTATCGCAAATCCGGCGAGCCAGCACTGCCGAGGCCCTGAGCAAAGAAATCCGGTCTTATTTTACGACCCGCACCAACGGAGAAGGCAGAAACCAGTGGTCGCCATTGAAAACGTCAGTCAATGGGGCAGGTGTGGAAATCCATGGATATACTCAACGACGCCAAAGTGACTAGATCAGCAGAAGAACCCTGCAGTTGTTTGCTCAGACGGCTCGAGCCAGGTCCAATAATGATGATTTCTCCCATTAACTCCGGAAGACAACGGTAAAATCGGCCAGGGGTGACCGGAAGCAATATTGGGCTGAACTAGCCACCTCCATGGAGCAGACCTCAAACGTTGGTGACACTCGAAAACTCTACCAACTTATTCGCCAAGTTGATAGCAAGCCCTCTGCACTGAGTGCCTGTTCGCGACGTGAATTGCAGCCTTATTACTGACAACTCGGTCAAGGTCGAGCGTCGACGTGAGCACTTCGAGAACCATCTCAACTTCGATATCCAAACCACCACGCCCTTGCTCCCCTCTACAGCGGATTCTGCCTCGTCTTCAACCTATGCAGTTTCATGCAATCCTCCTTCTGAAGGAGAGGTCGCCGATGCCAGACAAGGGCTAGCTAACAACAAGGTACCCGAAAAGGATGGTATACCCGCTGAAATCTGCAAGTCTTGTGTCAACACTCTGGCGAGGGGGCTCCAAGAGATGACTGAACAAGCCTGAAGAGATGACACTGCTCCGGATGACTGGGGCTCAGGCATCCTTGTACCTGTCCTCAAAAAAGAATATAAGACGAGATTCGAGAACTATTGAGGCATAAGCCTCAACGTTGCCCTTCTTAGGGTGATTACAGGCGGTGCGTGACGAGGACATGGCCCAACCAGGCCGGATTCCGTGCTGGACTTGGATGTGCGGATCATATATTCACACTGAGGCGCATTCTTGAACTCCGCCATAGCTACCAACAGCCGACGGCTGTCTGATTTGTTGACTTTGCTGCCGCGTTCGATTCCACCCACCATGAGTCCCTGTGGCAGATAATGGCACTAGATGGCGTGCCGCCAAAAATCCTCGCCATAATGAAGGCCTATTATCGTTCCACCACCGCGCGAGTTCTGGTTTACAACAATCTTTCCCAACCGTTTGGTATTCACTCTGGCGTACGACAAGATTGTATCCTGTCGCCCATTCTGTCCAACTGTGCTATTGACTGGATTTTCGGGAGGGTCCTACACGAAGGTGATGGTGTTGAGTTTGCACCCAGACACCAACTGACTGATCTGGACTATGCTGATGATATTGCCTTACTTGCCTCAAATCCCGGTGATCTGCAGTCCATGGTATCATGGGTGAACGAAGTCGTTCAATCGGCCAGTTAATCCATAAAAGCTGGGAAGACTAAAGTGTCTTCAAGCTGCATCCCTGACCCGGAGAAGGCACTCCTCGGGATTGATAGCTAAAGAAGCAGACAGTTTTGAATACCTCGGGGCGAAGATGCTACCGAATAGGCAGAGTAATGACGACATTGTCTTCCGAATAGATTCTGCTTGCCGGGTTTTCTCAAGCCTTGGAAAATACCTACGTCTATCTCCTGAAGTAACCGTGCTATTCACGCTGCCACCGCCGGTATGACGAGTGAAACGCGCATAACAGAACATGCACATCTCACGTGAGTGGGTCGCATGTCTGTTTGGTGTATCCCGGTACACCTTGGTCCCACCGAGGCACCAAGTTTTTCAGAGTTGGGTCAAAGTGAATTATTTCAAATCAGCCACAACACCTCTGAATCATTTTATCGTAAAAAATGTCTATACACACAGACTATAGAGCCCAGACTTACATGCATTCGACTAGAAACTCCAAAAACCACAACGTTCAATGGGACTCGACGGTCTCCACCGTCGTCGGAGAGAGCACGATACAGTTTATTACCGATCTCATGAAATATTAAGCAAATTTCTGAAAGGAATTTTAAATTAAGAAGAGTTACCCAGGTGGGGTTGTAATATTGATCATCGTGCAACACAATCCCAATATATTTAAAATACACCGGGATGTCAGCTTTCGAATGCACTTCTCGGTCGCCTGTAGAAACCGTACTGAACAACGGGACAACTTTAGTATAGAACTTTTCTATAAGTTTTCGACACCCTTATAAATATGAACATCATTTATAGAAAATAAACACAGTATGCTTTCTTTGGCTCATTTGGCAGCCGTATTCGAATTGTATGCTGGCGGAAAGGGTATATTTGGCTATAAGACAGTTCTTCAATTCCTAAAATAATTACGAGCCAGATCTACCGTTGCATTAGCGTTTGGGGTTTACAGCCCGGAAGGTGTATGCTTTCCTTGCAAGGGAAATCACATGTGGTTCTATGTCATTAAGATATCATACAGGACTCATAAAATGCTGCCGTAGATGTGGACTATGTTGTATACTTCATAAGCAGCGTAAGTAAACGGGTATCAATAGTAGTGAAAATCCGATTCCCAGGTGGAATATCAAAAGAAGAGTGGGCGTTCACCGGGAGGGGTTTATTTGAGATCCGACGTTTCGGGTAGTTTACTCGTCTACCCATCTTCAGGGACTGAGAGGTCCTGTGCAC
>CACRXP010000250.1:697763-708037 GCA_902702965.1 Spirometra erinaceieuropaei | reverse complement strand
CATAAGTTGGCCGTGCGAAGGTTGGACCCAAAGTCGGAGGTAGCAACCCATGCCGCGCAAATGGGACACATCTTCAACTTTGACGCCGTTGAGATTGTGGGCCGGGGCGGCGATCACACAGCAAGGCAAGTGCAAGAAGCCTGGATGTCCACCGACCGCTCTGTCAACCGCCACATCAATTTGCCTCCCCCTTATCTGACTTTACGAACCTTCTTAGCAGGGGACAGTCACGGCGCGGGACAATCGGGGCCGTCAGTCATCACCGCGGCCGACGGGGGCGATTCAGGCCACGGTGACATGCGGGTTGGATGCAGCCACACAGGCGGCATTGGCGGATCACGCATTGGACAAAGGGCGCCATAATAAGGAGTGCTGTGCACAGGACCTCTCAGTCCCTGAAGATGGGTAGACGAGTAAACTACCCGAAACGTCGGATCTCAAATAAACCCCTCCCGGTGAACGCCCACTCTTCTTTTGGTAAACGGGTATATACGACGCTATTTTAATGGACATTCCGCAGTGTTAAAAGTTTCATACTCATATTTTAAAAATCGAAAGATGTCTTTTCTTCGAGTAAAAAATTAAAGCATTCGTGATTTGCTACGAAATGAGTAAAAGAAAGCATATATTGCGCGTTTTTTCTACAAAATATATCCCAACTTAGGAGGGTGCCGAAAATCAAGGAATTATATATAACTTAAGCAGTCCTTTTTAACGATCACGGTTTTTATAGACGGCGGGGAGTAAGTGCATTAAAACGACAGCATTCTGGCTTGATTGACATATTTCGGAATTATGATGTGCGATGATCAATATTGTAACCCCTGAGTACTTTTTTTCAAATAAAAAATGCTTTTCAAAATCCGGTTAGCATTTCATGATATCGGTCACTGACTGCAATTTTACAGAACACTTCTCCTCCTACACAGGTGACGATCTGTTTATGGCTGCGCCTGCTAGTTATATTCCAGTTGTTTATGTCAGGGCCCGGCCTCCAGAGAAGATCATGGGGCAACTTTCGGCCCTGAATATTCTGCAAGCACGAAATCAATTAATATCATTTTTGTCCTGGTCAGTAGCATACTGAGATGCAACGGCTAACGTTTAAACTCAGTTCTCCGCGTCCGTTTAGTAAATTCCACTAAACAAGATGCGGTTAACTTTCTGTAATACAAAATAGTGCATGAATTCATTGAGGATATTCGGCCGGAGGACCACTTAAAGGACTTTTTAAACGTTTCCAAGCATATACTTATTCAGGTAATTGTTTGGACCTGGACTAGATCGTTCATTCGGAATCAATTTTCGCGTTTTAACACCTCCCTTTTCGCCAAAAATACTATTACTACTTCCTAAACTCGTTCGCGCTTTTCATTGACTGAAGTTCGTTTACTCTTAATTAAATGCTTTGATTAGTAAATTTTATAGGCTTCTGCGTGGCTAGGAATTTTTAGTAAATATATCCTTCATCAGCTTGGCCACTTGTTGTAGACAAGGCATAAACGGGGTTAAAACCAAGTTTAACCCCTTCTGGCGGTCTGTTTGCGTACAAACTGGATGGGCATTGAGGCAACCGGTTTTCTGTTGTTATTGCGCAGCCCCAGATATGATAAGACAGTCTGTTACAGAAAGGAAAAGATGCCAGCAAATTAAGTGGTTTGGTGATGCCGTCTCCTGGTAGAAGATGATCCGAGGGTGCGCACATTTGTCATTCTGAAATTTCGAAGATAAATAAGCTTCCACCATTGAAGGTAATAACGATATAGCACTACAACTCCAATGAAGTGAGACGGATGACAAAATGACCACGCTCCAGTAGTTCTATCGCCTAGGCACCCACACAACTTTGTAGAATGCAGTTGATAGCTCCACCGAGCAGAAAAGCTGGCAATGAAGAAATCGACTCTGATGAGCGAACTCGTGCATTGGAAACGCGCCTGCATCAGTCGTTTGGAGTCACTCATAGACTATAAGCAACGATCAGGAGACAATTTATGAGACCCCATAGTCAGCTACGGCGTGTGGAAACGTTGCGTTGTCTATCAGGTGCGGTGTGGTGTCCGTAATGTCAGTTAAGTCGGAAACTAGCATGCAATTGCAAACGCCCCCGAGTGAGTATGCAATTTAACAACTGTGGCATATAAAGGCCGCCATTCTGAAGTAAAACACTGATAAGAGAACTTCTGTCATTTGCTAGAAGTGTGCTGATTACACACCTTCAATCAGGATGGGCATTTGCTTCAGTGAAGAGGTCTCGTTTCTAAGCAAACCTATAAAATCGACCCGATGAACATGTGGGGAAAATTTCCGACAAAAATACGCCGTCAACCGTTTCAACGAAAAAATGCCGATGCTTGATGGTCTGCATGGCTGTCGAATTTGATGGAAGGCCAATAAGTCGATCAAAGACGGACAGAATCAACAGCAGAGAGTTCATCGATATCGTGAAGGATGGCTTCGGTTACAATGGCATTCACCGAATACGAATTAACACCATATAGTTGCGGGATAATGCTTCTAACAGTACAAAAGAGGTGAATCTACTAAGGCTTATGAACACAGTCTTATTTTTTCAACCACGACCGGCCCCCTAGTGCACTACGCGCAAAAGAACAATCAACTGGGTGTTAGGAATTTCGTAGTTTCCCCACTTTCTCCGTTCGATGAGCCTATCTTTATTGTTATCCGCTATATTCGGCTGCGAGTGAGTGGTTTTTAACATAATCGTTTCTAAAGTTGCCGGTAAAAAAAATAATGCTACGCTAATAGAAAGTTCGTAAACCAAACTATGCCCTCTCTTGAGGAACAGTCGTTTATTTAACGCATTGCAACTTCTGGGTGCACAGGATGGGAGGCCTGCGCAGGTTCGGGGAGGGGTGCCCGGACTTCGTGGCACTTAATGAGTTGTGTTACCTAGCCAACATCATGAAACAGTGCAGTTTGTGCAGTGTTTCGAGTCGAAGGACAAACTTAACATCCTCATATGGCTTTACTGTCGGGTAGTAAAAAATCCTTACTGGTGGGGCCGCAGGGGCTGGAATGAGAATATTAGGAATGACATACCAGGAAAAAAGTTAAAGAAACTAGATAAGCCCTCTCCCCGCATCCAAAGCAGGAGCTCGTGTATACGATAAAGGTCTGCTGGCGGGATCCAGGGTCTTGAGGGGAGGTGTTAAAGCCTTTGGGAGGCAGGGGGCAAGGAAAAATATTAAGGCTAATAGTACTTACACCCAGCTCGTCAGCGAGTGCTTGCCCTTCTTCTGAGGATACGACTCGAAGGTGGACGAGATCGATTTTATTAGCCGCCAGAATCACTGGATAGGAATCTCGGTCCCGTGCGCGCAGAATCTGTGTGTGAAATCTCCGAACTTGACGGAAGCTTTGTGGGTCTGTCACCGAGTACACCACAATAAAACCATGACCCTTGCGCATGTACTGCTCTCGCATAGCACTGAATTCGTCCTGTCCCGCAGTATCCAGAACTGAGACGTGGGAGCAAAATGACATATTAACCCTTGCTCATAAGAAAAGAAAAACGAGTAGGAAGACACAACAATACGACTCAAGACTAGGTGTAGAACTAGTCCAAAATAACCTTTTGTTTTTGGCTTGTATGAACCTAGTTCACGTGCTTAATCACGTACATCTAGTGAAAACAAATATTCGCAAATGACAGCACGGACAAAAATGATAACAGTTCTAAAAGAAACGGGTGACTTTTGCTTCGAATTGCGCTCAAGTCAACAGAAAGTAACAATTGACTAAAACGTACGGTAGTGAGACAGCTAACATCTTCATTACTATCAGCCTAACGTAAAGAAGCACGCTGGCTTGAAATCAGATGTGCGATTAAGTTAGGTTCAGATTGTAAAAACATGATGACCACTCAGGGATAAGGGAGAAGAAAATATCTAAGAAGTGGCGCAAAAAGACGGTTTAGTCAATGTGCCCAAACGTTTTAGTGGGCAATGACGCCACTAGGCGCAAGATACTTGACGATATAAAGGGAGCACAGAATAATAAAACTAAGAAGTGGCTGCCTTCGTCGAAAATTGCAGCTGAAAATTTTGATGAAAAAGTAGTGGTCCCAGACAGACAGCAGCAATAAATGGACGCTAAGCATTCTATCAGGATGGACAAAGTTGTATTAAGTAACTTACCAAATAGACTTATCGCACATCTAATCCCCTTTATCTTCTAATTATCCAACACCCTAGCCACAGTCACAGCTTGGACATTCGAACAAAAATTACGCAGAATAGAGAGATTTCGATGAAAACAAACTAGGTACAAGTGCCAGTTTGAAATGGTGGTTTATTTCATCCTTTCTTACACCGTTTGACAGATAGGCCTACACTAGCAGAAGCTGTGTACTAACTCCAAACCTCGAATGTCTACAATGACAAGGTGAATATTTCCGGGCAGCTGTCCCAAAGCAGTCGCCCTTGTTATTTATGTCCAGATTCACTCCGGAGGTTCCGTTGCAACATCACCAGAATAAACAAGGTTAGTAATTTGTTGATCAGGACATTGTGACGTCAGGATAGTTTAGCAAAGCGTTCTGGTATCCATAAATATCCAGTGTTGACGAAGAAATAGTTTGAACGGGCGCTGCGAAGAACTTCAGAAAATACTCTGCTATCCATACGACTTTCTGTACCGCTGCATTTTCAGAGCACTCGTCGGGAGTACCAGTTCTGATAGTACTCAAAACCAGACGCAGCAGTAAAAGCAACAAAACCTCAAAAATGGACCGTTGAGATCGATGCTGATATTCAGGAATTTGGCGAAATGTTCTCATGAGCAGAGGAACCCTCAAACGAAGCCGGAAATGCTTCTGACCCGCGCAAGTTGGCGTAAGCAACAGCAGTTCAAATAGGTTTCAACAGTGAAGGTGGTGCGACTGATGCCACGAGCGATCTTGTGGAGAGAGCTGTTCGTCTTCTGGTATATAGACGCAACGTGCATCGACCTTGTGGGTAGTTGTGGCTGACTTCTCAAAATATGGGTCAGAAACATGTGCAATTGGTAGGCAACTATCCTAGAACGACACTTCTGCCGCTCTTCAGCTTGACTGTCACATCAAGAGGCTACACAGTTGTGAACAATAGTCGAATTTACAATCTGACGCCAGGTACTTTCGAAGTGAACGGATGCTGAGGACGCGGAACCCGGTAGGGTCAGCAAATGGGTGAAGTGCATTTGAAGCACATAGTTCAGCAATGACGCTTGCATGTTAAATCCGGTACGGTCTCGTCCAGCCTGCGATAACACAAGTCCAGGAAACACGTTTGAAGATTTAAAAAGGCATTAGTTCCTACAGTACAGTGTGGAGTACGAAGCCTCGCGGAAAAAGCTGTTGGAGCCAGAGACCTAGAAGACTAAAAGACCCGGCATTATCAGACAGTTTCACCGAGGCTCCTATGGTCTAACAGTTTACGTAACTTGCTTGGGGGTGCAAGCATTCGATGACAACTTGGCAATTGAGTCTAGACATAGGTGAATAGAACCGTTTTAGCTAAATACTGTAATGAGTAAACTCCGAAATGAGGGCTGTGGAACGAGATAGAGGCTGCAATATGCGGAACAAATGGCTCGTTTCTGCTTGTTTGTGAGATCAAAACAGTTGCCAGGATCGAGGCACCAAAGGCTGAAAGCGTTCCTTGGATTCTTTTGTCAAAAAGTTCGAAAGTTTTCTAAGGCTACAGGTCAAAAACGTTCCAAGTTTGAAATTAGCGACTAAGCGCAGGGTTTTGTTGCCCAGGATGTTTGGCTCGTTGGAGTTTCACAGCATAGTCATATTTTCTTAGCACAGTCTATGATTATCACATCACAGATTGCCTTCGACAGTAGATTTGAGGAGTAAAGAGGATGTGAATTTGCCATCCTGCTATACAACCGGAGAGTACCGAGGGTACATAATGTCCTTTACATATTCAAGAGTTCTTTCAAAAAGTTCGTCCTCTGCGCACTCTGACCAGATATCGCCTGGTACTTCAACTCAACATGTATAAAAAAGCCATAAAGGGGAGGCTTGCTCTGCCGACAGTTAAAGTATGATTGTCAAGAGTAATCATGTGCGTAAATGTGCAAAGCAGTTAAGAGGCGAGTCAATCGGAATGTCTGTTCGAAAACGACACCACAAGAAAACTATCGCAATAATCTGGCGCTATCTCAGAGACTATCAGCCAAGGTCTTGTCCTGAAAATAGTGAAATGAGAAAAAAACAAAGCCTAAGTAACACACTCCAAATAAGTTCTGGCCTCGGACGCCATAGGCCTTTTGCTGTGTCAAAAGACAGTTCGAGAAACAGGAAGTACTAATGTCGAAAAGTACGCAGGTGCACAGTAAATGCAAATAAGTCCTGCAAGATAAGAGTCAACCTTACCATCCAGCACGCACCACTCGCCATCGATTTCAACATTCTGAATGTATGAGTCCTCAATGGTGGGATTGTGATCCTCAATAAACATGTGTTGAAAATACTATGGTGGTAAAAGGGTTGAGTAAAGTCCCAAAAACATGACCAACTTGTATAGTAAGTGCAGACTTCCCGACACCGCCGTCTCCAACAACTACAACTTTAAATTTCGGGATGGTAGAAATATCATTCGGAATTTGCTTCGAGGCCATTTGTAAATGATACCACAATGCACGTCAATAACGACCAATCAAAACGGTGAGCAGTCAAAAAAGAACATTTAATGTTCATATCAGTTATTTAGTCAGAAATCAGCAAAACCAAGGGGGCGTTCGATAGACAATGAGCGACCCATCGACAAGTCGTACCAATCAACCTGTTCGTCTTTATCCTGACCGACCCTCATCGAGAAATCGGCCGTGTATGGCTAGCGAAAATCATAACAGCTGCGAGACAGCGCTTTTGCTAGCTCGAAATTTGGGGCTAAATCGCCGCATTCTACAACGCTTACCCCATTTCATTTCTTGCAAAAAGTTCCTTTTTCGGAAGAGAGCATCATTTCAACTCATGACCACAGGGTCTGCCTTTCCATGTGTGAGAGTCGACGTTGTAGTACTAATATCAAACACAATTCCTTGTTACTGGCATATTTTACTGGTGGCCTTATTTGCGAAGTAGGCAGAGGATGTCCCCTTACGCGAGGAATATACATTTTCAGTCACCAGTGCCTTGCTATACGGATCAATCTGTTGCATTTGAGCGCCTCTAACGTATTTCGGACATTTGTACTAACTTTAAGAACATTATCTTGCGCGGCGATTGCAACTTGCTCATCAACTAGAGTCGGACAGTGTGAGCAACACCCGGACAGCAACGGGCCGTTGTAACGTACTAACTGCACCACAAATTACTCTTGGAAACGCCTGCCGGGGTCTGCCATCTCCGCAAATGCGACGTTCGGATACTGTTCGCTTTGATGACCTTCCAGTCCGTCATCAATTTCTCCACAAATTTTGCCTCATTCTTCGTGTTAACTTTCGGCCACTTCTGCCTACCAGAAGATATTTACCTATGCGCGTAGCCGACGGCCGTCTACACCGCCGATAATTACATAATGGGCTGCAGTAATTATTACATTTTACACAATTTAGTACGCACACACGTGCATTCGGCCTACAACAGGCAAAAGGGGCATTTCTATAGTTGCATGCATTGCCTCCTTTACCAAAGCCATGACTTCCTAAGATGCTATCAAGCGGTCCTACCAACTGACATTCTGACAAAATTCGCCCATCCTTGGGAAGGACACATCATTGTCACGAATGTCGTCTCACCTGCCACGAATAACATCCCTGGTGTTTACCCCACGAGGGCCCTAGCCTTACGGCGGATTTTGACAAAACAAAACCCTCCAAATTTACCCCTGATAGTGTTTATTACCCTCCATCACCCAGATCTACAAGCCTCAAATGAAACGGAAGTTTCTACCTGGCCCATAGACCCTGTGGATGGATTTACATATTCGTGGATGGGTCGACAATAATTTCTTCATCGGACGTGTTTTATGGTATCATACAGTGCTACGGAGAGCACATCAGCTATATGCCTGCAGATATTCAATGCCTAAGCCGGTCTTTTGTGCGTCTCGGTGAGTGCACACACCATTTAGTCTGGAAGTAACCTACGAGTAATGTCGCTTACCATATGCAGTCCTTCATATTCTTCTTGAGCGCGTGCAGATTTTGATTTCCTTCCAAATTTTCGTGTCAGATACTGGGATTGACTAGAGAATAAGCGTAAGTTTTATCCACGAAACAAGGGCGTCTGGATACTATGTCCTCTTTCTTCTGAAGTTAAACAGAGACAAATTCCAAATCCCAAACTTGAATTTCCAATGAAAATCTAGACAGTTGGCCATAATAGCCAGTAAAGTAAACGAAGAACAAACCATAACGTTTAAAATGGAACAATAGGAGCGCCGTGGTTCAAATCGCAAGCGAAATTCGAATAGATTGGCGAAAAATTTGGTGATGCCGAATAAATTATAAAACACGGGATGAAAATGGGGATACAGCAGTAAAATGTGACCACAGAGTGCATGTAGCTTTTTTTCACTAAAAATTCCATGAATATATTGTAGGTCTCAATTATGTGTGTTATAGCCAGAAGCGTGCGATTCCTCTGACAAAACAGTCATCAGTGAGGTAGCGCTTTCAACTAAAGGTTTGTAATGGCATGACTGGAATTGTCTTTTGAGTGCTCTGAGCATAGAGAAAATCGTAGCATAACAACTTTTCTACTGAACTCCGCCAATATTAAACCAGTTGAAATTATCTGCTTCAGGGCGCAAAGCACCACATCTTGCAGTCACCTGCGCGTAAGTTAAGCAAGAAAGGCACTGGCGCGTAAACAAATGCTAAGGGAATGTTAGGGATGACGAAAGGAGTGGATCGTGAGACCTAATAATAATGGAAAAAGCGCAACCGATGAGGCAACAAAAACTACCTACAAAGACGCAGAAATTGGAAGAAAATAAAGGAGACTTATGTGGGAAAAATTATCCTGCTACCGTTACAATGCATACTGTAGACTGTTGTAACTGAGCTTTAAATTCTATGTGCCTCCCCGGGATATATTATCATTGATACGTGTAGATCTTTGGAACAGTCGAACTGTATTTCGATGTCCACTTCGGTGGCTACGTGAATCAGAGCTACCCGACACCTCACTCGATCACGAGTGGCGTACTTCAAGGCACGCTTCTGGGTCTGCTACTCTTCCTTATTCACATCAACGACATTTCGACGGAAGTCGAAAATTCCAAATTTTTATTTATGCCAATGACCTCATGTATGTTTACTCATATTCTTAGGACATTGGAAATGTTGGTGTTGGAAAAATTGATGTCGATTTACTACGCTTAAGCAGATGGAATTGAACATGGCAGATCATCAGTTTTCATCAGTACAAATGTTTTCATCATACAAATGTGGTTTCATATCCGTTGGTCCTGCCAAACTTCCTGGTCCCATAATTTTGCAGAATCACCCACTCTAAAAATGCTTCACCAAAAAGGATCTCAGTTTAAATTATACAGATAAACTTACTTTATCACCCTATGCAGATAGGATCTCTGCCATAGTCGCGCAGATAAATGAATTCATATCGCGTATTTTTTTCCTTCCGGAAATGAAGTTAAGACTTTAGCAGATGCTTGTTCTTCCAGTCCTCGAATACAACTGCCCTTTCTTTAATTCAATGAACGCCTATGACCATAATAAGGTCGAAAATGTTCAGAGGCTTTTTATCCGGAATCTGTTCTCTAGAGTCGCATCCGGTACTTCTTATACTCAGAAATGTCAGCTGGCAAACATTAACTTTTTGTGGGTTAGGAGACTCGAAGCTGACCTTTACTTCCTTTTCGCATTAACTCCAATACTCCGCGTACTGACACTCTCACTCCGAGAGATCCGTCTTATGTCACGCGCAACTCCTCCGTGGTGATTCCGATGCCACCTCTTTGCACTATATCCGAGCACTCCCTCTTTTTTGCTTCCAAATATGCCTCCCTGTGGTATAATCTTCCGCCAGAAATTCGGTCATCGCCTAAGTTATCGGTATCCAAATCGAAATTACGCAAACACATTACACCGGAAAGTATAAAGGCAATGTTAACAGTCTCATTCCCGAACACCCAGCTTCTTGACTTTGAGAGGATCTTCCTGTGATTTAATGGTAGATCAAGTGGAAGCTCACACCTATATCTTTGCAATCCCCTGCTTTGAATTGGTCACTAAGTTCACTGTTATCATTCCTCCCCCATAGCGACAATTTTCGTTGTTCGTGATGTCAT
>CACRXP010000250.1:678363-696321 GCA_902702965.1 Spirometra erinaceieuropaei | reverse complement strand
TATCTTCAAATTTAAAACCAGCGGCTTGACCTTGACCTTGCAGGCCAGTCTTGTCTGGCCCGCATACTTACCCCGCAAGGATGGCATTTATTTCTGCCCTGACGATGTCCGTCTATTATCCGTTATATACTGTCACATGCAAGTCGGCCCTGTCCGCATTTTTATCCTTTCATGAGCGACAGTTCTTTCTCCTTTGAAGTTAATTCAATCATTTTGTTAATTCTATAATGAAGTTTTTCACTGCTAGCTCATCATTCGTCTTAACAGACTACTTATTCGGTAACTGTGTATTGCATACCCTACAGATTCTGTCTACGTCTTCTAAGGTTCATATGGGTCTTTAATAAAACTGTTTTACTTATTTATTTAAAAACTTATTTCGGTAACTTCCGTGAACTGCTGTAAAATTTGCATTTCCTTCACCAAACACCGAAAAAATGGTTTACGGTCATATATACAACAAAACTAATTACGTTTTCAGTTATGAACGTATTCTACCCGATTCTGTTTATTTCTTAAAATGCGGAAATTATCACACGCTTACATAATGTCTGGGAAAGTCAAACGAAGAAACATTTCTCAGTCTGTACCAATTCGCTTGCGTGAAACACACCGATACCGAAAAATCAGAGTTCTGCGGTTAGCCGGAAACTCTAGAGTTTGAATTGTCTATGAAGCAAAGGGAAGGCATGAGCAAGTCGTCTTACCACAGCATTTCGAAATAATTGGTTGAATTACTCGACCAAATGCATCTTACTATGGCAAGCAATGACTTTCAGAACACGTTCGAATTAGCAACAGATGTAGCATACCCAAACCTGGACGAAAAGCCACGTCACATTTGGGACGTGACGGTTATTTTACAAGTATCCAATGAACGAAGCAATAACAAATCCCTGCATAGGAGACAAAAAATATCAATCCCTAATCAGAACATGCATAGAAACGCTTCAGGAACTCCTTAATTGTCCATGTGATGTAAGCTCGGATTTAGTGACCTGTTTTATTTTTTGTCTATGTCGCGGATATTCTTAACCGCTAAGTCCACTGCTCCCAAACGTGTTTACAGGCAAAGCTTACGAACGATATTTCATCAGGTAAGTGACAATCTTCAGTTTTGTAGTAAACATTCTGATGACACTTTCACCACTGAGAACGAATAATTTAGCATTTATCAGTTTACATAATGAGTGGATAATACCTACTACGCTATCAGGCCTAACCAGTAAGTAGAATAGGAAGCATTTTTTGATTTCTCAAAGTCTTGGCGAACAGATGCCTAAACGGAAACTTCAGTATGAGTATGCACGGAAAAAATGAACGGACAATATGCCACTTTTTATAGCTATGACTTCTTTCAAACCAAAGCTAAATTTGAACCGCTGCTTGGTAAACAGGACCGATGACACTATTGAGTAGACACCAGGCCTATAGGGTACTTCTTGGCGGTAAACCTCTACAGCTACAGATTATTTGAGACGCATGTGGAATATTGATCGCCGAAACAAGTCGAAGGCGAAGCGTATTTTTCTAAGGTCCTCCTTCGTGCGGAATCAGCAAGAGAAGACTTCAACCGCAATTTGAAGTTGCTAACTTAACGGCCAAACATGGAATAGTCTTTATTGGCAATGCAATCTTCCAACATTAGAGCATGAGCAAATTGTCTTCTCACTTCTCGTCTATGTGCATTTACAGGTGACACAGGACGAAAGGCGATAATACATGAACATGTACCGACGTGGCTTGGTGAGAGAACGACCAGATCAATGTCCAACAGCACTAATCAGCGTGTGGACGACAAAGAGGCTTCCAGTGGAGTACGGAGGATAGCAGGACACCGTGACCGATGTACACTCGCGATGACAGGGGCAGAAGATGAGCGCTTACAGAATGCCAGGGTAGGATCCCAAGATGATTTCATTCGAAGTTATCATCTGCTGGACCTGACCTTCCCTCCCACACGTATAACCTAGCAGGATGACAAATTTTGTGCCCTTATACCTAACGGCCCACTCCAGCTTACCCACCACCGATTCATCGATAACAATATCAACACCCCACTTCATCGGTTTGCCTCGTTATCACGGTCCTATGTCGATTAACATTCAATCGCGTTGCTTCTCAATCACCTCATCGTGTGAACCAACAATGCAATGCTGCCCATGCCCCTTCAATATTATTGATTTTGACCGCGCCCGCCAGTGAACAGTCCTGTCTTGTCTTAATGTTCTTCACCCACTAATCGGCAGCGGAAAGCATGCGTTCATTTCAATATGATTTTTTAAAATTATTGATTTAATAAACTAGTTATATGACCTACACACCATTTCATTTTAAGATCATCTGGAAGAATATGAAATCGAGACAAAGTCCCGAAATGTTAAACAAGTATTCAAAAAATATTCTAGCTGACAAGTAACGCACACAGCAGCATCTGCCGTCACTGGGCAACACAGCAGAACAAAAGAAACAGTGGAGTAATTTTTAAGTGGGGATATATTAAGTAGGGGTATTTATAACCTCTTTAGGTGATCAATCTAAAACCTTCTTACTTGTCTTACTTGGGTAGGCGTAGTTCATAACGGTTTGCATGGAGAGAAGTCCGGACTTAGGCCTTCACCAGCGTTATTGACATTAAACTTGCCCGTATCGAGCTCAAGGCCATGGTTAAGATTACGGTTAGCGTTAGTGTTAAGAGTTGGGTTTTTCTTGGGGCTGGGGTAGACAGGCAGAGGTTGCGGTTTGGATTAAGTGCTGCAGCTATGGTTGGGGTTTTTGGTCTAAGTTTAGGGTTTTGGGGTTATGGTTGGGATTAAAGTTACAGTTTTAGAGCCAAGGTCACGGGTTTAAGACTTAGGTTCGGACTGCTGTTAGGTTCGGGTTTTCCTTAAAGTCTAACGGCTTGGTGGCTAGGGTTACTCATAACAAGCATAGCCACGGCTGACATTAGGTTTGTAGTTAGTTACAGTTCTCCCAGGGGGTTACATATCGTGTCCTTGCCAATTTTTAAGAGTATAAAAATCTGTTCAAAACTGGCAAATATAAGAAAAAACATCCAATTACATAAATACAGCTCTCTAAAAAGCCAGACAAGGAAGAAGTCTACGCTACTGTTAATGTGCACCTTTGACCTGTAGGCTCAGAGGTGTATCCAATTCCATGGGCTGACTCGAGAATCACAATCAATAAATGTGCCTTTCGAGCTGTACACGCCTGTTCCTAAGGCTACTTCTACAGACAGTCTGTTACACCAATTCGTAATACGGTTTGAGGAAATAGTCTGTCGAACTCATGAAAAGTTCTTATTGTTTTCGCATTCGACGTCCTACTAAGGCGGACGCAACTGCAATGCAGTGATCAAAGCGTGAGGATGGATAAGTGTCTGCCAAAGTAACTATCCTATAACGACCTTGATCGGATCTCATTTCGTAGCCGTACCTGCAATTGTCAAGCCGCAACTTAACCCTTATCCCTCACCCCTAACGCCAACCCCTAACCCTAATCCCTAATCCTAACCCCTTACAGGTAAGGCTACAAAGTAAGATCTTGTCACGAATTTGCTACGGATGATCGCTAATAAGGCGGGAAAAAGCGTTGATGCAAGCATACATAGAGGACTTCCCCACCAAGCGACCAAACTAACCACGAAACTTAGGAAACACCTACACAGAACTGAAAGGAATGACGGAGGACGGCAAATAGTAGGGCTCAAGAAGAAAGGACATGCACTCAATGTTAAATGCCTACGATCAAAGCCAAACGCATTCTCTCCGTCAACTGACATTTACGGTGCCGGCTGGGCCTGCTGGCTACCGTTGGATTTACCCCAATGTCAAAAAACCAGCCCACCTCTCACACCACAAAGCACCACCGCCAATCTCATCAATGAATACCTCTCTCCTATCAGTCCGCTCTGCAACACCATATTCCCCTCGCAGTATACTCTGGCCGGATATATTCGTATCTACCGCAGGAGGGAGACCGTCAAAATGAAAAACTACCCTCTATAAGAATTCTGAGATATAGGCAAGATGTACCAATTGTAAGCGTACGTTCTAATTATTCATCGACCTAATTGGCCATCTGCGAAGCGATCACCATGCCTGCAGCTCCGAACAAGGACCGTTATGCACCGCTTGCCTACCCACTGTTCTGGGTAATTCTGACGCTGCAGGAGTCTATTTGGCCATGTGCATATGCCTGACAATGATTGCAAAAACAGCGCAAACCAGATTTCCCTCAACGCGCCTATTGATTGTCCCGCGCGATCCACACCTTGCACCCTACCTTCATCACTGTCTGTACAAAGCTGTGTTCCGACTTGTTTCGATTTTCGGGCTAAACCATATCGGAGAGCCGATGTTGTGACAAGCTCAGACGAAAACAACACCAAGTCAAGTACTATGCTAAGCCCACGTCGAAATTACTAAACATAATTTACTTTACGTTCGTAGATTATGCTCGTAACATAGTCCTTAGAATGCTCGTAGTTAAGTTATGGTCTTATTTGAGAGTGACGCCCACGGTAATTTAACATTACCTACCTCCACGCTTCACAAATTAATAGCTTTCGGATGACATGCCTTCCGTGTGAAACTTCACGTAGCGTGTCGTTAAACAGCAGACTTGGTCTCCTGGTGCTTGATACGGTGGTCCTGGTTTCCTATCCTCCTGTTCAGCTGATTGGCCTCAGACAGTCCACTTTGTACTGTAGGCCCGAAGCGATCTCTATCGTGTGACCTCACTGTCATGGTTTGTCGCCCAGTCAATTTACATGAAGTGCACCTTCACTGGGTCAGTTCAAATCTCGCACCAGCCTGACTTGGGGACGGTTCATTTTTTAAAAACCCAAAGTGGAAAATAGATCAGCCGTCGTCATTAGCAGACATTGTCACCACACAGGAGAATTTTGTTCATGTCACTCGCCAAGCAACCCATGCACATGAACGGACGGAAGGAGGAGTCGGCGCATGCATATCAGACATGTTTTAATTAAGAATTTCCTCCATAGTTTCAAGAAATTAGATAACTAGACTTACACAGAATCTGCACAAACGTAGGGAAAGCTGATCCCGTACTATTCGTACTGCTTCCTTCCCTACTGTCATCTTCCGGCGCCGAAGGTTCTGAGCCGGAAGAAAGGATCCCAAACTTTGCCATATTGCAGTCATTTGGGTCGGTGATGTACGACAAGATATTACTAGTCGTTTATCAGGCAAAATCTAAAATACTCCGGCATTTCTAAGAAACGTTCAAAAGTCAAAGAGACAAATTGCTGGCTCCCTGCATTCATTTAAAGGTACAACACGAGTATAGAGATGACACATTGTGTGACGATTTGACCGCAGGAAACAAAGTCGTCCATGGCTGTCCAACAGGCTGGATCCACCAGGGATGTTTAATAGCGAAGCAGACTGCCTCTGCAAACTCCGAAGATTGACAAAACTAAACAGTCCGTCTGGGCGTGCCGCACACGACTTAGTCCTAACTTCATTGGTGGACTATTGTAAGGACGGCTCGGGTCTCACACGGTTGAGAAGGCCATAAGTGCACATTAAAAGGGAGCATCTGAAACCTGTCTCTCAGTCATGAAAAAGGCTGAGTTTCTCTGCAAGTGAAGTCTTTCAAACAACGGCGGATAGCGCGTCATGATGAATCCAAACACGTCAGGTTTAGTAGGGCGACGAATACGTCGATTTGCGGTGAGGATGGATACCCCAGCGTCGACCTCACGCTCTCTTCCTTCTCCCATACACCTGTCAACAGTCTGTGACTGTCAGACACCCGGTGATTGGATTGGATGCAATGGTCGACAAGGCTGAATGGCCCGTCCACGCGCGTACCAGTGCTCACCAAAAGGCATGCTTCCAAGTTAAATGAGATGGGAATCTTTTGAAGTACGACGTCTCGCTACCATAACAGTACTTGCAGTATAGGTGGCATGCACGCTGCGTGTGCAGATAGAGTAAGGTATTGCGATGAGCCTGGGTTGTTTTGTCTTTCAGAAAATTTCCATGGATGCGAATATGACTGGAGAGGCCCATACGATGGTCCGGTCCCGAGACGGTGGAGGGGAGTGGGACGTGTGTGACGGACCCAAGGCACTGACTCGCGGACACAGTGCAGCATATTCTCGAGTGATCGACAAGGCCGATATGTGATTTGAAGATTCAGGTTGAAATGAGTCCACATTGCTGATCAAATGGTGGTGGAGAGGATGGCAGGAGCGTCCTCATTAGCGCTGCTGATGCTGGTCGTGGCGTGGTGGTTGACATGACGTGGGGTTGCCGCCTATCGAGTGACACAGAAAGGTTCGGATCTCGCAGAAGTGAGACCTGTTAAGAAGGTCCCATCAAAATGAGTCATTATAGTCTGACCTTCATTGCCAGGGAGGCCTGAACCATGCCGTCAGCCGGTAGCCTTCCAAACCACGACTTTTAGCGCGCCATAATAGATCCAAGTGCGTCAAGGTTATGGTCGTGAGGAGTACGCTGATTTGCCACATGCACCAGGCCACAGCGAATGACACGATTTCCACGTAAGTTAGATGTGCACATTTTCACATGCGGCGTTTCATCCGTCATAACTGCGTTGGAAAATTATTGGTTATATGTGGTTGGTCGTGGATAGCCCACATGGGTACGCATACGATGGAGTTGGACTATATGTAGCCAAAATGGGTGTGTATCCACTTAGCGGAAAATTGTGTCTGTCCCTAATGTGGACGCGGTAGGAGGGGCTGGGGGCTTGTATCGTTGGTCTTAGACACTTGAGTCGTTCGCACCCATGGCGGCGCTATTCGGTTGGCCTCAAAGACAGTTGTTGTGGATGCCACCGCAGTCCAACAGGTCTTTCAATTCCGAGAGAGATCGTTTAAGACGTGGTGACTGATCCGTAGGTGCTTGACGCGGATCTGTGGTACTCATGGGCAATTGCATAACGATGAGTGATAACGTAAAGTAAATGCGTCGATCAGAATGCTCGCGTCAAAGTAGAGGTATTGGAAGTTTTGCATTCAAAAGTTTGAAACTGATACAAACTAATAATTTTCAAAAAAATTTCCCGGACTACCACGGCGTAGTAGAACTTAAAACATCCGAAGATCCAGGATGAGCTTAACAATGGAAAAAAACCTGTACCGTTCTAGATTTTCTGCCTTTCATCAGTTTCCGTCTCCCATAACATTCCTGTGCCACGGTTGGTGACAGCTTAATTTCAGTTGTAAAAGGGCAGATGGCTCGAATGGGAGACAGCTTTGGAGGCCTGCTCACCTGAAGGACCATCTGGGTTGCCCTCTTTTTCTATTCGAGATATAAGGAGAATTTCTGTACACAATAACCTCATCACTCCCCTTGAAATGCACTCAACGCTTAAGATTCGTAAACATACGGAATTCTAAGTAGTTAGAGTCGACTGAACAGCTGGCCAGACCACGGTTCACAAAAGACAGTGAAATTTTAACGGAATGTCGAGGTGAACAAATCTCTTACTCAGAACCAGAGATATACATTTCAGAGGTGCAGAAATTTATCCAACCACTTCCGGACGGATTCACCCTAGACAGTTTTGTGTACATGCGGCTCTACTACCACCGTCGCTCTCTTGCGTAGGCTGACTGTCTGTTCTCGGACGACAGTGTGTGTGTGTGTGCGTGTGTGTGACATTGACGCTGAGGCCAGGTAAACATCCGTCCAGCTCATATTAAATCGATCGACGGTGCCGACCTGTTGATTTCAGTCAACGCTCTGGGTGCATATAATTATGCGTGAGTTTGCAAGCACACTAGCACACATTCGCCAGCAGGCAGTCGGTTTTTTGACACGGATCACCTGCCCGCAGAAAACGGAGCCGATTTAACAGAAACTGTGAATGTGTGGAGGCTTCTGTGTGCGGGAGCGTGGGCTATCTATGACGAACTCAGAGACAGTCAGTCAAAAAGTGCGGCACAAGACGGGCACTGTTGATGCCTATTTGAGGCAGGAGAACAATTCAACATTACTTAGACCGTCAAAGTACGTAGTCAGTGAAAGTAAAACAATTATTATCCAAAGACTGACACACGACTTTTACCTCGCCCTGACAGGTTCTGTACAGAACTTACATACGTCGGTTCACGTCTCAAATTTGTGTGGTTCCTACTAGATTGTTGATCCAAGCGTCAGCTTTGGTCAGAATGTTGTTTTGTGTAAACACTTCATTCAGGGAAGCTATGAAGTTTTCCATTGATAATTTAAAACCGAATTCCAGCGCTTTTCCAACTTTAATAGCACTAATAGCATTAACGTCCATAAGAGTAACTGACGAAGCTCCCATTTCTGCCATACACTTATTAACGTTTTGTCATTATCCGTCTACAGCTCAATCAGCTTCATTGATCAGGTCACGAACAGTACTTTACTCCTGTGATAGATGTGCTCCCGTACTTGGATTAGCTCAATCAGTACGCAGACGCTTACGTAGCTATGACATACAGCCAGGATCACCTTGTCATTGAACCAAATCCGAATGGATTGGCTTTATTTTTGTGTGCCGAAGGACACGGCTAACAAGACAACTCTTCTCAATTGCAAATTCCTATTGCTTTAGAACATAGGCCGAATTGTGGCTGGCCAATGAAGACACGTACCAAAAAAGGATCATTAAAATCTCTCTTATCTTTTTCTTTAACATTTTTGGATTATATCAGGCTCATCCCTAAGAGAACGTCGGCGAGCGCTCTAGATTTGCATCCTGACGACATAACGTAATCGCTTCTATCGGATCAAACTAGGTAAGACCAAACCCACACAAAAAGAATGGTCTATTTAGTAGGTATTTCGGCGGATTTTGAGTAATTTATTTTGACTCAACTGTGCTTAAACTGACGGCTCCCGGTAGAGCCTCGTAGCTCAGGGGGCTAGAGCGTTGGCTGTACTCAAGCCTTCCCCTTGCTGAATCCCACCGAAGTCACCGAGATTTTCAAAAATAGTAAAATAAATAGTTTATTTGCTTGTTTTCCACTGGAACGATTGACTGCCTCGTAATTTTCCGGGCTTGATAAGTCAGCCGCGACTCTCGTGGTCATTTTTGATAGAAGAAATCTTCCCTGAACCTTACTCTGAAGTCCACCGAGATTACGTAAAGCATACTGGTCACGAATAGTCTAATCCGAAGCAGCTGAGGTCTTGAGGCAGGCGATAACATTTCCTTTAGATGTTAGCAAGGAAAGCAAGCTACGGCTGACAGCTCCAAGTCTTCAATTCCTTTTGCCAGTTCACTGCATCTAACTAGGTGTCGCCTCTGATGGATGCATTTGTATGAGCGAGTACAGTTTAGTAGACCCTGAGAATGTGACACATCAGGTCTGCCCCCGGCACCTCTAATATCAACAGTGAGAAACTAGAGTGCACGATAAAAATCGCACGGGGAGAGACTGCAAATCTGCTGAAGAACCGCGCCGCGCATTGTTACGCGGTGCATACAGTTGAGGCTTGGCAAGCGTCAAATCTGGACTTTTAGGTACTGCCTATGGCTATGCGGATTATGGTAATACCAAAATTCATGGCGTATGCGCTATGCAATAATTTCGCCAAAGGTGATAACAATCAACTCAAATGACCAAACAGACTTCGGGCTCTGGTGGGGAAGGACGTGTTTTTGAGACTATTCTGGCAAACGGATAGCCTTAACATTAGAAACTCGGAATAAATACAAAAATATTATCTTGATACTGCGGAGGAGACAATGTTGTCTGACTTCAGAAAGGAAATACAGTCGTTCATTTTGGTCGTGCTCTCAGACTACAGCCCTCACAGACAGTGACCCTGCGGGAAGCACAAAGACAGGGAGGTTAGAATGACCATCTCGGACTTGCTTGTCGTCAGCAAACATTCGTACCATCACTCTAAGTCCCAGATGATAGAATCTGACCTCCAGCATGACATGTGACGTCTTGTCATGGTTGAGTGGATTTCAGGGACGCAGGGCCTAGAATAGTCAACAGGTTGTTCAGTAACATAGACGTGCCTTTCGGAGACGTGACCGAAACATCCAGACCCTTAACCATTCGGGTCAACTGTCTAGCATCAGACAACTCACATTTGTTAACAGACAGCAGGTCACCTTTTAAAATGTCTGGGTTGCGGTAACAGTATCTCAGTTCTGGGTCATAGAAACCACTCGCAATACGTACTGAGAATCCTGAAGCACTGGTCGAAGACGTCAGATTCGCTCTGGACTTTTAGCACTTACCGAGTCTTTGCTCTGGGCTGTACATGTACGGTGCCGTTTCCATCGTCGGGTGCAAATAGTTGCCACTGCCTATGGTGATCACACTCCAAAAGTCACTACATATTGTATAGCGTTCCGCTTGCTTTGTAATATCGTCAGAAGTCATTTGCGCCTTACAAACAACTGGCACAAACATTCCTTTTGAATAATGTTGTCGAAACTAGTGCTATAATGTGGATTATTTTGGAAAATTGCAGAATATTTTGCTCCAAGAATCAGTAGTTATGACATCCTCCGGAAAATTATACGTACACTTGTCCCAGCAGACAGAAGTACCTGTTTGCGAGATCGGGCAATTATTCTACGCGTAATGAAATACCTGATAACTTCCAGAGAACACGTTACCATAAACATGAGAAGAAATATGCGAGTACTCTCAGGGAATCCGCGCAGCAATAAGTTTCAATATCTATGCTGAACTTAAATAAAGATATAGTTTTTCAACTACTGTATAGGCAAATATATTATCGCACATCTTGAAGTAAGGACGTCTAGAATTATTAAATTTTATATAGAGGAAATATAGGTAGGAAATTTATTTCAGATTCGTTCGGAGAAACGAGCTTCAAAAGCAGGTACTACGTGATCATCGATGTTTCGTAAGATCGGAATCGTCATAACCGACTACATTTAGTTCCACTGAAAATCAGCATGCCAAAACGTACAAGCAAAGCTGAGGTTGTTCTTAGTACTCACGATTATCTGGTGCACCATGTAATACCATCTTTTCTAAAACAATGGTAAAGAGTTGGGTCAGGGAGCTTAAACCGTGACTCTGGCGTAAATATTTATATAAAAGTTGTCTAGTTAAGCCGAACTGCAAGATGGGAGTAGACCAGGATAAAAAAGAAAACCGTTCTGGATTTCTAAACGTCGTCTTTGGACTCGATGTGGATTTATGGGCTTACCCGATTGGGAATTGACAAGAAATCTTCAATTAGCATAGGCTACTTCAAACTGATATGGAAATCAAAGTTATTTTCGAAATTGATTTAACGATCTCCAGTGCCTTGGGTGCGATTCCCAGGGCATTTCTCACATCCCCTCTCATATAAAGGCAAGCACAATCGGAACAGAAAAATTTAAAAGTATTTTCTCTAAAGGAGTCTAACTACAAAACCTACTTGACCAAATCTACGATAGTTGAGTGGACATATCGACGATCCTCAGTGTCACCAAACAATAGCCAAGACCGTTGTTTTTAGTTTAAACGTACGGCAAGACATAATACTTTTAACTGGAATTTCACGTCGTTTAAAACCAGAACATATTTTTATAAACTGTTTGATGCCGCATCTTTCGGCAACCAGTATTCTTGCAACATAGATTGAACTTCTAAGCATGGATGCACTATTTAACTGCGAAGGGCCTCTGCACGCTGATAAACCCTTCAAAGAACGTTCATACTGTATGAAACCTTCGCAGTTTTGCGTCTAGAGTTTCCGACTAATAGTTGATGAGTTTAGGAGAGTTGATTCAGCTATCCGGAGGAATTATGGCGCCTTTGTTGGCAAATGCCAGTAGCAAACAACAAAGTGTCGGTTGAAAGATGGGAAATGTGTAATTCCTGCTCCGAAGGACTTTAAAAATCAGGTGATTCTGTTTATCGGCTATATAACTTCATTATTTTGTAGAACAAAGATGGATAATTATTTAAATTCCTGCGCAGTCTACAATATACCTGTCGAATTTCTTGTCTTCTTAAAAAGATCCACCCGAGAGAAATGTGAGACAACAAAGGTTTCCTCAGTGTTGGCCTGATTGATAGATCGAAATGGTGGATTGATAGTGGAGGATGCCAATAACCGGTTTTAAGAGAACAAATTAAAGGAAGCCTTACAGTTTGTGCTCTCATTTTCGTTTAAACAACACATCTTTTAGAATTTTCAGTTTACCCCTTGTAATTATTGATCCTCGTCGTCCGCTTCATGCATATGAAGGTCAGTTAACCAATGGGAACCATTAAGGGGAAAAGAGCATACAAAATAATTTAATAGCATCATGTGAGATTTCAGAGGTCAGGCAATCAAACATTGTTCTACTCCGTTTTGCCAGCAAACCGCAGGCGGCGGCACATGCGCGTAACTCCACAGTAAGACGCATCAGTCTGCAGGAGGTATGACGTTACGCATGCAACACGACGACCGTAATGTAGATAATTAATTCAAAGCCTACCAAGCATTATGCGTTCACATACTAGCTTAACATGTATTGGGAAATGTTTTTCCCCACGCAAAATACGTTTCTAGATTACTCTGTAAACCGAAAAGCTTCCATTTTGGGGCATAGACTGACATTGCTGTATATTCACAAGATTTCGTACTGCTGCTTATTACTGAAAACCAAATTTGTGAATTCGTATGGGATTCCTAGTAGGGGACATTAATATTAGATGAGCGGGATTTGCCAAAACGCTTTTAATCAACTTGAAATTTAAGTTTTGACGCACGTAAATCAGGTGAGACAAGATAGGAGAAAGCCTGTTTCTGTTAGAATAACAGACATTTTACCTCAACAATTCCGATTACTTAATCTGTGTACTTCTGTGTTCCAAAATCAGCATTAACGCTTATAGACAATGATGCTTTAACACGACCGTAATTTCCAGGCATGCGCAGAGATGTAACAGACAAACGTAGTAAGACTCACCCGTCTAGAGGCCGTTTTGGCCCTAGAGCATAATGTAAGTTGTCACTTCATAAAATGTCAATTGAAGTTCTGAAATATGCTTACGATTCGGAAAGATTACTCGAGTAGAATTGTGATATTAATTACCGCGCAGCACAATCCTAAGGTATTTCACACAGGTCACAATGCCGGCTTCCGAACGAGCTTCTTTTCGTTCGCCTGCGAAAACCATATTTTTCAATGAATAACTACCTAACTAGTATGAATTTTTCCTACTGATTTTCAATGCCCTTATAAACTCCAACATATTATATGGAAAACAAGTATGAAAGTGTTCTCTCTTGCGTTCATTTTCTTAGCAAATTACGGTTTCTTCAAAGATTTTACTCAAGGAGAAATCAGCTCTGGTTTTTTGAAGAATTTTTCAATTCTCGAATAATTTTTCGCCCCACCTCCAGTAATACTTGCATTTAGGGTTTCAATCTACCTGTTGCATACCGTCAAATGAATGACATGCATTTCTATAGGCTGTTAGTAAGAGGTCATGTAAGACCCATGCAGTTGTGCAGTGAATGGGGACTAGATAGTATACTTTATAAATAATATTTATATATGTGCCGATACGATACTGCATGAATGGACATTTCGCGGTCCTAAAAATCTCATCAATAGAGACCTTTTAAAACCAAATGATACGCTCCTTCTAGGTGGAAAATCCAGAGAGGACGCAATGTGCTACAACATTAATTCAAGAAAGGATATTCTTATGCATGTTTTCTATATTTAATTGTATAAGGGAAAAATTCGTCCTATCTAGGTAGTCATCTATCTTATAGTGCAGTCTTTGCAGACGGTTAAAGAGAAGCTCATTCGAAAGTTGGCCTGGCGAAATTGAAATATCTAAGGATTTTGAAGCACGGTTTCTGTTTAAGCATAAATTCAAATAGTCAAATACAAAGTTTAAATGTTATCCCTGTAATAAACCGATGACCATAGGACGGAGCCCAAAATTAAGCGAACCTCACAAAAGGACAATGATAAATTTTTCGTCTGTGACCAACCTATCATCAGAGTTCATCAGGGCAGAAAACAGACTGTTAAACAATTTCAATTTCCTCTGAAAAAGTGAAGGAAGTGGGTGATTGCCAGCGCAATAGCCTCGTTAGAGAAAATTTTTAGTCTGAGCAAGAACATATTCATCATAAGCCCTTGCCGTGGGCCTCCATTTCCTTCGGAGACTAGATTACATGGTTGTATAACATCAAAAATGTATGACTTGAACCGACGTCTGCATGAAAAGGAACTTTCGAGAACCGATGACATGGATAAAAGCTTTCAGACGTGTCCCAATTTAAAGGGTTCAATAAACAAAGAGGTCAGGACTCATCTTTTTGCAGTTAATCAACAACACTGAAATCCGCAAGGTAGTCACTGATTTTTGAAGGACGCCTGCAAACAGACACCGCACTCGCCAGTAAACCCACCGCAGTTTTAGCCGAAGGAATTTTTTCTTGATGAACAGAAAAGTATGCTTATAATTTTAACCGATAAGTGTATTCTAATTTCTTACTCACTGCCCGCCTAACCGACATGTGACCTCATGAAAACTCTTGATCCTGCGACGGGGCTATCTGTGAACCACGGACAGGTCCTGTTCGTCGCAGTCTACCGCAACCTAAACAATATAAGAACGGAAAATTACACCGAGCTCTCGCAACGCTACTTTTAAATAGATGGTTCGACCGCCGATTCCAACGACTTCCACCATGTGCCACCCACAAAGGTAAAGCAGGCACGAGGACACGCGCGTAAATTAGTTTATAGTGATAGTAGACTTTCGCAGCATCTACCGCACTCTCCCTTCCCCACTTCCCACCAGGACCGGGTGTCGAGACAGAGTCAAGAAGACCGGAGGCGGTGGAGGGCGCAGGTGGATGACACGGTCGAGCCCGCGCCTTAGCGTTCCGCTACACACCCCTAGTCTACACAGCAAACAACCAGGATTTTGACCAATAACAATGGCAATAACAACACCCCAACAGGGTGCAGAAAGACGTTGATGACTGAACAACCATGCCCACTATCACCATTTCAAACACCAAGCAGTTGACTGGCTGTCATGCTACCTATTACGATGATTTTTGAGGATATTTGCACTGAGAATTATCCAATAGTGCTAGTTTAAACTCCGTTTTGCTTATACTGTTTTTAATAGGTGTTTTGGCAGATTTTGAATAATTCATATTGACCAAACTGTGAAAAACTCGGCGCCTCGGTGGGATTCGAACCCACGCAGTAAGTGGTAGGCTTTAGAACAGCCAACGCTCTAACCATTTGAGCTACGAGGCCTCACTGGGGACCGTGAGTTTAATCATATTCAGGTCAAGTTACCTGTTCAGCCTACTGCAACGTCTAGAATCCACCAAATCTGATTCAGAAAGCTGATTGCACAAGCAGGATTTGCTAAATAATCCATCTAAAATCCACCAGAGGACTACTAGGCTGACACAATTAACAGCTGTTTTGGCAGGCTTTGAATAATTAATGTCGACCCAACTATGAAATGTCGGCGATCTCGGTAGGATCTGAAGACACGATAGTAAGGAGAAGGATGTAGTACGCACAAAATGCCTATTACCTACATAAGCTCGGCAGTTATCTGGTGGATTCTAGGTGGATTACCTAGGAAATCCTGCCTGGACAGTCAGTTTTCTCTATCAAATTCGATGGATTCCAGACGTTACAGTGGGTTGGGCGGATAACTTGACTCAAAGGTGATTAAACTTACGTCTTCCGGTGGGACCTCGTAGCTCAGGTGGATAGAGTTTCGGCCGCACTAAAGCCTACCCGTTGCTGTCGTGGGTTCGAATCCCACCGAGGCGCCGAGTTTTCACAGATGGGTCGACATTAATTATTCAAAGTCTGCCAAAACGGCTGTTAATTGTGTCTGCCTAGTAGTCCTCTGGGGGATTTCAGATGGATTATTTAGCAAATCCTGCTTGTGCAGTCAGCTTACTGAATCAGATTTGGTGGATCTTAGACGTTGCAGTAGGCTGAACGGGTAACTTGACCCGAATGTGATTAAACTCACGGTCCCCAGTGAGGCCTCGTAGCTCAAGTGCTTAGAGCGTTGGCTGTTCTAAAGCCCACCACTTACTGCGTGGGTTCGAATCCCACCGAGGCGCCGAGTTTTTCACAGTTGGGTCAAAATAAATTATGCTGCTTTATTTACTCAGATGTGCGCTTGGGTATGTCTTATATGCTTTTACAGAATAAGTTTACTCATATGACATGAGTCTTCGTGCTCCCGGCATTTTGAATCTTCTTGGGAAAATGGTCATTGCTATTAGGTACTATGTTGCTTTTTAATACTTCTTTCGTGTTCTCGCATAAAGTAAGTTCCTCATTATTAATTAGGAGACCGATTTCCGACTGCTTAGAGATCCTTCGCGGATTTACCCATATTTCATGAATTGCGTCATTATTGTAAGTGGTCTCTGAAGAAAAACCATTTTAATTAGAGCCACGACAGCAGGTCATTTGTGCAGAGGCGGTTACCCAAAGGTCCAAATGGCCTCAGGCTAAAGCGCCTCGACGTTAAACTCTGGATAGCGAGCACACCAGAGCATACGAACAGAGCCAGAGACACACTCGCTCGTGTCACTGCCATCGACTATTTTTGCGTGCATCAAGGGACCAATTAGACGTTGGTGGCGCACTCTGCCAATGACAGCTCTGCATCAACGCTGAGTAAATCGGTGGGTGTTTTCGCCTGATACTCAGAACTTAGAACGTCGGCTGCCAGTTGCATAAAGAGCCCCGTCTCTGTTAATCCGGTATCTGCAACAATGAGATCGAAACAGGAGACCACTGTAATGGCATTTACAGTAAAACTTACAATGCGAGTACCTCTACGCGACCCCGCAGATCTGGACAAGACCATGGAGCAAATCTACAAGGAGCGCCAAGCCAAGAGCAAAAAGGAGAAACGTGTGAGCTGCAAGTTGGGAGTGAGCGAGGAACGTCTAGTTCTGTCCAACGGATCATGGTGGCCCACCGGGGAATTCCAGTCTGATATACTCTACTCCCAGATCGTCAAACATGCCCAACTTGAGAGGACAGCGAAAGTCATGCTTATTATTTCCTCCAAAGATAAAGTCCACTCGGAATTTGTCATCATTAAAACGAAGGGAGAAAGTTATGCCAGGCAGCTCAACGGAGCCATTCGAATGAATGTCGAAAAATTACGGGCAAAGGAGAGGGCAGCCCACCAAACACCAGCGCAACCTGTGCAGTACCAGACCATGGGGGAGGAGAATTATGCAGAGGAAGGACCTCTTGCGCGTCCTCGTAAGAAGAGTCGAGCACCAGACGTGCCCTCAATTGACCGGCTATCGATCGGGCACATCGACAAAGTTAGCACTGGCAAGCAGATGGCTCCTGTGTTCGACGATGATCTAAACGGCGCTGACAGACTCACAAGTGCGTCGACTGATCTGGATCTCGACAGGGAATCCATACCGAAAATGCCGCAGATACCACAAAGACATACCAACGGTTATCGAAAAACAGACCAAGAGTCCCGCTCTCGAGAAAACCTTGGAACAGACCAGTATCGTCCTCATCATCGTCAGCCGCAAAAGAAAGACAGCCTTGAGCGTGACCGCTACTTGAACTCCCGGTCTCTAGTATACGGCGAAAATGAGAAGCCAATAACACAGGCAATCGAAAAGCCGAAGACACGCCAACCAACCATTTCAGTTTCGGACGACACAACGTCCAACTCGAACGAGTATCCACGCATAATTGAACCCCGTAGATTGCATTCCACTGGAGAAGATAGGTCAAACGGCTATGCAAAGGTGGAGCGAGAATCTCGGCAGAAGTGCATGACTGAAGTCAAAAATCCATACCAACGTCAACAACGTCAAAGGAAACAAACTGGGCTTATCCCATATAATAATGTCCATTCAAATGAATCTGAGGAACTCCGCTCCAGAACGGACACGCTCTCCTCAGTGACCTACTATGGATCGAATGAGAGGGCAAAGTCAGTACAAC
>CACRXP010000250.1:658829-670237 GCA_902702965.1 Spirometra erinaceieuropaei | reverse complement strand
TTGATCCCATGATAGAGGTGTTAAATGTTACCGCAAATGTGCATGTTCCCTTGATTTTGAGCCTAGAATTAGATTTGGGAGACCCCTATTCGAGTATCATGGAACTGGCGACCATCTCATAGTAGACGTAATTGGATATTTGACGAGTTAGTCGTCTCCGTCGTCAAAGGGCCTAAAAACTGTATCTTTTGGTCGTCCTTTAGCCAAAGTTCAAGTTTCCTCTGACAGTCCGAGTATTAGCATGCTACACGTATTTACTAAAAATGAACAATCGCTTAACGTTGTGCATAGCTTATGGTAAAGGATTAGGAGTATCTGAGTTACATGCGAAGAAACACCTATCTTCGTTCGACTGTTTAATTATATCCCATTCAGTTCAGCCAAAATCTATTCTGAGTAGATATAAAAATAAAGGAGAGCCTACAGAAATTGAATTTTATGAAAAGAGAGCGTGCTGAGGACCGCATGGCCTCTATCTTCACTGTTGAAAGCCCATCCTATTAAATCTCTTCAATTTAACGCCATATGTGCTCACATCAACGAAAAAATACCGCCTTTGGTTTCTGAACTACTGACGCATTCACTTTGTTTCTGCTTTTTCCCGCAAGCTACATCGCTTGCTCACAAATCAATGAGCCCTCTTGTAGTTGCCGTGGGTGGGCTCTCGGCTGCTTTCCCGCTTTGCCATCGTGTGCACAGGTGCACCGATTAGTCACAGCCGGGGCGGGGGTTTACGTAAAAGCACTCAGCTTAAACGCCAGGAGTGGTGTCCTTCGCAGGATCATCGCGCGTCGATTCGCAATAACTGATAGTAGAGAGGCCATTTCGTCACACCGCAAACTCACCCACGTGCTGCCTTCGGTAAACTAGTGCGCCCAAAAATAACCTCCAGCCTCTGTGTACCAGACTTTGATAGGTGTAGAATTACCATGCTTTATTCGTGTGTGGGAATCCGTAAGAATACGGAGACCCCGCGTTTCAACGTACTTATCACTTAGTTTGTATTGCGCGCAGATGAAAGTTTTCGTTTTCCAAATCTCCATTTGCATTGACGGATTAGGGTTCGAAAGACCAGCGATTATTCGTTGTCCCTTCCGATCTTTGTTTGTGAATTGTGTGGTACATTAGCCTTACCACTATTTTTGTCTAATTCAAACTCAGCGCAAACGGCATAAAAGGATTACTCATATGTTCCTGTAAACTTACTACGCCGTTTTATGGTGCTCTTTGAACTATAACGGTGCATGGTATGAACATTTCCTTAACTATTATGGCATTCATTTTAATGCTTTTCAGTACTTGTGGTTAATTTTATGTCTTGTAAAAGTTCGACTAAGGAAAAAAACCAGGTCAGTTTGTGAGACAAATAAATCATTCCGTTTTTTAACAGACACATTTGTCCTTGTCTGCAAGTTTGCTGTCTGGCAAATTTGTCGGAACCAATTATCGCATACATTTAGTTCGATTCCGCATACTGAGCTCGCATAGTCACCTCCAGACCTTCTGCACTGATCATTGGCTGACTTGAATGTCCCATACCGTCATCACGTCTGGCCACTTTATTCTGCGTAAGTTGATAAGCTGAGTAAAGTTAGTACATGAACCTGGTGCCCGATAAATTTCCACCTTACTGAAAAATTCTCAGAACTGTGACAAACTGTCATCTCCTCGCCAAACGCCCAGGTATAGAAAACACTTCAACTCTTTCGCAAACTAATGAAGGACTGATTCAGTCACAAAAATTCGCTAATTTTTAAAAACAAGGTTATTCTTCAAGCGCTCTATCCTTCGATTTATTCTTTGAGACCATTGTGCAAGCTTAACATTTAAGTGAACTCATGGCTATGATGGATCCTCCCCTATCATCGAGCTTAGAATTATCAAAATTATGCGTAGTTTTTGCTCCAAGAGCAGGCTACCCAACAAATTATCTAGCCCTAAACTCAGTTCGTCAGTTTGTAAAGAAAGCACCTTTAAGAAATGGCTGCCTGAGCCATTTTACTCACTTCCCCGACTTTTAGACTCTAGTTATCTGTGCTTGACAGTTTGGAGGTAAGCAGTTATAGTTCCGCTAGATTTTTTGCCAAATAGTATCTTAGTCTCAAGAAAAAGACAGTAATAAAAAAGATCCTGTGGATGTCCAAGAAATCGATGTTTCCTTTTTGCACTTTTGTTGAACATCATGACACGGATAACGAAAGAGAACAGTCCTCTTCTCATCCAGCGCCTGTGGGCGTGCATTACAGTCATCTCAGAATGAAAGTGAAACCATATGGCATCTGAAACGACTTTTCAGAGGCTTGGCCGGCAACGATATAGAGAAGGACCCCATTTAACTGTCAGTAGACTGTGGATCGCGCCATACGTTAGTTATGGAAAAGGAAATTTTATGGATGGGGCAGCACGCTAGACAGTAAGCTGACAAAATGAAAGGAAGCACAACGATTTCCCAAATTTATGCCGAAAGTCTTATCCTATGCTTTTGTACGAGGACGAAAATGAGAGTAGTAATTAAACAATAAACCAAAAGTAAATTTCACAAAATAACGGATTTTGAGTTAAGGTGTGAGGTCGTTAGGAAGTAACCGTTGTTGGCAGTGTAATTTTTGCAAATGTATGCCAAGATGAAACCCCATATGACACGATCCACAGTCTACTGACAGTCACTTGGGGTTCTTCTCTATACCGCTGCCGCTTGGCCCCCTCGCCGCACAAAGCTCTAGACATTCAGGACAGAATTTAGTTATTACCAAATATATAAGATTTAGTATTTGGTTAGCCAACAGAGTGGTAGGCAGAATATAGTGTGGCGGATACCGAACAGTTTTCACCAACTTGGTAGAACTGAACGTCCCGCTCTGATAGATTAAAAGCTAACGTCTTTAACAGGGTTCAAATTTCTCTTTTATTTGACGTTAGGCTAGGTTGGCACTTCTAACCACGACCAGTTAACCTGCTAAAGATAAAAGTTTTTAGGTCTCACGTGGGCTACAATCGGATTTCACGCCAACGCAAGGAACTGCCAGTAGGACCGGACTACAGACATGCAACCCCAGGTCACCGACCTAAGTTTTAGGCTAGAAGTTGGGTAAGGGTGCCTGCCGAGAAGACTTTTTATCACAAAAACAAACGGCTCAGCGAACTTGAGTGACTCACTGATGACCTTCTCATGGCTATAAAATATAGTCACAATTTGGAGCTTTGAGTACTTGTGCGTAAACACCTGTGGGTGGCAGAATGATCACTCTTTGTTGGGTCTTTTAACCTGACAATCAGATTCAAAATGGAATCCCGAGTTTACTTTGCTAACAGAATATGACACACCCGTGTAGCGACACACCCGTGTGGCATAGACAGTCAGTGCAAGTACGGCAGACACTGTCGGCTAACAGTGTGAGAGCCTTTGTTCCAAAACGAATCCATCCCGAAGACCGCGTCATTATTCAACCACGGCCGAGCTGCCACTGACCCCACGTCATGTGGTTTCGATCTCGTACTCACGATTAACTGGCATGCGTTAGCGAGCATGTGATGACGGTATATGTGTACGCATGTGTGTGTATCTCAGTGTGCATTCATTATTTATTCGTTCCCTCTACAAAATGTGTCTAGATACGTGTGTGTGTGTGCGTCTGCAAGCGAAATTCCAAGATGGAGCTGGCTGGTTATTTGAAAATGTAAACTTTTGCTTTGGTTTATTTTTGTAAAACCCGATGATTGACTCGGGAATCAGTCCAAATATTCACTCTGGTAAACTGGTTTTCACAGCATCGATTATCCTTCCTCATTTTTGTCAAACAAAACTTGGTTAGAGCATTCTAACTGAGTCCTGCTAAAAGAGCATGACACGATGCAGATGATGACGAGACCAACCTACTGTGCAAGTTTTCCTTACCAACGAACGTGCGCGCACATGCTTTACAGCTCTTCTCCTAAGAATATGACACCCAGAGGACAACATGGGCATTACTGTTTTAAAGAAAAGAGGTGGTATTCGAGCAATCTCGAGAACTACCAAAAGAAGGACACCGACTTCAAAGAACCGCCTTTCATAGCGATACATGGCATATGGGAAAGCCAAATAAATAAGATCACAAACAGTCGAGCTTGTGTAACTTTGCTGACTCGGGCTGAGTGTTTTGCTATTGTGGCATAATAAAACATGAATCCTTTCGGGTAATTCCTTTCGGCATAGATGCATACTAACATTTCCGTCTGTTTTCCCTACTCCCTATATACTGTATTGCAACAATTGTGCCATGATTTCCCAATGAATAATTATCATATACCATTTCATTATCACAAATTATCAAAGTGTGAAACCCATCCGACCAAAACCGCATGCTCTCAGACGGGATCGAATCACCGATCTCCCGATCCACCTTAGGTGTCCAGTCTACTGATCTACAAGAGATATGCCTATCATGCCTTTGAATACAAATTTATTCTGGCTTAATGGTCTTTCTCATTCTAATGGGCTGTTCAGACGGAACTGATCGTGCTATTTATGCAAGTTAAAATACCTAAAATTCATAATGCAGCATAAAGTTTTAGAAGGCCGCACACTTGTACTTTTCGAGTTTACTCCTCCGGAAAAATCCTTCGCAATAGCCCTGAAGCTGGACGGACCCCATCTGTAGCATTTCCTTCCAGCGATATTGTTTATCAATTAAAGCAAGTAGTTAATCGAGTGCAATGGTCTACCAACCTCTAAAAATCGACCATCGGCAGTCTCTGACGACGTAACCATGTGTGGTGTATTTAAAGTCGCAGTCAAAGATGTACATGAGACTTAGTTAATTAGAGCAAGCTTAAAGTTTAGGGTCTCTAAAGCGCCTACACGGGGAGCAACAACTGCGAGTTTAAAAGCAAGATGAACTATTAAGCACAGAAAGCGAGTTTTGGGGGGCCAATAAAATGACGTCCATAGGTGCAGAGGATGGAGTTCAGTTGTAAAGAGGATGCACGGAGTTAGCTTGGCGACTGGACAAAAACTCATAGTTACGTATCCCAAAGGCCTCTACGAGTGTGCGATAAAGTGCCTTGATTTCGTTCCAAAAATAAAGCAAATTTTATACGCAGCAAATAACATATGATACTATATCGTACCAGAGATTTTCCCTGAATTTTCTTATACCTTATGGTCTTTGCGCAAGTAGTGCCGCTCCAGCAAGTATATTTTGTTTTTGCTCTTCTTCCGGCTCCTTAAACAAACCCGCAGTCATTTCAGCTAGGCCACCCTTGCATTTTGAGTGCGGCCGTCTTCACGCAGAAGCATTCTAAGTTTCTCTCACTCAAGTCAGTTGTCGGAAGGAAAAAAAGAACTGTCCTATGTGAGAGCACGGTTAAGGAGGTCTGGTACTCCGTAACAATTTGCATGCAAGGTGAAGATGCATGCTGGTCTGCAGTTGAGCATTAGAATTAATATCCGTATGGTCACATGTGGATGATAATTCGCAGGCCTGACTGCAAGAAGGACAATGATTCTTCTTTTTTGCATTGCGGTCCCAATGTGCAGTTGCCACAGGCGAGTAAAAATCTCCAGTTGTTGCGGCCTTGGTTCGTTTAAAGTTGGTTGATGAGGGCGAGCACGGCAGAAGCGATTACTTGAGTCTCACCCCCTCTCTGTAGGAATTACTATAGACTGTAGTCAGCATACAACCGATCGACGTTATTTGTCACTGGCCCAAGAAAGGTGCAGTCACAGTAGGTGTCAGCTGAAAAGCCACACTTTATTTTCTCCCTCTAAAAAACAAAGGCCATTAGAAAAGTAGAAGCACGCGTAAAAGACTGACTGCTGGAACGTTCTAAACTGGTTGGGCTGGAATTTAAAGCAAGTAAGTTTCCCGCAGGGGCAGAGAGCTCTAACTTAAGTCTGTCTGATTAATACCGATTCGATTTTATCACTGCGGTGCAGTGGTTTGATTAATCAAATCAGGCCTATGCGGTCATCACAGTTTTCACTTGTTAAAAACATCAGTAGTGAAAAAACAGCTGAAAATTCATTTGACTGAAAGACGATTAAATGGACTAAAGTGGCTTTGTCACTTGTGCTTTTGTCTTGAAGCTCACATTTTGCAGTTTCATTGGTGGTGCCATACGGCATATCAACTAAACGGGAAAGCAAATAATACGCCGAATGTTATCCCTTGAGCAGAAAGGCAGTTGCATTCAGAGAAACAGTAACCGAGGTAAGGTTTTTCGCACTTCACCCGTCCATTTTAAAGTTTGGTAAAAAATTTCCCCTTGACTCCTCAGAGAAATGTCCAAGATTCCCAGCCTAATCTCCCACTGCATTTCAAAAAGCGTTGCTGAATCATTGTTGTAAAGGCGCGTACGTTGTTGGAGAAAACGAATATGTCGTCATCCCCACCGCAGCAAAAGAAATGCTAACCTCTGACGCATGATGTCAACGATGATGACGGCGAATGCAAATTTTCAGTAAGTCCTTGCCGAAGTCACGTGATCCCCACGACATCAGTAGGCGTCGATCACATCTATTAGGCGCCCAAGAAACAAAAGTAGACGAGCGTTGATTCTCTTCGTATGTACTCGATTTTCTGCTTTTTTGAAGGTTGGTTTAAATTTATTCACATAATCGCATCTTTATCATCTTGTATTCGTGTCCTGTTTCCTAATGGAAGAAGAAATATTACTTGGCAAAACGAATTCAAATACATTTTATTCGCATAGCAATACATGGTTGACAACGGTTACTAAGTTTAACAAACTTTAGACTGAAGAATACTGGGAATCATTGCTACGGTCAGCATGCACTTCCAGTCTCAACTTTATGAGCACAAATTCGGCAGAGTCGACACATCTTACGACAGATCATTCCAGCTCTCCTGTGTGTTTCATTGTCGTTTGCCTGAGCAGACTCAGACTCTCATGCAAATTATTCTACCCACAGTGACCCGTAGAGGCTAACTTTCACTTTAAGCTTATTAGCATGTAGGGCAGCTAGATGGGAAACAAACAACGGGCAGTCTATTAAGAAGACTGAACAGCAGGCGTGTTGCGATACATTGCATGCGCAACGCGCAGTATGTACATGCACACCGCTTACTTTTTTGCATCCGTGTAGCAATTCCCGCAACCTAATTTGAATGTCAGGTAATAAATGCCAGCCATGCGGTACCAAAAGCTAGCATACTACTGCATTCTTTGTGGTGTCGCAAAAATATATGGACCAACGCACCAGGGTGTCAAGGCTTTACCACACGTTCATGGAGAGCAGGGGCTAATTGAATGCAGAATAGGCTAGTCAAGGTCGCGCATGTAAGTCGCTGATTGGCGTAGCATGGAGGCAGACAGAAAGACCTATCGGTTATTCAAATGCATCCCTCAATATAAAAGAATACGTTCTCATGGTGATGGAGAAACCGATAAGCATTTTCTCTTGGCCGAAACGGTGATCACACAAAGTTATCTTTTGCAAACCGGACAACCAAAGAAATTTAGTCAGGAAGATGTTACGTTGCTTGAGAACAAAGTAGCCTTTATGGCGTAAATTCTCGAGACTGGTTCCGCCATACGTCGTCAGACGTATGGTTCATGCACATAAACAGTTAACTACTCAACCGTGCCCAACAAATGATTCTGTGGTTGACCGAAGCCTTCCTCTGTAGGCGTCAAGTATATTTCATCATCCAGGGGAGATTGGCTGCGTTAATTCCTATTTGGGTTGGCGGATTTTTATGTGGCATCTAGAGCGGTATGCCCATTCATGCATGCCTCATATGAATACATTTCCTCTGGGAATATACGGTCTTTATTTATCGGGCAGACGGTAACAGTACGACTATTCTCCCAATGAAATTTTTGCCGAGTTTCCGATGTGTGTATGTATGTGTGTAATAGGGTGCCTCATCTCCTACCGCTGGCTGAAGTTCATGCACACGGGTGGGAACAGATTCTCCCATGTGGCTAAAGTAGACGGTATCACGAAACGCACATGGAATTTTGCAGACAACCTGTATTCTTTCGAGGTGGCTTACCATTTCCTTAGGGTGTACAAGCCGTGTGGACAAAATAGTCATGGCTTGGTGTGCTATTTGCATCTGCTTTTTCAGTTATCTTTCGACAAGGTCAGATAAATTTTTTACTCGTGAGGGTTTCGGCAAGTAAGTGCTTCTGATGCCTGGACTGCCGTGACGCTGGAAATACATTCTTCTGAGAACTCGTAATGTTTCATGTAATAACTGCCAAAGTTAAGAGAGCACCACCTTTGGGAAAATAAATTGGAAAAGGATTTTATATCGGCTCGATAACATTCTTCCTAAGGTCAGTGAGTCATGGTTCGATTTAGCACGCTCTAGACAGAACTCTGTTTTCGGGATAAATGCTCTATCAAAAAGATGATCAGCTCACTGAGAGGAGTGCATTTGGTTGCTCGCACTTCTTTAGCACATTCCAATTAGGCACCGGTCCGGTCAATCGCCCACAGATTCATCGAAGCATAACGGGAGAAAATCCGACTGGAGTCCCAGCCAACCTCCTTCTCGCACGCCTCCATAAGCACACTGTCACAGGACGTTAAGTCTGTTTGACCGTATGTTCATTCATGAAAATTGCTCTGGTCGCCATTGCATCACTTTTCTCATCGAGCACATTTAAACAAATCTCGGCCACCCATGGGCCCGTTTGATATTACTCACATACATATCAGTTCTCAGAAAAGCATTAGAAATCACTCGCACGACCATCACGATATGTCATTTACAAACGCCGTCATGAAGGGCAAGACGTCACATACTTGTATATTGCAACAGCAACGATCTCCTGAACAAAGAGCTTGCTCACCTGTATCGGTTATCCCGCTCTAACGGATATCCGATCAGTTTTGTAAAGAACTGCCTCAGGCATCAGACACAGTCGCAGGACCCCACTCCGAACAGAGATATTGTGACACGATAATTCTATTCCTTGCCATATATGTGTGGAACTTTTGAAATAATCGCCCGGCAGTTCAACCGTTTGGGTATTCACGTTGCCCACAAACCGGCATCTTCACTACGCACAGCACTATCTCGAGTGAAGGATCCCATCCCCAAAGAGCAACAAACGAATGTAATTTATCGCATCCCGTGCGCTTATTGCTCTTACGTGTATGTTGGCCATACGGGTCGACGCCTGGGCACCCGTATCAATGAGCACAAATTAGCTATCCGTCGGCGAGACCCCTGGCCCTCGTCTTTGGCCATGCACACGAGTACGACCACCGATTCAATTTGAATGGCACTGAGGTCGTCGCCATGGTTAACACAAAGCGAGCGAGGGAATGTCTCGAGGCTTGGTATTCCAATGCGGGTAATATCAACCGCCACGTTGACGTAGGTGCCCATTATGAGGGTCTACGTTCCCGACTGACCGCCCCCCTGCCCCAATCATGCATCAACGACCGCGAATACAGCCGCTCGCATTCCAAATGATTCACCACCCGCCCTCCCCCTCCAGCAAAGTGTGCCTTAGTTGTTCCGCCTCCTCTCCCTTCCCCCCCCTCACTCAGGGACTTAACATGAGCTCTGGAGCCCCCCCCCCTCATACGTCAGTGGTCTGTTCTGTCCTATCAAACCAACTGGTCTGCTGTGAAAACCTAACCTTCTCCCTTGTTATCATTTCGTCTGACGACGGGTTAGTGTCACCAGCTCGAAAATTCAGGAGTACAACTCGACTTTTCCGAAGAACCTCTTCTATTTTTCGTACTTGTATATGCCCATTTTGCTTCTACGTCTTGGTGAAGGCTGGTTGCGTGGAGGGAACAAACAACATGCGCGTTACGTACATAAACGGAGGCCTTCGCATTGCTTCGGGCACTACTCTAAACCTCATCACCAGAGCGTCTCTGGGGTATCCTCCACTATGGTAAATCAGTGCAGTTCTCACTTGAACCCGTTATCAATGCCAGCAACAGCTGGGGACAGTGCACCTACCTCAGCACTTGGCGCCTGATGTGTGCCGTCTATTTGTGTGTAATTCCGACGCCAAGCAACATGAGGGAACGACTGTGGCCTTCAAAATGTTCTCAATTTATGGGAACACTCACCAGAATTTTGAATATATGCGGAGTACTCTCGTGTTTTGTATTTTCACGCCTCGTTTGTCCGAAGTTGTAAGACTAACCGTTCGCTTTGAGCGCCAGTCGAATGCATGTTCTTCTTCAACCGTACAACAGCTGACTGGGCAGTTGCTGGCGAAGTTCACTGTCTGCGTTATATTTGTGGCTTCCCCCAACACTAGTTTTAAGACCACAACAACTTTATGGCATTTGCGAAGTCTTGCGTTACGATCTTGGAAGAGCCCTTAGATCATTCATCTGCTATGTTAAAGAACTGTCTGTCTCATAAGCACTGTGCTTACTGTCGCAAAAAAGCATATTTTGGCAACATGCTACTGTCAAAAACGTGCAAAAATCTCGGCCACACATGCATTGAAGTATCTCCAGGAGCAAATCCTCCCATCATCGAACCGATTGGGATGAAACACACCCAAGCAAATGTCCGTTACGTGTGAAAAGGCGGGTTCATGGAAGCAGTTGAGAATAAGGTGACTCAACGGCTTTTGCTGGCTTTGACGGTGTTCGAGCGCGAATTCAAAGCATCAGGCGAGGAAAGTCCTTGGTCCACAGATCGAGTCTCTTTCTTTCCAACTGCTTCCTGGAACTCACATTTTGATGATATCTTCAGACATCTCTGAATCTACCACGATGAAATAAAAGTCGTGACTCGGAAAATTGCAATCTGACTATGTAACCAGATACTCACCTGCGAGGTTTTCTTCATAGTGTGGCCTTCACGGCACCTCTTACTTCGGTGAGATCATAGCCCGTGTGTGGCAAACGTTAGACGGAGTCCGTACGTCTGATTAGCCACCGTGCCTGATCACACTCCTTAAGCAGTTTTATTAGTACAAGCAGCTGGTGTATGAGAGAGGGGAAGAAAGACAGATAGATCCAGTCCGCGTCCAGCACTTAGCTCCATGCTACGAAGAGTCAGATTCGCTTTGAGTCCATCAAAACGTACTCCAAGTCGGGTCCCCGGTACTTGGCAACTTACGAGGCGAATCAAGCTTACAAGAGGCTGAGGGACAGCGCACGATGGCTCCTTCTTGCCGTCGTCCTTATGGCACTCTCGGATGCATAAGAACCTAGACTACCGCAGAAACAATATTAGTACACGTGCTTTGAGGACGAGTTCGTGTGGCATGTGGGCGGGTTGTTAGTTTTTTCAAACGCTACGTCAAAGGTCACCTCGGGTCGTTATGACGTTGTCTTGTCATCGGAAAGCGAATAAGTATGGGAGGAAAGACTGATGTGGGTGTAGTAGAAGTCTACTTCACTAAAGACAAATTCAGATACATGCATGTGTAGCCGTATAATCAATACGCATCAGATAGGAAGCAGTTGG